>JAFMSR010000002.1:49921869-50470842 GCA_022818135.1 Saxidomus purpurata | reverse complement strand
GGTTTCTGATGTTGCTATTCTATAATTTGTGGGGGCCCGCCAGAATTACTCCCACTGGTCAGTTTAATGGAGACTTTTGGTGGGAGGTGGTTGATTTATTGGTATTCTCTCACCACTTTGGTTATTTATGGGTGGGGTAAGCAGTAAAACAGACATTAGATAGTTTTACAGATCTCCATTGACAAATAGCAGTCTGTTTATATGCACAAAACATGCACCAGGTGGTTCTTGGGTGCTCCTTCCTCATCTGAGATGGTAGTAAAAATGTTGAAAATTTAATGTTTCTAAAAGTATATAGACATACCTATGTTATTAAACAGAGTATTATTTATTCGGTAGGATAGAGCTGCAAATATAGAAGGAATTTGAATTTGTCGGAAATGCATTAATAATTGCCTTAGATATACTGCAGAACTACCTTTATAATCCTCAATAAATCATTAGAATGATTATTTGATACTTTCATTTGCTTGGTTAAGCCCCTCTGACGCGATTTGATGCGTAATTTGGCAAGATCTTGTGCATCCACTTGCAAAAAAAAGCTGAAAACTGATAAAAGATGGCATGGCTTGAGTAAAGATTCGGCAATGAATGTAAAAATTGAAAGTTGTTGACTTGTGCCATTCTTCTTGGCACAGGAGTTTTTGTTGGGGCAAGCTACGAAATAGAAGCTTTTGTACAAATTTATTATCGTAATAGATTCATTACATAGCAGATTTTCAGTTTATCAGATTTATTACATACAATACCTAGGTTTTTGTGGAAATTGATGGAATAATGAATACATAACTCCATAGTTTTTATGCCATCAAAGTGATAAAGATGCCCATTTCATGTTGTGGTTAAGATTATGGCTGTGACTTACTGATATAATTGTACTTATGTGAAAATATATTGGGAACAGTTTGTCGAACACCTGAGGAGAACCCTGACCTTAATGGCACCCTGTAATGTATGAGAAAAATAATTTATCCACAAGATGTCTACCTTAATCATTTGAATGTAGTAGTTTTGAAATTAACGGGCAATTTAAAAAGACATTTCACTTAGAAAATATGTATTTACACTAATTCCTGTTGCTGTAAATGGTTGTTTAACGAGCAAATTTTCAATTTAGCTTTCGTGTGTACTTCTATCTGGTCAGCTTTTTGCTTTTAAAAGACAATTTTTTTGCTCATTAGTGGAAAGAGTATCACTTTGTTTTATTGGTTCAAATAAAAAGCTTATTTAGTGAAATAGGAAGACCTTTGTTGTTCATATCTCCTAGAATTGAGGTTCTGGTGGACAGCATAAAGATAATATTATACCTGTAATGAAAGTCATCATCTCTAGGTATTGCCTTTACCCAACGGTTTTGTTTTCATCCTAAGTGCTCCAGGGACTTTAAACTGAACTCTTGCTTTCGTATGTCACAGTTGAGCCCATTTTTGCTATTTGTTTGTTTTGTTGCCATCTTGCACAATTTTGCAGCTGGCAAGCAAAAGTTAGCAAAACCTAGTATCATACAATAAAATTCCCACCCAAAACGGAATCCCATTACCGTATTTTTGTTTCCTCTTCAATTTAAACATGATGAGTTTTGTTACTTGCTATTAGCTAGTGTTAGAAATACAGTAAAAGTTGGCTGTTTCCCTGCATCATTTTGATGCAAAAAATGCTTGCATATCAAGCAAAAAAAATCAGAATTTATTGTTATAAGACAGTATAGAAATTGTAAAATACTGAAAATAGAATGTCTTATGCTTTGTTAAAAGTGAGAATGTTTAGATATATGTATGTGTGTAAAAAGTTGAATGCTAAAAAAATCAGTAAGTGTTTTTGGGGGTCATCAAATTTGATGAGAAATTCTGATTCAGTTTTCAGAAATTCCGTTTTTCTTTGTCAAGAGGTCAAAGATATAAAACTGCTTGGATTGCTTTTACCAAGGATATATCTTTTAGATGTTAATTTGTTAAAATTAGAGTGATATTGATTAGGGAAAATAGAAAGATCATAAAAATATTGAAGGGTTATTGATGAAACTATAAAGTCTTTGTTGTTTTCGATATCCAACAGGTGTTATTTTATTATCATTCTAAAATTGCTAAATCTGCTATTGGCAAGAGCATTTTATCAAGAATGAAATAATGGACAATAAAAAAGGCATAAAAAAGTCCTGGTTGTCCACTACAATAGAAAAAGTCCTTTTGAATTCGGACAGCAAGATTTTATGACCCCCTTCCTGCTGAATTGTTATCAAAGGTAATTAATGTAATAATGACATAAAAAAGACAGGAGCATGCCCAAGGGGTCAGGTGATCAATGACAAGGAACACTACCCTGAAGAACAGTACTGTCAGTAAATACAGTAATTGGCGACTTATCTTTCCAAAAAAGTACAATATCTCGGTCTCCTCCTTGCATAATTAGAACCACTGACTACCTTGGAGACATGTGTCTGGGCTAAAGTGAGACACAATTAGATTTACAGCTTAAAAATTAATTATCTTTACTTATCATTGCCAAAGTGAAAGGTCATATCATATGGTGATGACAGTAATTTACTTGTGATAAAATTATGACACCATTGTGAGCCCAGAATCAGCTTATTAGGCATTGTTAACAGTTCCTGATAAAATCTGTACAGACAGACATCATTTCTACTGTTTGATTGTATTTTCTCATTGAACATTGTAAACAATTATTAAGTAACATTCACAGACTTTTGCCATTAACATTAATAGTCTAGAAAATAATCAAGCACTTAAACATAAAGAATCAACCTGAAATACTGGTTAGAAAAAAAATATCATATAAAATGTCTGGTGGTTTTGTTTTCAGAAAATTGGCAGATGTGACCACAATTAATTTTTCAAAGGTTTGGCAGTTGTTTTTGTCACCTTGCACTGGGAAATATACATTTCTGTCTAGTATTGACTTTTGATTTTGTCAGTGGCTCAGCAAGTTTTTCAGACCTGTTTCTGACAACTTGTCATTTTGATGTAAATAACCAATAAACATGCAGGATCAAAGGTTACAGTTGCAATACAAAATTGCAGTATATATCAATTTTCAATTCTCTTAAAAGTCCTTTATTTGAAAGACATATCCAAAAATTGATAAAGGTCAGAAATGGTGTGAACAACCCTAAAATTATTACAACTTTACTATTGCAGGGTGAAATAATAGGTGAAAATTACATGTAAATGTATGTCTGCCATCTGTATATGAATTGCCAAAAGTGTGACCCACAGATGTTTCCAGTGCTTTTATGTGATTGAAAATTGAACAAAAACTGTCATAATTACCTGTCTAGAAGAAACAGTATTATTTTTTTTGTCAGCATTTTCAAGCACAAAAGATTCGGTGAAAGCACATTGAATAACTAAACAAAAATACCTGATTTGGGATAATTGAAAGATAATTGCATAAGTTTCTGATTCTGAATAACCCATTAGTCTTTCAAGACACAGATATTATTTCATATTCAAGTCTCTTTCTTTCAGTTTTCTTGTGTAGATATTCACTGATTTATTTTCCATTGAGAAGTTCTAAACTGTTTCTTCTGAAAGACCTTTCCCTCGTTAACATAACACATTCGGATTTATCATTTACATTATTAATAATTTCTAGGAACACTAGATATACTAATGAAAAAAGATTGACAGGCAAGATGAGTTGATTGATCATTAATTGATGCTGATATTTACATCATATTGCTAATGAATTCCCCAGGGTGAAGATCAAAGTCTTATCAATATTTACTGCAAAAACTATATCATTATTGTTTTTCCTGTAAATTTATCAGGGCCTGTGGGTTATCTTCCCATGGTGAGGTTATCCCAACACTGTTATAATCTACCGTACTTCCTCACTCGACTGCACCAGTGCTACTGTAAGCAGTTTTAGTTTAATTTTCTCGCAGTTTCAGGTTAAGTGATTACATACAAATAATTCATGATCTCTGTACATTGATGAAGTTTTAATATTTGATACAAGTTACATCAAAGAAATTCCGTTTCCTCCTGATAGATGCTGATTTAAGTTTGGTTATTGTTTATCTAGGCAGTAATTTATATATTTAATACTTAAGTAAAACGGGATGATAAAGAGGAAATTCAATTTTTGTTTTAACAATTTTTCACAATGTGGATATGCTAAAGGAATAAAAGGCTAATGATTGAGCTCTTAATGTGTTGGATATGGTAAATGCAAAAATGCTCCCCTCCCCTGCTGGGCAGAATCAGCTCATGGTATATTATTTACATATCATAACTAAACAAATCATTTTAGTTCACCTTTACATATCTAGCTGTATGGATGGACAAGCAGTTCTGCATAACTGTTTTTTGTGTAAACTGGGATTTATATGGTTTTAACTAATTCTTATTTACAAACAGCTACTTTAGAAGATTTCCTGCACAAGTCATTGACGCCGCGATGAATCGCGGCGTCAGTATTGAATAGGTTTCAATTTTGGACCATGGGGTTGCATAATCGAATAGGGAGAGCCAACATTATTTTGTAAATCAAACTATGTTCTAGTATGAAAAATGACTTTTATGAATCATTAAATGTATTAAGCATTAAAAAACAAACAATACAAAATACACATGTCTCCTTCCCTTATTTCAAAACTTTGGACACATTTAATGAGTATTTAATAACTTTTCCACAAACTCTAGACCACGGGTTTTTATAGCTTTGTTTACGGACCTTACGACCCGATTCATCAAAGCTCAAAAAAAGATTCGGAAGATGTTTTGCTATCTTAAAACACTCAGTTAATAGAATACATGGCGCCAACGTGAAAAACAATGAAAACCCATTTTAATTACTACATATAGACTTTAATATTGAAACTGTAAAGAAAAACCGTTCACCCAACTATGCAATACGTAGGGCCCTAACGAATTCCATTCCATCATTTGTAAACAAAAACAATAATCAGCCAATGGAAGTTCTGTAAAAGTATACGCCACAGCATAATTAATCAGTGGATTTTGTCTCTTTCCGCCATATTGCTGGAGGTATTATGCTGGGAATAGAAAGAAAGAAAAACCACATTACCAGCTACAGGGAGGGAGGGGCAGGTATATCGTTTTACAGATAGTTCTTTTTCACAATATTTAGACCCGGTGAAATTATATTTGCACAGGTTTTTGCCTCTGCTTCCTATTAACCGACCTGTGATTCAGTGAAATTGTGGGAGGAACCTGGTTTAAATAGTTTCGTGTATCAGTTCCTTGGTATCTAAAAATAGCCAGTGTAAAATTAGCATCCGAAAATAATTAATGTTTTGAGAAAAGAGGTATTTAATTATCACAATAGACAAACAATATGGAAGTTACATAAGGGTTTAGTATTATGCAATTACTAATAAAAACTTTATTTTTATAAATCAGTTTCATAAACAAAAAGGATATACAGCTAAATACACAGAGGCACGGACCGGTATTACTGATTACCGAAAACAACTTTTTACCGAAACAACCAAAAACAAATGAGATTACCGGAAACAAGTCTTAATTCAATAGTTTTTATGTTAAATACACTTTTTATTTCTAAATGATAAAAATTAACGTATTTGTTGAATATGTGTAATTTTAGAATGATAGGTTAGGTTTTAAGCAAATTAGTTCGATGTAACTTAGTGTGTACTTTATGTTGTAACGATTACCTCCCTTAGACGGTATTAAAACCCAAAATCATTGCAATCACGGACCTATATACACATGTTTATAGGTCCGTTCTCTATTAGAAAAAAAGTATTACTTTTCTTTTTTGTATTTAAATAGTTCGATAAATTTTAGCGATATTTTTGTTCAAGTTCTTTGACAGTTTAACAACTTATCTGCATTTCCAGTTACGAAAATTCCCATGAGTGAATGAAAATAAAAAACAGAAACTAGAAAATCATTTAAAATCTTTTTATTTGCATATATCATTACAAAAGGATGAATAAAACAAATAACATAATTAACATAATGTGTATATAGGTCCGTGACAGAGGTAATGATCATTTTATGTAGTAAAAAAGGGTTCGCTGATGTTAACCACGCACATTTTATAATAGAAACCTGCCCCAGTGCCCATCTCCCAGCCATGCTTCAAAACATGCGCGGCGTCTTTGATGCCTTGCATCAAAATTCGTCTTGTTATCATTTGTAATGCTGATTGTTAATATTCAGTATTTGTGAAAAAAAGTCAAATTCAAACCAATTTTTGAGGAATTTACATAAGTATCAATTAAACCATTCAGTGAAATATGACCAAAGGCAAATCTTTGCTTCTATAACAGAAGGTTTACGATTTACAACTAGGGTTACAGTACAGTCAGATCAGTGAAGCATTGAAAGTTAGACAGTCAGTTGAATATTGTAAACTGTAGTGTGTGGATGGTATCGGAGAGACCTGAAGTCGTTTTTCTCTGTATTGGATAGTTAGTTCTCAGTTCATGATCAGCCTCCACTGTGGATTAATGCATTGAAATATTGTTTGGATATTGTGGCTGTTCAAATATAGACTTGAGTATTTAATATTTTGAAGGCTGTGTAATGAAATAATTTTCAAACAATCATTTGGTGTTTTGAAAACTTTTAATGTGTATTTCACACATGACTGCAGTGTAAATTAAAGGATAACGTTTGCAAAATCAGACCTTTGTAAAACGACATTGAGGGAATAACGTAACATTGGAGGATTTATGTTTAAAGAGATTAGGGTTGTAGTTAAGTGGATTACAGAGTCTGTATCTTGGGTTGAATCTCTGCTCTGGTATAGATGTCCGGTAAGATAGGGTCGACAGGATTATTTGATCAGAATGGAAGGATTTAGATAACATCGACAAAATCGTCCAGTTTTAGCAAAAATCTCCGCTCGTTGTAAAAAGAAGTCTTCTTAATTCAGTTCAAATAATGAGAACGGCTGTGCAATGATGGATTGATGTCACTGATAAAATGTTTATTTGAGCAGAAAAAAATAACACCTTTGTTTTCAACTAGGTCAGGAGTTGAAATTACAATACATTATACATACACACATTGTTTTGGTGTTTTCATTGTTCATTTTGATTTTGTCGAAAATTCATGGGAAAGGAATGACAAGTACAGAGTTTTTGTTTCTATCCTCCATATAAAAAGTTTGCCGACTGTTAGTTGATTGTATCTCAAGAGATGAGTGGTTTGTAATAATGTTGTATGCAATGTGCGCACAAAGGAAAGTATGCATGAGGAAAGAACATACATTGGGAATAATTATGGAGTTGCAAAGATTTCAAGCTATTACAGTGACTGTTGTGTTGTTATGTGCAATTTTTGGAGTTACTCACGGTGTGTCTGCTGAGATCACGGAAGAAAAAGAAGGTAAAATAATGTCATAATTTTAGTAGTGTTTTATGATGAATGAGAATGATGTTGAAAACCTTTCATTTATCAACTATGTAAATTAATTACTACAAAAAGAAGTTGAAATAAAACAAGAAAAAATGAAAATTTAATTTGAATGTATAATGCTATTAATTATTCTTAAATCGGATGCTTAAAATGTTCAGAATGTCTGGAACAAGTAAGTCATAAAGGCATAACATAGCACAACACAATTTGATTACGACAAAAGGTCCTAAATAGAGAATTCTGATGTACTTTGCTCTTGCCATTTTGTATTTCACTGCATGAAACTTAGGCAGTGTAATAAACAATTTCAGTGTTAAATCGCCTATAAATTGGTATGTATCTCATTTCCAGTTGAAGCTGGAACATGGCTATAATTGCCACTTTTTGTCACCAGTAGCTCTTGCTAAATGCCAATTGTTGTAACTGAATCTTGCCATAATTTTCTCTTATCAGCAAAACCAATTTTCCTATCTCGCCTGTTGGCGTTGAAATTGTGAAATAAATCTACATTTTAGTGTGCAGTTTTAATAGAAAGTCAGTTTCTCTCAGGATTTGATACTGTGAATACTCACTAAACATGTTAAACAAAATTTCGATTTGAAGCCATGTACATGTTTATAACAAATATTTCTGTCTTAAGTTTTGATGAGCTGTCAAAATTTCTTTTGTTGAAATTATGACATTTGCAGTTTCTCTCGCCAGCGTGCAATATGCTGCATATGCCGACTTGACTGACTCACTACAACTTTTAGTGCCAGTATAAAACCCCACGGAATATAATGAGTAATGGTGTAAAAAAAGGAAGTTCCTGCAGGGATCTTGATCAGTTTTATTGGAGTTGTTCATCAATATATTGATGAGCTCGATTCATTAATCACAGACAAAGTCTTTTCTGAGATTTGTTTGATTTACGTTAGTTTACCTGTGACTGTATCAGAGAATGAAATTGTTAATCTAAATTGTATAATGAAATGTGAACCTTGCAAATCCTTGCAAAATGTGATTGTTTTAACCAGATCTACTTGTGTATTGATTGGTAAATTAAGTTTCATTGGGTGTGCTTCACGTAAGCTATTTACAGGGCATGTGTTTTGATTGTTCCGGCAAAATGTTCCCACGTCATGCCAAAACCTCTACCTGTGCAAAAACCATATTTTGAAATCAAATCCACTTAAATACTTCTTACAAAGTGCAGTAGACTTCCTGTTAATACAGTAATGTGTACCTCAGTAGCATTGGAAGGCAATAAATGCCTGCTCACCTTTTTTCTTTTTCTTTTTTATATCAGAAGTACTTCTGGAAAACATTAAATGTCTTTGAACTGTCAATACACATGAAGCAACTACTTTTAGAATAGAAAACTGTTCATTTAAAACACTGTTTATGGCTTTACAGTACCAGAATTTTTATTTGAAAATCTGTGAAATGACCCAAGTGTTGGAATTCCTGCAGCAGTCGTGTCAGTTACATTAAAAAAAATGTTTTCTGTCAACAGAAATCATGTCGCATCACTCCATGGTACTTTGTAATCTATTTAAATATGCGAAATCCCTGCACAGCAGTCATGAAATTTTAATGATATCTGGGGGTACTTCTTGCAATGATAGATTACTACAATTACATGTAATTAAAAATTAACCAGTCCCTTTTCTTGGTGGTTCCCTTAAATTCAATTAAACAAAGGATCTAGAAGACATAAAATTGCCAGGGGATGTGTCAGTCAAGAAAGTAGCACACTTGGGCAGCTTGCAATCTGCTTGCTTCACCAATATAGAGTAGACAATCAGATTAGTCCTTGAAGATTTATTTGACTAGCAAGTTGTAGAACTAAATTAGTCTTGGAAAACATGGCTTTATTTTTGTGATAAGGTTACCAGAGTTGCTTCCCTTGGTTTCATATGGTTGCATTCACTTTACACTTTCTGTTACTCTATTTTCAGGAGATTTTGGATTTGATGGTAGAGCAGGATTGTTAGGCGGACCAGAATTTTTACAAGAGCCAGAAGAGAATTATTATGTTATCAAAAATAAGCCAGCAACTATTACATGTAAAGCTATTGGGGCAGTGCATATATCTTTTAAGTGTGCCGGCAAATGGATTAAACAACACCATCACACTAATTTAATGTCGGTAGACTCCTTGACACAGAAAGACATTGTGGAAACAAGTTTAACAGTGACCAAATTGGATGTTGAGGAATATTTCGGTTCAGCGGGATACTGGTGCGAGTGCTACGCCTCGGATCGGCCTCCGGGAACTCCTGGTGCCATCACAGTAAAAAGCAAGAAGCGTGGAATAGTTGAACCAGCTTGTAAGTATATGACTGTCTGAGCAGTGTTGTAGATGTAATGTGGGAGCTGAGGTCAGCCTTAAAACAGGCTATATTTGCTGATAATCCTACGCCTCCTTTGCAGATACAAACTAAGCACAAGTTTGAAAACTTTTGAAATTTTGTAGAAGTCTGTTAACTTAGCAACTGAAGATGAACCACTAAGTAGGAAATGTACTGACAAGATGTGTTTTGATTGAAAACTGTATCTCCTAACCTGTGAACCCTGTTGGGTAGCCTTATCATATGTCTGACAGCTAATTTGAATATATATCTCGGCAAACTGATCAAGCTTTCATCTTAGATGTTGTTAGCTGGTCTGATGCTACATTTCGTGTAGCCCTGACAGCAAGTTGTTGATTATGTCAAACATGGTCCAAGGCTAGATTACATGATGCTGACTATTGTATCATTTCTCTGATGGATTGCTTATATATGACCTTATGTATGAGACCTCAGTAGATTGATGGTAGACTTTGACCCACCACAGCTCTTGCCACCAACAATCATAATGCAGTTGATTGTTGATAAGTTTTTTATTACTATTGACCTTTAAAAACCTTCAATGTTTTACTTTTTGTTTGATATATTTTATGAATATTTTAACTTTTTGCATGTCCAGCAAACAAGAAACATCTGAGACTGTGCATTTAATAATAAAAGTGAAGAAGCCTGAAAAGGATTTTGATATTCTTAAGGAGTCTGAAATAGATAAACACTCCCCGATATATATTGTAATCGAGCACTGTTGAAGCCAAATTGCCCCTGTAGGAAAACTTTATAAGACAATTTGCTTAATGATTAAGCCAAATTGATTAATTTGGCGACAAACATATTTATTTGTCTTTCTGTTTTATCTTTAATTGAATCAAGACCACTGCTCATTTTTTGCCTGCAATTGAAGCGGTTCCAAATTACATAGATGTCTCTTGCAGTGTCTCCTAACTCTGGCAGGTTTTCTGTCTTTCCCAAAAGAATAGTTTTTGCAAGGTTTAGTCTGAAATGAGAGGGAAAATGTTGCTGTCTTGCAAATTAAATAAGAAGAATATTGATTTGAACTCGGAATAGAAAACATAAAATAACAATAAAGATAGTTTCTATTGCAATATAACTTTAAGCTTGGCAAAACTTTTTTTTTTTTTCCCCCTTACCAAATTTGTTCGGTTAGATTTGTTGAGCAGATATGAAAAATACTACTTGCTTTGTCGGTATTTTCTATGACCTTAACAGTGCTAATGTTAAACATGCGGTGCATTACTTGATTTCTGTATAATCTAATAATGTCATTAAAGACAAAGAACTGAAAATGTATAGATCAGATACTTTCATTGTATTGATCAACTCATTAAAAATGGATTATGAGCCAAGTCAAGCTGGCAGCAGCCTGGGGGGACCACACAAGTTGATGAAAGTTTTTTTAATGAAAAATCAGTGTTTAAATTGATAGAAGGATGCAGAAATTACAAAATATTCCTGTTAACTGTAGTACATATTTGAATTTAATTAAATTGATGTTTGTTTTAAGAATGAAATAACCTGCCAAACTTACCTGTTCTTAGTTATAATTTATGACCTGAAGTAGGAAATGAATAGAGGAAACTTTACTCATTAGATATATAGAAATCTGATACTAATGTATTAAACTGTAATTTTACCCATTCTGAACACCTACACAAATTTAATAAAATTTGTCAGTTTTTGTTTTTCAACCTTTTCATCAAACTGTCAGCATGTCTGTAGTTATGAAATGTTTGGGGCCTGCCCATCTAGTCAGGCTGGCTCGTAGTCTATTCTAGGACATGTAGCTGTCAACTCTTGATGGATAATTAGCTGGTAATTTATTGACATCTATATTCTGTCTCATGATTGAAACACTGTTTTTTGTCATCAGAACAAGAAACTAAATGTGTCATGTATTTATAACAGTTGATAAAGAGAAGTATGCAGTCTATTGAAACTCCAAGTGACTTATAGACTGCCTTTGTGACCTATACATCAAGATCAGCCTGAATATTAGTGTGCATGATCATAATCTACACTGTTTGCTATTCAATGACTCAAATTTCACTGAGCACCCTTTAGAGTATGTAATGATTTGATACAATAGTCTATTTTAGAAACTGCATATTGAAAAATAGCATAATATAATTTCTTTCCCAAATATTTCAGATTTACGAAGATCTTTCATAGATCCACCCCACACAACAAGAGTTGAACTGAAGGACCAGGCCTTGCTGCGATGTTTACCGCCTGAAGGAAAACCACTACCTGAGGTAATGTATGAAGGGATTGGTGGAGGATTTTTCCATAGTTACGAGGGTGGGAGTCCCTACCAGTCGTAGCAGACACTGCAATGTTTGTAACGCAAATGACTTCACTGTACAGATAGATTGGCAGTGGCTTTGTTTTAATTGGCTCCAGGAATGCAGTTCAGACATGGTTAGGACTAAACTTGTGACCACTGATTTTACTACATATACAACATGGGATAAGTTATATTAACACGATACAACAATATTGCAAGTTCCATCTGGATTCTTATTACATTGGGAACAAAAGAAGCTTTAGAACAAAGCCTTAAATCAACGTGAAATGTTGCTAAGTGACACATAGTTACATGTAAACTAATTAAACCTCTCAGCGCACCTGGCTGATTAATACGACCTGTCTCAAAATGTTATATTTTGTTACTAGTTTTGCTTACTATGTTACAGCTTTTCACAGCTCATTTCATCCAAAAAAGATCATTCAAAACAACATTTCAGCATATTTTTGGCCTTACAACAAACTAGATTTAGCTTTACTTGATGGGAGTTTGTATTTTATGGTCTGTGTTAAAGCCATTATAACTTCGCAATAGCTGTTTGTTGGTTGTAGCAGTCTGTTACCCTTTGATGTTCTGCTTGAAACAAAGCAGGGGTTGCTTCAGAATTGTAACAAACCATGACAAGAAATGATGTCTGTATGTATCTAACAACAAAAAACAGCGAAAAAATCAGAATAAGCCCTCAACAATAGTTGAGCAATAGTTTGTGAGATCTGGTGTTTACACTGTACATACACGTGCCAGTTTGTCATAGACCTTGTCATCGGACTTCTTCCAAGAACCATCAGTTTTTGCTGAAATTTTTAAGTGGCTTTGGCTATAAGTATTCATTTTGCTGTATCCAATGGGATAAAAAAGAAAATCATTAGGGCTTCTGTTTATTTTGCTAAGCTCCTAAATGTTCCTTGTTCTCTGACCATCAAAGAGGAAAAAACCATTTATACAGGTTTTGTTGCTTTTTTTTCCAGATTGGAAAAAGCATAAACGCAGTACAAGAATTTAAACAAATTCCAGGGGGTAGAAAAATGTTTTTACAATTTGGAATCCTATAGGTTTACAAAACATGAAAGATGTTGAAATCGCTTTGTTTCATTTCGTTCGCCTGTTTCGTTAAGCTACCAGTATGCTTTGTTTAGATGAATGGATTAAAGCTAGGTTTAAGCTAGAAATTAAAAAGAGCCATCACCAAAGATTTATTAAAGTGTTCCTGTTTTCAATTACCGAGGTACAGAGATTTTAAAAACAAAGATTTGGTAATAACTAAAGTAACTCTTGGCACAATTGAGCAGAGGGATTAAATACGCAGTCTTTGGGGGAGAGTAATTTAGAATTTAATGACCTAAAGCGGTAATTTGGGGGATTTTGGTAGATACTTTTATACTGTATGTATAATTTTCTGCCAGAATTAATGATCTATGAGAGAATGAATTTTAAACTAGGATCATTTTGAAAATTTGGATAAGCTTACAGCTTCACATCAAAAATGAATTGTTGAACAATAGATTTACCAAGGTGAAAGATAGTACAGTACTTTTTGTTGTAATTGAAATAAGGCTTAATTTAAACTGCTCTTTGTCTGTGATTTGCTAAAAAAAATATTAATTTTGGTAAATAAAAAAGGATTATGTGAAAATAATTCAGGACTTTCTATTGATGTAAAGTGTATAATTTGTAGTTCGTTAGCGGCTGTCAATTAAAATCTAATTATGGGATTCTCCATCTGCCATCTTGCCTGCAGTGTATGCAAAGGGAAAGTTAATTTTATGTTTGCATAGATGTTCGCAGATAACCCCAAACAGTAGAATGTTTTCTAGATGAGAAAAGAAATCAAACAGCCCAAAAAATGAAAATAAGCCGACAGACGTCAAGAGGCGGAAATGTTTTTGAATACATAAAGATTGAAATCTGTTTAAATATAAGCCAATCTATGAAGGTTTCAGTAATTACAAGTTCTAGTTTATAATGCAGAACTAAGTGATTATTAATTTTAAGCTAATGTAAATGTTAAGCAGTTTGTATAATAAACAATTTCTATGATCATGGTGGCATAAATTCAAATTGAAGGGAATTATGGGAATTTACTGATAATGCATGGAGTCAATCAGCTTATTTTCCTCTAGCTTAAATTTTTACTAATAATAAAAGATAATCTTCGCAGATTGTTATCTTTTTTTCACCAATAATTGTGCAGAAGAAATTACAGACTACTTTTCATTGACAAGGATCAAGTTCCAATTTTGATGATGATTAGTAGAAATGATTGGGCTCCAGCAATTAGTCTGTACCAACTGAAAGCTCTCATACTTGATTTATACCCATCAGCCAGGTCTCAGTGATCTGAAGTTTTATGAATGGACAAAAAAATTGTCATAGCTTTATTTCAAACTTCTACCTTCAGATATGTTATTTCATGTTTGTTAATAAATACAGATGATGTTTTGTAGAAAGCAAACCTTGAAAATCAAATACTTCTAATTTGAAACTGCTTAACTGTTCACTTTATTAGTGTATTAAAGCATGCAATCAGAAAGTAAATCTAGAAATGGTATGCTGTTTCAGTGAAGAAAGAAAAGAAATTGTATTTAGTTTCTCATGTTACTTATGTAATTTGAATTAAATATTTTCATGGTCTCAAACACTCAGAATTTGTGGTTGCGATATTTTTTACATGACATCTTGTATTACAGTAAATAATTGTATTATAAGATGCAGTCGGTTTTTGCAGAAACCTTGCAACACTATTGCGTTGATCATTTTTCACCAGACAGTATTAAGAGTCACAGCTGTGAGCCGAGATCTTGTTTCCGAAATAGTCATAATGTTTGCAGATTCTATTCATCATTTTATTCTGTAATTGTGAAAGTAATGATAGTAGTGAATAGTTTTAGTGAGAAGTTTGAGAAAGATGAGCTCCACGCAGTACTACTGGGAGCACAACTAGCAGGTGCTTATCTAAAACTGTAATTTATCATTATGGTCATTAGGAATAAATTGTAAATTATGATGAATTGCACAATGCAAAAACTCTCATAACTCCCAGAACCGGTGTATGAATTTATCAGTGTTTGTTGCATCAGTAATTTTTCATTTGGGAAATTGTGGGAAACTTGAAATGCCTGGGTGGTAAAGTGGAAATGACAGTGGTCACACTGTTTCGAAACTCCTAAAGAAATATTTATTAAATATGAATTGTGTGTCAAATGGTCTTGCTTTTAATTAAACCAGGTCTGAAGAGTTATAGGACATTGTTAGGTCATCTAAGCGATCTGTTGGAGGCAGTTAAGATTAATTGGCCTTGCACATGACTTGTATCTATTTAAACAAAAGACAAGGTTGACCATATATTCTGTAGAATTAATTATTAAACCAGAATTAAAATGCAAAGGAGTAAAAATGAACAACACTTTTGCAGAACTGGAATGTTTGTCATCCTATTTTACATCTGTATTTTTAAGGTTAATTAAACTCTTGATGTTCATTAATCGTTCTTGACACAGAATGGCATGCAGTGTAAACCTAAATACTTGCTTCTTTAATTCATAATTATGTCATGAAAATTAAAGCAGTAACTTTTTTGCTTCAGGATGGTTTTTAAGTTTTTGTCATATTTTTTTCAGGTATTTTGGCTGAAGAATCGCAACAAGATAGATGTTCAGAATGATATTAACTTTATTATTGCCAGTGAAGGAAATCTCATAATTAACCAAGCAAGGCTTAGTGATGCTGGAAACTACACATGTGGGGCCAAGAACATAGCCAAAGAAGTGTTCAGTAGGACAGTACAGCTTATTGTCTATGGTAACTATTGTTGTTTTATAAAAGGATACTCATGGATTGAGGACTTGATACCACTGATTTAGGTTTATGGGTTCAAGCCCCACTGTTGTTTTTGGCAGTTTATTTGGGAGATGGAAATCAAGTACTGGTCCAGTCAAGAATGAGGTTTTAAACGCCGTTTGGGGGGGTTGGGGAGGGAAGAATGAAATATCCACATATTTTGGAAAATATATAGATCTGCGTTTTTTTTAAGTATGAAAGTTTTAATTTTTTTACAGGAACTGGCATTTCCTTTCTGTTAAGATTGAGTGCTACACATATGCAGTGATAGATAAGATCAGTGTTTCTTCCTTTTTTCCTGGCAAAAATGAGCAGTTCCGCAGATTGTGTGAATAGAAACACTGATGTTTTGATATACAGAGATGTAACGAATAGGATATGTCAGGACATGAAACAGTCTCCACTATGTCATGTATATGCTAACAAATGTTTTCTGTCAGCAGGCATTAAGCCTACAATTGAATGTATGGGAAAGCGCATGTTATGTCGGCAACCTCTGCCCAACATTTTTCTGTAAGATATAATTGTTGTTTGAGTATGTGGTTCATGTTGCCCTACATGTCAACATAATATATACTAAACAGATAATGACATGTTTATCTTTCCATACATTTCATTTAACCTACATTATGATAATGCAATTTGGAAGATTTTACTTACTTATTATGTAATTTCTTTTATTCACTTAAAAATAATGAAAGAGAAATGGCTTATGAGCGAGAGTTTAACTTGAATCAGACTGATTTTAAAAGAACCTGGCAAACATGTGACATCATAATGCACTTTACAATGAAATCTCAGTGATTATGAAATCTTGGTCTGAATCTCAGTGAGGTAATACTTGCTAAATCAGTTTCAATTAAAGTTGAAAGAAACAACAATGAAATATTGGAAGAGTCTTTACTTTTACAAGAATGGTTGAAGTTTATTACAAATTTTTTTTTTTTTTTTTTTTTATATACATGTACCAGTTTTTAAGCAACCCTCTTAAGGTG
The DNA here is from genome assembly GCA_022818135.1 of Saxidomus purpurata. Lineage (NCBI taxonomy): Eukaryota > Metazoa > Mollusca > Bivalvia > Venerida > Veneridae > Saxidomus > Saxidomus purpurata. The sequence continues at coordinate 50,453,981 of JAFMSR010000002.1, read as the reverse complement.
AATATAATCCAGACCTAATATTTGGGGGGGGAAAAGGAAAGAAATTGGAACAAATTTATTCCCTTTTTATTAAAAATTTCCTCTTATTGTTTAAAATTCCAGGGAGAGAAGAAGTCAAAGGGGAAAAAAAAAAAAAAGGGAATTTATTAAATTTTAATTTTCAACTTTGGTCCTGAGTCATGAGATTGACAGAACAGTGGCGTGTGGGGGCATCCGTGTCCTATGGACACATTTCTAGTTTGTTTCAATATTGAAGTTGCCATGTGGTGTATTAATTACAATGTGGTATAAAAACTATATGGTTTTAGAAGTTAGCTTGTGATTGTTCTGCCCTAGGGCTTGCTATTACTCCAAATATTAATTAAGATTAGCAAAATACCTCTTGAAATTGATGGAAATGCATCATATATTTTTTACCTGAGACTTTTATAGCCTATTAGTAATATAGCAGCTTACAATCTTTGGTACACATTTGATGGTATTTTAATGTGGTTCCTGTAATTGTATGCTTTGTAGACCTCCTTCTGCACATTAGGGTTGCAGTATTAATTTCATTCATTGCCAGAAAGGTATTTCATGTGGATAAATCTAATTCTATTTAATCAACTTATCTGAGGTGCAGCATAGTTCTAATTTATTAAATTGCCTGAAGTAAATTTTGTTGAGAGTTAAAATGATGTAAAAAGCTAATTGAAAAAAAAAGCTGTTTGTCAATGAATAGACTGAAATTTATTCCTTGGGTTCTGTTCTTTAGATTTTGTTTGTACAATATACTGTAATAGACATTTAAGGACAATATTGTAATGTACAGCATAGATCTTAATTGTCATACACAAGTTTGATTAAGCCTCCATTATGAGATTGTTTATGTATGTATTATTTACTGCTAGATTACATTATTAACACTTAAGGCTCCATTTTCTGAGACTAGCATGCAATTATTTGCCAACAAATCCAATAATCTACGGGTTATTTCCGGTAATTTTCCCCACAATTTGAATGTAAACTGCTGTCAGCTTGCACCTTCGACATCGATTGGCCTCTGAATCACCTACAAAAATGGCGAAATCCATAATATTTCTATGATTTATTGAAAAAGCAATTATAATCATTAACAAAGTCCTGTCTAGTCTAACTGTCTATAATGTTTTAAAGAAATATTAGCCTCAAGTCAAATGAAGTTTTGTAAAACACTTTGTCGCCATTTAACACTTTGTGAATACGATTATGATGTCTCGAGGAAAGGTTATTTTCTTACAAATGTTGAATTTTATTTGATAATATGCTTTTGCCCGTATTGAAAGTTTGGGTGTGATAGTCAGTTATATATAAAGTTAAATAGATAAATGTTGATAGTCAGTAATATATAAAGTTTATTACATAAATGTTGAAATACAAAGAACGGAGAAAAGTATATTATAACAGGTTCTAATGCTCCCATTTTATTTCAGTAAATGGAGGTTGGTCAACATGGTCACAGTGGACAGCATGTTCTGCTTCATGTGGGCGTGGCACACAGAAGAGACAGAGGACATGCAATAACCCCGCAACAAGGGGTGGGGGCGATGATTGTCCAGGGGAAATGTTGCAAAGGGAATCATGCACTTCCATATGTCCAGGTATGAAATCAGAAATGCAGAAAGTGCATTTAATTTTGAAAGTTCATCACACATTGTCTTTAGTATTTAAACAAAGAAACAAAACTGTCAGGTAGAACTTGAGTTGCCAGAAAAAGAAGTGGCATTACTGTCTAACTGAAGTGTTGCATTTCTTGGCAGGCTTGTCTAAAGTGCCACAAACTTCTGAGAATTTTACTTAATTGTGAGGAAACAAGCTGTAAGCCCTACGTTGATTAAACAAAAAAACTGTTACCAAATGGTTTTAAACTGTCAGACGTCTTTGTAATACAAAACGAATTGAATTTGTTCTAAATCCATTTTGTAATTTCCCAGTAGGTTAAAGGAATAGCAGGAGGATAATTTAATTGTTCTTCAAAAGATTTTCCTATTTGTCTGTTAGGCGTGCTGCAATCAAATGAAATTGACCCAAACAGGCTTTTTGGTACATAGAAAAAATACTGGCACACTAAGAAGCAGTTTTGGCATTTTTGCACATCATGTGTAAGTTATAAATGGGTTTTAAACAAGATGGTAAGTGGGCAACCATCGGGTTTTCATTAAAGACAGTAATTAAATAAACCTGAAGCCTGGTGTTTTTTCAATGATGCTTTGTTGCATCTTGTGAGTTCTGTTTCTGATGATAATAAAAAAAACATTTGAAAACATAAACTGGTTTCATAAGTTTTAATTTTTTGCTTGACATGGACCCAATTTGTAAATGATTTATTGAGACAGTTTTCCATACTGTACCTTGTGTGTCTTCTACACTTCAAAAAGCTATTTTAAGTTTGCAGAAAAGAAAACTTATTACGTTATGAGATATCAATCAATAGACTTTTAAAAAACGACTGTTGTCGCATGATATTCATATTTCAAATGAAAAAAAAAAAAATCACATTTCAAATAAAGCCAAAACAAAATGATTAAAATAAAGAGCACACATAGAAAATCTTGAACAGTGGAAGGTAGTTGTTTCTTCATTGTGTAAAGTTTATATGGTACAGTTTGAACATCTAGTCGTGGTTATAAATGATCCTGTCACACGAAGAATAGAGGCTGTATAACATTACATATCACTGGATCAGAATGACAATTAATTTGTCATGCCTTACAAATTGGAATTTTTCATTTTGAACAATATCCTAACAGTTTATTATCTACATAACTACTACTGGTCGTGGACAAAATGGTATTTTTTCTTGAGAGAAGAATATGAGTTCCTACCGAGCTGTTACCGCTCATTGCTCATTTTGACAGCGCCATCTATTCCCATTTGGGTATAATACATCAGAATGACAATGTTTCGGACAATTCATCACAAGAAATAAAGGCACCACCATGGGTTAGGAGAAACACTGCCTTTACCATTCGCAGAAAGTTTCTTATGTATCATTTGAGTAATGGATTGTCATTTCTCAATGGATGGAATAAGTAGTTTACAGAAATTGCTACAGGGACTTCTTAACGTCATTGTAGAGGTGGCAGAGAAATAAGTAATATTACGAGTATTCAACATATTTGTGAAATGGCACAGAGCAAGATGGTGCCATCTCCAAATGAAAATCAAAAGCTGAAATGTATAAATATAGGTTTTTATACTAGTGTAGATGGTGCGTGTATCCTGAATGAAAAAAAAACTTATTTCCTGCTTGGGGTGCTACTTTAGTTAAATGTGTACAATGCCACATTGTTTTTTTCAAGCCACAAATAAGCTACATAAGACAATATACTTGTTTTTGCCTTGAGTCTTGCCTGGTATTTTATATTCTCTTTTTAGGAGGATTCCATTAGGCTTAGCTTTCATTTGATGTTTTTTCTTTCGAGGAGATTGAACTGAGTGGTACATTATGTTGATGCAGTGAGGTTCAAAATAATTAGCCAAAGATATTGCGTTATTAATTTGTACTTACAGTGAAAGTTGCAAGTCTTTGAGGAAAGAATTTGTGTTATAATAATGTCTCTCATCCTCCGGCAATTTCAGGCAGAGACATCATTGTTTGTTTTCCATTTCCCATCTGTCTGTCTGCTGTCTGTACACTCTTACGCTTTCCAGGCATCCTCTATATAAGCGGGCTAGTGTGAAAGGGTTCAGTACCAGACAAATTTGGGGAAAATTGCGACATTTCACCTTAACTGAGAATTTTCAGTAAAAACTACATTTGTACTATTATTTATAATAGAAAATACAACAGAAGCTATTCTCAAACATAAAACTGCTATAAGAGAAATTCATAATGCAATCATTGGGAATATTACTGATTTTTCTCAGTCATTTTGGTAATTGTATGTCAGACATTTAACAAATAGTAAAATTCTAATATTATTTCAAATTTGTTAATATTTACTGAAATTATGAAAACAAAATTGATAACTTCTGAATCATTTTAAGGCAGTCTATGCTAAGATTTATCAAAAACTTGTTCAAAAATGTTTTTTAACCACTCCTAAAAAACTTCAGGCATCAGACTTTTAATCTGACATGGTAATTAAATAAACACAAATCTTAAACTGAGACTTCCTCCAGTACCGAAAATGTCATCCCCCTCAAATTTAAACCATCCTTGGAAGGTAAAACCTTTTAGTTGTTTAATAACACTTGTAAATTTATTGACAATAAATCCTGTAACTGCAGAATAAATATTTTATCTATAACTTACATAATAAGATCATTAACTTTTGAAATGCAATCATAAATGATTTATGTTACATATTGACACGATACTTGAGATGGGGGGTAAAAAAGACACAAGAGTTTTTGCTAGGCCTGTCTTACAAGCAATAAAATACAAGAACAAACACTCCAGTACAGACTGCTTGTCTCTAAACATTATGTTTTCCTTCTTTTACAAGGCAATCTCTTAGATACAAGGACCAACAATTTATCTCTAACAAGGGTCTTTAAACAGTTTTGGTTTGTTAACCTAGCAGTTGTTTTTCTTTTAAATCTCCATTTAGCGAGAGACTTTTCTGACAGATTCAGAAAAAACATACTATGTCCAGTGACGGTAGAAGACAAACTCATTGTGGAATGTTAAAATTGTAATCTAAGGTTATTGTGATGACTTTTGTCTGAGCATCAGCATTTGTCTTTTAGTGGAAGTTTTACATTTACCCTTTTTTCTACAAAGACCAGTAAAGGATAGCTTGGTCTGACAAGTATGCTGGACTCTCAAGCTGAAATTTGCATTTTGGCAATGAACATACCCAATTGAAACCAACCAAAAACGTCTTGCCACAACCCCACTGAATAAAATAATATGTAAATACAAGATGAATTATTCTATGCCAAGTATTATGCCATCTCTGCCTAAAGAAACATGTGACTTCTAACAGCTGAAAAAAACAAATGAAGAACACTTTAGGGTGTTGCCACTTTTAGACTTATAATAGTACTTCACTTGATATCACTAAGTGGTAATATGGACTGACCTCTTACATTTTCAAGTGAATACTTCATTAGAAGCTCTTACAATGTTGTCAGTTTTTCCACTGAAAACTTGGTTAAGGTAAATTTAATAAGGGAAAGGATAATTATTTTTTTGGCCACTACAAAACCTATTCTATAAGATATATCTTAACATTGTCAAAATGATTAATGGCCCGCAAGATGGATGAAGGCAATAAATGTTCTTCCCAGCTTCTCCCATGTACCTTTCACTTTTCAAGGTATCTTCATAGAGTTTTTTTATCATTTCAAGGAGTCAAAACAGTATATAATACTTGTGTTGTACCTGACAATGGTAGGCTGCAGAAATAACTGTAACAATCATTTATAAGGCATACTAAAGTCATGGCTTTGTTTGAATGCTCCCCGCAAGCTGTTGTATCCCTGTGCCTCCAGGAATGTGACAGTTTGTGGTACAGAAGCACAAAATGAATATTGATTATCATTGACTTGATGTGCATTTACAAAACATCAAAGGCATAACATTTTCACTTCAAGAACAGTTTTTGCCTACTTGCACTTAATAACAGAGCCATCAAGACAAATAGACATGATATTTATATATCAGCAGCTTCTATTAAGTGTGAGAAGTTATGCACATAATGCGCATAAAGATACCACACTCCCATTTCCAGTCAAAGAAGAATCCCGTTAGAGATGTCTTAAGTTTCTTGACCTTGTTTAGTGTTATGTTCTTGTATGAAATATTCAGGTTTGGTAATTTTTGCTATGGATACCACAACTCTGTCATTTAAGTGGTTGCCATCAAGTGATAGGTACTTCAGGGTGACATGAATATTTCTTCCAGCATAGTAAATTCAAATTTGTAGCATTCCTGTGACCCAACTAGAATTAAAGACAAATGGATGAAAATGTGTTTTGTATTATTTTTATCTTGTTTTATTTCAGTGGATGGTTTGTGGAGCCATTGGTCATCATGGTCAACGTGTAATAATGACTGTATCCACCATCGGCGACGTGCCTGCGATAAACCTTCCCCAGCCAATGGCGGTGTGTATTGCCATGGCAACGACCTTGACACAAAGAACTGTACAGATGGAATGTGCAGAGGTAAGGCTGAAATATGTTTTAACTGGTTAAATAGATAATGGTGAAGGTTCTAGATGGTGTCCTAACTTTTAAATGATCAAACTCTTGTTTTAGTATCAGTAGTTAATTCAGTCTCTACCATACAGCACTGGAATCACACAGCCTATGGGTATGACATCTGGGTATTTGGTCATGTTTCAATATGCTATCAGTAATGTTTGCAAGGTATATAGAGAACTGTTGAGTAAGAGATGATTTAAAATCTATCAGTCTGATGATGGCAATGAAAACAATGCTTGAATACCTGGCCACCTGTAATTCTGTTAAAAAGGTTATGACATCAAATGATGACATTGGGGAGTAAACATCCTTTTGCCAGTCTGTAAACAATCTCAGCCAGTACCCCCTAACACTATGTCTTATATTAGCCAGACTGTTTCTCAAATTAGCTGTAACCAGCTCACTAATGGAGTTTACATTGCTGGAACCAGTCTGGTTTTACTCTTCTATAATCCAGGTATCATGCTCAATTAGCCAAATCTCAGACCTTGTTAAACATTCCTAGAACAGAACCAAAGTAACTGGCAAACATAAGAGCTAGGAAATATTTTTTGTAGTATTTATTATTCATCATAATGTTTCCTGCCTAACGATAATGAGAATTTAGTAAAACAGGGACGGTAAACTGTAGTGTACAATGCTGTTGTAATCAGTAACACATGCCGGTATATGTACACCCCAAACTGATTTTGTAATAATTTTAATATGTTTAACTGTTCATTCACTTGTGTTTATATTTTCTCTTTTTAAATGTCTGGATATTTGACTTCATACGGTGTAAGGCCAGTTTCATGGCAAATTCTACATCAGTGTTGAGAATCCATGTAATAAAATAGATTTGTTTGAAACTAAAAGAAAGAAATAAGTACTGTACATGATAAAATCTATTTCTCGCTGATGCTAAAAGGCTGACATTGTGTTTGCCATAACATTGGTATACATGAACTATAATACATCTTTCTTGCAACCATGTGTCATATGCCCATGTCAGTGTCATATCATGGTGGTGATTGAAACAGTTGTACAGTTAATTTGAATTTAAATGTCTAAAAAAAATGCAGTTCATTCAGGTGAAATATCTTCTAGGCACGACCAACGGGAGTTGAAATTGTTCAGTTGTGCATAAATTTGCATACAGTAGGTTTGAATGTTAAATTTCTAGGTTTGGGCTGTGCTTGTCATGAAATGTCAGTTATTTAATGACGTTTTTACAGAGATATGATTAATTAGTTCGTTCTTCTTTCATGACATGGCAGCTGAACTTATGGCATTCAAATATCTTATTTTTGCAAATGAAACTTAAAAAAATAAATGATCTTTTCCTACCTTTCGGGTTGTCGAGAGTCATTTTTATGCAAAATGAATAAAATGACATTGGTCGGTATGGTTAAAGCCATGTTTTTTGCACAAAGTTCTGTCGCTAGGGGAAATAATAATTTTAAACCATATAATATAAAGTTAATGTGTGTTACTGTTGGGTAATGACAAGTCAAACCTTGTGTTGACCAGAGAGAACTAAAGCAGACTGTGGGTTCTTGCCCTGAGTGAGTAAAAGCACAGAACAACAATATTCAGTGAGTCCGGGCGGCACCTAGAGCTCGTTTCAGCACAACTGGAAATGCAAGTCACAGTTAAAGCTATAGTCATTCACCATAGCGAAATGCAACATACAGACATTTCATAGTATATGGAGGTTCCATGATAAGAGTTACTGAAATATTTTTATGTTCAGGCCCCCAAAAAATGTGTGATTTACTTATAACTGTTACAGATGCACATGGGACTATAAAATTCAATGACAACAAAGCTGTACCCACGGCAACAACAAATGTTGCTGACAATATAGGTAAGGGTCAATGTCAGGGGTCAACACCCTCCTGCTGCAAAAACTAACCAATCATGTAACATGTTAACCTATGTGATACTGCCTTTTGTGTAAAAATTATTGTGATGAGCTATATATGTTTTGAGCTATTCATGTATTAAAAACTGACTAGTGATAACCAGTGTCCAATGGTGCTTCAGTTTTAAAATGGATGTGAAATTTTTTTTAATTACTTTTCATTATAAATCATTGAAATAAAGTTAAAACAAAATACATAAATTTTCATGTCTAATTTAGTTAATGAAATATATGTGACAGAAAAATATTTCTATACATGTAAAACATGTTAAACAAGAGTCGATATTTTTGTCAATGACTCTCTTTTGGCTGAGGGTGAAGGGTAGGATTGAACTTGAAGTACCATTAGTATGTTGAATAACTGCATGATTCACAGTCAGTATATAGAAACTTGCTCTAAATTAGTCTGGTCACTCACATTACAATTACTGAGAACTGATGAGGAGTTAGGTTTGACCCCTGAGTATAACCCTAGCTCACATTGCATAGTGTTTGTTTAGTTGTATACATGTTCATAATTTTATACATATTATATAATTATATATCTTTAATTTAACTTGTATGTATATTAAGCCATTCACACTTTCTGAGGCAACATTTGTATCAGAAAGATAGAAGTTACTGAAAGATATTCAGGACTCAGTTGGTGTAGCTTTTTTGTACTCCAACACATTTTATTTTAATGATGTTAACACATTCATAATGACCTGAAAATCTTTCATAGTTTTAGAGTTTTTAGAGTATAAATTTATTTTTCTAACTGCATGATATTTTTGGCTTTTATAATAATATAATATTATTACTTAAGAAACCAAAAACAGAAATAGTGTGTGCATTGTAGCATGTTATTGTATTGTTACACCATAGATTGTTTTGACTGTAGACTGTTTAATGACTGTAAACTGCATTTGAGCCCTACTGTGCAAAAACCAGTGTTAGGCCATCATAACAAGTATGGATTCATATAAGTTCACTTATCCCTCATAGACCACCTTAGGAAAAATAAAGAATATGTAACTTTAGTACTGTGCATCTGTCTCATTGTTAATAGAGAAACTGTAAAAATGTTGGTTTTTGAGCGGTGGGGCTCATTTTTGTTACATGAATGTAAGTAGCCTGAAGGGTTCATCAATGAGGATGAACTGCTTACATCTCCCTGTAGTATGACTTAACTGAATAGCATGATTTTTACTGTTTTATTGCACAAAACCTCTTCTATCAAAGTAGTCATAACAGAAGGAATTTATTTTCGGCTTGCCATTAAAGATGCTGGTGATTGCTGTTGTTACCTGATGCATCATTTTCAGTCATCTCTTTTTTTCACTTGTGATTTTATTCTAGATATTTGATATTTAGATAGATGTGTAGATATTTATTATGTAGTGAATTTATAATTCTGAACTCCAGTTCTCATGATATCATTTTCTAAAGATCATAATGTTTTAATAAGAAGAATTTGATGTTTGTTTTTAAGTAGCAAAAGTAACAATTGGACTTTTAAAGTTTTTTTGTGTTTTTTTTTCCAGTTATTTAGTAATGAATATTTTATAATTCCAGATTCATCAAACAAGAAAGATTCATTCAGACCTGGTGATAAAGAACCATCTAGACAAGGTTTGTATATTGGCCTTATACCATTTTTTATCGCTTAATCCAAGCTTCTGGACAAGACAAAGTCTTGCATGTTTTTAATTGACATGTTACATGCTGGAGAGGAATGAGTCTTGCTAGTAAATAAGCAGAGACAGTCCTACATCAATCTCTCTGAAATGTGGTTGCATATTTGGTTCATATAGTTATCACCAATCTTCTGTGCTGTATGAATACCTCGCATGCAGCATGCTATTTCACACTCGGCAAAAACACCTGATCTGGTGACTTTTTTTGTTTTTGATGAAGTACTTTTAGCCTAAATTACTTCCCTTGTCCTGTCAAAAATGTCAGCAATAGTATGCCAAGAACCTCAAATACCAAGCAAAAACTTCTGAAGTGAATAGTTCACCTTAACAGAGACCACCTAACTTAACACTGTTTTTGCACAATTTGTGTCTTGTTTTCACATATGGTTGTACGATCATTTTTTCATTTGTTTAATAATTGTCAAGAAAGAGTGATAGCATTTCCCTTCGGTTTTACAGATATGAGTTTTGTAGTTGATTATGTAGAAGTCACTTTAATGGTGACTGCAAAACTATTTTTTAGCTCACCTGAGCATGAAGTAATGCTGTTGCAATCAGCCGGATATTGGTATGAGTGTTTGACACCTTGTGAACACTATAAAGGCCAAGTTTGTTCAAGGGTGTCAAACACCTTTCATTATTACTTATCAGATCTTGCCTGTTTACAAAAATTAAGAATTGTATATACAATTTTAGATTCACTTGACACGCCCTATGAGAAACCATGGTTACACAACGGCAATACAGCGAAGGATGGGGAGAGAACCGAGTCAAGGCAAGGTACTACACTTTAGACAAGTTATATTTTAAAACTTTTTTCAGTGACTTAATAAAATTTCTTAAAACTCTGAGGCAGGACAACCATTTCCCTCCTCATGTGATTCGTTACTGCTCACTAAAATAAAACAAACACCCTTCAAATGTAACTTCCCAGGAGGATTGGGGGTGGGGTAGGGGTTGTAGTGGAAATCAGGTGAATGTTACAGGGTCATTATTGCCCTCTTGCTGTGTTTTATATATGGAGATGGACACCTGTTTATGTGGAAAAGATCAGAGTGTTGCAAACTAATGCAATTAAGGGAAGAAATTGCATAGCTATTAAGCTATTAATTGATGAATATTTACATTTTAGTATGTAATTGATCAAATTTTGTACTGTGCTTTTAAGAAAAAATCTAGTCTGAATTTTCCGGATGGTTGTTAGAGTTAGAGTGATGGCCATCGACTTATGAAGGCCCCCCCCCCCACCCCTCCCGCCTTAAAAATTACACAAAAGATTATTTTTTGACTGGGTACTATTACATAAATGAATTTATGACTTCAAGATTTTTTGGATCTTATCAATTTATGTGTGTGTCATATATCACTTTAAAGAATTAAATAAGCTACCTTTTATTAGAATATTGAGTGCAGTTCAAATTTGTATATTGAGATAACATCTGCTTATTTGAATGGATTTGTTGGCACATCTGTGGCAGTATACATGTGTTTCACAGTGGCTTTTGTTTGAACTTGAAATAAGCACCTTAATTGGAAATCTATCCTTTAATGTACACAGCCTTTGAGCAAGCTGTTAAAATATTAAACAATAATTGTCATTCCATTTGTTATTGAAGTAGTAATCAACCAAAGTAGTTGCTCATATGTCATTTTAAGTAGATAATAGTATAAACATATTAGACTGTCCCATAATCTTAAGAATGGCATATAGAAACCTATTTCATAGTATAATGAAATGTGTTTGTTACTTGAGACGTAAAAAACAAAAACAGTTATTGAAGTATAAATATGTCAAATTCCAAATTTTTTGAAGCAGTATCTCCTTCATAGAAACGGAAGGAAATTCTACAAGTCTGTAAGTGCATCAGTCAAATCTAGAGGTAGAAAACAAAATTTTTATTTTTGTTTAAAAAAGATATATTTGAAACATATACTTAGTGAAAGGCCACAATCATAATGATAGTGGTGGATGCCACTAAGTTGAACATCCATGAGCACCGTTAAATTTCTATCTGACAGAGGCTTCAGAAGCTGAGAGCAAAGAGAACATCACCATGTACATCGGGATGTGTGTTGCCATTGCTGTCTTCATCATCGTTGTTGTTGTCATCATCATCGTAGTGAGGAGACGCAACAACCAGAATCAAAGTAACGCTGACAGGGATCACCTGCCAAATGGAAGTAAGTGTTGTAATCATAGTGATTCTTGTGATATTTATAGACGTCAGCTGAAGCTTCGGGGTAAATCAGGTACAGCACAAAATATGATAAATACAGTGGATAAAATTTGTAAAGAAAAAATGTTTTTTGTTGAGAATTTAAGATTTTTTTCAATCAATAATTTGACATTTTTAAATGGAATAGAGAAATAATTCCTTCTGTTTGAATTAACTGGTAATTGATATGCTCAATGGAAGTGCCCTGGTTATTAACACTTTTGATTTTCACACTTCAAAGTTTACAGGAACTTTCATCTTAACATTTATGCCTGTATGTAATTGGACTTTAATTTTTACTTGGAAGATCAAAAATCACTTCATTTTCCTTGCACATGATAAATAATTGAATTCCACTTTCTAGCATGCTTGTATGTAACCTTATGATAGAAGGGGAAAAAAGAAAAAAATAATGCTGACCTTTGTTGCCTTTATAGGACATTAAATAGTACATTTTCATAAAAACATTACAGCCCTGGTGATTAACATAAAATCTATAAATTTTCCGCTCTTTAATGCCAGTAAAAGTTATTGTTTCATCTGTCAAAGTGTTCTAATCAGAGAAAAGAGTAAATTATGTTATGTTATTTTATTCAGTAATGAATCTGCCATGGCTAACGTATGTCCCCAATAGTATAACAGATTTGAGGGGAAAATTGTGTGCAAGAGTGCAATTAGGGACGTATTTAACTCTCTCATTGTAGTTTGCATCAATTTTATGGGTGGTCTGAGGACAGAAAAAAAAACACAATCAGTCAATTTAAGGATACTTGTATTGCCTGAAAGGGTTTATTAATTTCTCCTTTTATAGATCACTTGATGAAAAATGTGAAAAAAGGCTGAAAGTTTATGAAACACCTGCAGTCTTTGTACAAAAAACGATTTGTTTTCACTGAAAAAAGGCTTTTCACTGAACATTATTACTGGTTCACTTCTCCTGATGTTTAACATGCAAAAACGAAAAGAAATATATATGTTTGTAAATGAAGTTATAAATTGTGAAGTATAAAACGAACAAAGACAGACTAACATTTGCGAGTATATAAATAAGATTGCACGAAAGAAATTGCGTCAGTGAATCAAGAAAATTATGATTGATGGCTGATAATTGAAATAGGTATGCTGAAAATCATTCTTGCGTGGACGTTAAATATATTTATAATGTTGTTAATATACTTATCATAAGAAATGAACATACACAGGCAAACCACATGTTAATTTCAAATGTTAGGTTAGTCACTTAAAAGTTTGAAAAACTGTTGCTGTGCAGCTGATATTGAGGATAAACTGGAAGTGTTTTGGCCCGTGGTCTTCCCAGATGCATAAACTATTATTATGTGTTTGTGGTTTTACTTTGGTGGTCCTATACTGCGTCTAAACTGAACACAAACAGTTCCCTTCTTGCCTAAGGAAACAATTTCACTGAATGCATGTTCGCAGGGAGTCCATTCACTACATTGTTTTGTTTCTGTTTGCAGATATCCATGGACATTTGCATTCACATAATGAGAAGAAGATGAAGAATGGTAGGTCTATTATTGACTTCAGTTTGCTCGTGAGGCTGTGTAGTGGTGACAGACTTGTCTAAATATTGATAGGTGATGTGGCTGAATGGCACAGGTTCAATCCTGGCTTATGACTTCAAAATTATATCATTTTACAACAGTGCTATTTGTGCTGTGTCAGTGAAAAGTCTTGGGAGTGTAGAGTATATATTCTAATCCTGACTGCTGCCATGAAAAATCTGTATTTATACACCATTCCTCAATTATTGTCAAAATAGTTATAAATACTTTTTGATTTTTAGAAACTCTGCTGTCAGCGTACCAGCCTGACCTGACACAAGTGACGGTACCACCACCTGTAACCCCACCAGACCATCCTAATAACAATCACATGCAGAGAGTAAATTCTTATGACAAAATGCCACCAACATATGCAGAAATCAAAGAAAACAGACTTAGTGCCCAACTAGGAAATGGTGTACCAAATGGTGTTAAATTTATAGAACCAACAACAAATAATATGTTGACACATAATTCTGAAATGGATCAGTTAGCAATGAAAAATGATAAAAACAATATGGTGATAGTAAATCCGGTGACCTCTGGAAGTCCACGTGGAAGTGAGACGGAAAATCTTAGAGACAGTCGTGGATCTCTTAATTCTGTAGAACTACCAAGTCATATAGACACTGATGCTGTGACATGGAGTACATTTGATCACAGAGGTGGCAGGTTGACACTTACCGAGTCTGGGGTCACCCTGCTTATACCGGAAGGGGCCATTTGTAGGGGCAAAACAGAAGAAATTTACATGGCTGTTTGCAGAGATGACAAAGACAGACCAAAATTATCAGGTATGATACCATGACATTGAAATGATGAATGTGATTGCTCAGATTAGAGACTTTGTGTTGGTGGTTATCATAATTGCATTCTCATAATTGCAAACTTGGTTTTCCAGTTGAATTGATTGTGAAAAGGTAAATAATGCTGCATTGAATCAAACAGATAAACATGATGTTTGCCCATGGAAAAGTCTACGGAATGTTTTCTAAAATAAGTAGTTCAATGCGTGTTAAATCTCAATGTACATGTTACAGACTGTGTTATACTTTCCTTTTACATGAACAAAGACATTGACTTGCCTTCCATTAAAACAATACGATTGTTATTGTGTTTTTACAGTTTTAAAACAAGACTGGAAACAGCCCTGTCAATTACAGTGTAGTCGTTAAAAGTCTGTTAATTGTGGCGTGACTTGTAACTGTGTTGCTCTGGTCCATTATACACGCAAAACATAACATTAAGGGGCAAAACATCAGGTGACATAATGAAATAACAACATTAATGTCTCGTTTTTATGGCTTGTGCTCTCCCTGTCTATTGTTTCAAAATCGCTAAATAATGTGTTTATCTCAGAGAAATAGTCTGTGCTACATTTATGGCTTGTTCAAAATCTAGTTCAGGAGATCTGATCTCAACATTAAAAGCAATTTTACTGTATGCTACCATTTTGAAACTGCCTTTTTTTGGTCCTAAAATTTGAATAACGTGAAGGCATGTCTTGTTAAGAGGTAAAGTGACATTTTAAATTGTAAAAGTTGGAAAATATATTTAGGAAAACAAAACAGTATAGAAAATAGCAAAAAAAGGTAATGTTAGTGAAGGACACTTGTTTCAGTGCTGTACTTGAAAACAAGATTTATGAATATAAGAATATTTAATGAATGTTCACTATGTAAACATTTTCAAGTGGTTTTGTAGCAAATCTTCATAGAAAGAAAGGTATTTAGCGAAAATGTTTGTCTTCCTCACTGAGGGTTAAACAGGTCCAGTAACTGCCACTGCTACCTGCTGTCCTGTGACTCTGATCTTACCTTATCCATGAACTGGTGTTTATGCAAACAAATCTTATGCTACATGTTTATAGAACCTGCATCAGTCAGGTCTGTAATTAACCTGTTTGTAATGCACTGCAAGGTTATTATTTTTTGTTACAGAAAAGCAGACTATACTTAGTCCAATAGTTTTATGTGGTCCAACTGGGATGGTGTTGAAGAAGCCGGTAGTGTTGTCTGTTCAACACTGTGCTAGCATGAGACAGGGAGGCTGGAAACTCTCTGTATGTTCAAGTAGTACACCCCTGGAACAACCTCCACAGTGGCAGGTATAACATTGTCATACCTTACCAGAATCCAAAACTTAGTGAAATAGATAATAAAAGTTGCTCATGCTCGGCTTCATAATTTTTCCATATTGAGTTGAGAAGTATTCTGAGTTTTAATAGTTTGTATAATTCACTGTATGAGCAGACAGCATCATCTGTTACAGTTGATATATTACATCTTCAGAATGTTGATATCATTTGGTGTATTAGATCAACTGACATAAAATGATATTTTACAAGACATGGTCAGAAAATTGTGAAATGATCTTAGCAGTGTTTTGGTTTTCAAGGTTCAGCTTGTTTAGTTGTGTACCATGCCTTTTATGTGTATTTGGACAAAAATTTCAAGTTTTTATTGTAATTCTATTAGCTCAGTCAGCTAGGGCTGCCAGTAACAGATCTTAATTATTGCATAAATTAATGAATGCATTTGTGTCTTTGTTTAACTAAATAACCAACTTTAATTTAAGTAAAGCATGATGTACGGCTGGATGACAGGAAAGATGGTATTTTCTTCTCTCTTTTTTGCAGTTGGCTGTCACCCTGGGTCAGGAAACAATTAACACACAAATTTACACTCAGATAGATGCTACACATTGTCATCTTATGACGGAATATTTACAACGCTATGCTCTGATTGGTGAGCCAGTGGCGCAGGGTCGTGCTGTGAAGATCTTGCGACTGGCAGCATTTGCACCATCTCTACCTCCATCCATGGACTTCAGCATCCGTGTGTATGTTGTAGAAGATACACCAGATGCGCTAGAGGTATGTTTTGGCATGACATGTTACTATCCCATTTATTGTATTTAAATTTTACAAAGAACTAGAAAATATTTCCATTCAAATGGCATTTTTGAAAAATTTGCATACCTGTGACAGTAACAAATGAGAAGAAAAAGTCTGTAGAATGAGTGCTAATCTCAAGATGTGTCACCATGGAAATGCTCTAAGAATATTAACAAGAAGCTGCAAAATTATTTCAACTTTGAAAAAAATGTGTTGAAATAAGGAAACAGTACACTTAACAGCCAATAGAGAGAAAAATGGCCAATAGAGAGAAAAATGGGCAAAGGGTATGTCTGTATAATTTTATGCAATAGATATGAATAACTTTGGTGAGCAATACCTTAGCACCTTAGTTTTTTTAGCACCTTAGTTTTGTAACTATATAGATTATTTAGGTTGCGCAAACAACCTCAACGAAAAACACCTCGGTCTATAATTGATGTCTTAATCCGACATTACATAATACACTGTTTGATACACTTACTACTTAACATGATACTGGTACTTTCATGATGCAATATGATTTCCAGGGAGTTATGCAAGTTGAGCGTCGCCTTGGTGGTCGGTTGTTGGACAAACCCAAACAGATCCCATTCCAAGACGGTGGTCACAACCTGTGTTTGACGATTGAGGACCTTGGTAATGGATGGAGAAGTAAATTAGCTGCTAACTATCAGGTATGTCTAACTAAATTTTTGGAGACTGAAAGCTCTCAGAAACTAGTGCTATTGTACAGAAATGAGCAATTTATTTTTAGGCTGGCATATTGCAGATAAAAGATTCTCTAACAAGCACCTGTCATAGACCAGGTCCCTGCACTCTGCTTACACACACACCTTTATACTTCCTTGATTTTAAAGAATAGTGAAACATTTAATGAAGGAAATGCAGAAAGCAGACATCAAAAAATTGTACAATACTTAAGAAGGAAAGGCAGAGAGCAGGCATAGCAAAAATTCATACACTGTTCAAAGCATTGTTGCAGACAAAGCGAAAAAGATTGATTGAGTAACTATTAATCTAAATCAGCTAGTTCATTTGCTAAATTTGAGATTTAATAATAAAAGGAAAACACAAAGAGTACACATGCAGGTTGATGCTTGAATTCTTTTGTTTAGAAAGTCTGGATCATTTAGGTTTTCTGTTCAAAGCAGTGGAGTGTCTTCAGTGGCTTGTTAAGGTCTATGATAGATGTCTTGAATGGACCAGTTCACTCAACTTTCCATTGCATTCAATCGTTTTGTGAAAAGCAATGAATTTCAGCAGTAATTATCCATAATTGGTTAGGGATTAACACTGACAGGGTATTTTGCAGACTTAACTTTAGGTTGAAACGTTTTTTACAATTCTTTTGTGTCCCTGACATGCTATCCTAAATGTGAAAAATTATCCATAATTCCACATAATGGAAGTGAAGCTCATAATAATTAAATATCAAAGTCGGGTTATAATATTAAAAGCATTGGATGCATTTATTTTAGCTTAATCATTGAGAAAGTAATGTAAAAATTATGTAGATGACTTTTGAGCAGAATGGGTTGGTATCATTACAATTTTATCGGTATGGCACATGTTATATCTAACAGGGGCATCAATCAAGACTTGTTTGGGAAATTTTGAAACTGTGACTTGGCAAAATTGACTGAATCTTTAATCTCCACGCATATAGTTGCAAGTGAGTTGCATTATTGAAGGGTATTTTTCAGTTTTGATACAGTTGAAGTTTTGTAAATAATGAAATAATTGCAAGAAAATATAAATTGACAGAATAAAAGTAGTGTTGTTAGATCTAGTCATGAAAAACTAGCATGAGACAATGTATGTAGTAATTCCAATTTCCCTCTGATTTTTAAACTGGCTTCACCTTCTGCTTTAATGCTTAACTGCATGAATATGTGCAAAGGAAAACAGTAATTTGCTTAATTCAAAACAATCGTGTATTTTCACAAGCTTGGCAGTCACAGAGTGAAACTAGCATATGTAACAAAAAAAATGTTTGTGTTTGAAGATACAGGAAATTAAAAGCTATAATATGATAAATGGGTTATAGTTTGTATAGAACCTCTATCCTCTGTGTATCATTTGTAGTTTTTAAATTGAATTCTGTGGTTAATTATGATAAATGAGGGGAACTTGGAAAAAAATTCTCATCTAAAACAGATCTTGTCATAAGAGAATCTAATTATGCTTAATTCCAAAATAGTGTTTTCTCTGAAAACAGTTATTGTAGTGCCGCCCAGTATTGTGATTAACAAACCCGGTATGAATGTCCTGGTACACTGTAATGATTTCAGTGATGTTATCCTTTCTTTATCAAGAATGATTGATCACCGGGCCATAAAAAACCCTTGTAACAGAAATTGAGAAAATGAAGGGGACCTATTAACACAACAGTACACATGTTTACAGTTGTCAGATCCTTAAAACACACTTCAAACAAAGAAGGTTTGATCTGATAAGCATTATTAATCTACTTGTCCAGTGTGTAGCTTAGCTTTCTGTGAGGTCAGGGGTCATTTTGGGTCGGGGGTTCTCATTCTATATACAAATTTCACATTTTGTGAGGGAAAATTTAACACAAAATTTCCTGGAGTGAGATGAAAAATGGCAACTGTTATGGTTAGATGTTCAGTCACTGATATGTGGACATGTGCCAGTGGTTAATGGGCACAAAGTGTTCTATCATTGATAAGGGCTCCTCGAAAATGATCAGTTATAGATGGGGGAAAATGGTACCGGGACTCTTTGTTTGATTTCTGTGTGGATAAGAGTTGATCTTAAAATTTCATCTGTTCTGACAAATTGATGAGGTTGAAGCATGAAAATTGATTTTAAAACAGTTTTAGAAACTATTTGATTTGCATTATTTAGTATCAGTGAATGATCTAAGAGAGTGCATTTTAATGAGTAAAATTATAGGAGAATTTGTGTTGCTTGTTCTGTCGTGATTTGTTAATGAATATTGTATAGTTTATCTGTATAACCATAGATTTCTCTATGCTTTTTCCATGTCATTGTATTAATTTGATAAATAAATGTTATAACCCTAACAGGAACTTATTTTAGAATCAATTCCTGTTAGGGTTATAACATTTATATTATTCCCTGTTTGAAAGCAGTGAAGCAAATTTATGTATTAATATTCTGGAAAGGAACATTACTGGTTTAACTGTAAGAGAAAAGATTACCCAAGTGGTCTGATTCAATGAAGATTCTTTATATAGGTGCTAACTAAATTAACTCAGTAATGGTCAGCACTACATGATGCATTGTCTGAACTAGTATTATGCTATTAGCTTTAGGTGTTGAATGAACACTTCCATGGCCTTGCTACTGCTGCTTGAATTACAAAGACAAAATTTGTCCATTATTACAGGATACAGACTGTGGAGTGATCAATAATATTAATAAACTTTTGTTGTTTCAGGAGATTCCTTTCCGACACATTTGGAGTGGCAACCAGAACAATCTGCACTGTTCATTCTCGCTTGAGATGGTGGAACGTGTACAGGATGTAATACGCTGCAAGATACAGGTCTATCAGAAAGCAATCCTCAGTAATAGACAAGTGCTCAAAATCAACACTAACTTTAAGGAGGTATGTCTCACTGATTGTTATATGCACCAGTAATATGAGAACAGAACAAGCTTTACTGAACTTGAAGGAGCTGCTAAGATGGAGTCAGGCAGAATCTGACCAATACTCATTCAAGCCTCAGTGGCAATGTCCCTCCATGGCAAGTTGAGAGAGAAATTGTTTCTCTCAGCCAATCCTGTTTCAAAAAAAAGGTTTTATTTCTGTGTTGAAAGATAAAGCTAAATATTTAGTAACATAAGACACACATTTGGTTAGCAACTGCCCTCTGATAACAGAAATGATGAAAGTGGATAAAATTTATACACAGTATACACAACAATTAGCTTTACAAAACAGATGATTATTTTGATTTTCTAGTTAGGATACAATAAGATGATTGTAGTGTCAGTAGTATTTGGAAGAAAATAAGTGTGAATCCTCATATGAAAGTTTACATGCTAGAAGACTTGTTAATCAACTGTGTTTTTCCCTGTTTCAGCCACCAACCTGCTCTAGCCCTGTGGCAAACACGTTAAAAGGTCGGTCATCAACGGTAACATCTGCTACAAACTCTAGTTCTGGTGTCAGTTCTGTTGTGAATGTAGATAACTCAACTGTAGCGACACGTTTGCCACCTCATATAAGACATCAGCTGTGTGTTATGTTAGACACACCTTGTGCAAGGGGCAATGATTGGAGAATGCTAGCTCAGGCATTAACTGTAGATAGGTAAGTTGATTCGACAAGTGCAAAAAATTGAATTTGATCAAGTATAAATTAATAGTCTGAGAACTATGGAAAATTAACATTTGTAATTACCTGGTATATTTGAACAGATGCAAGGTTGCATTTGCCAAAAAATTCTGATATCAAAGTTGTATTTCGCACAGAAAAATGTGTTAACATGTTAGATATTAGCAGAGTTATGTAATGGATTAATAGCAGATTTTTAAGCAAACCTGAGTTTTTCTTTGGAATTCTTTACAGCTGCCTAATTTGTTGAAAGTATTTATGTATATATATAATTACACATTTTATACATTTATATCATTTCAGATATATAAATTATTTTGCGACAAAACCTTCGCCGACAGAACATATACTAGACTTGTGGGAAGCAGTACATCGAGAAGAATCCGCTGTAACAGACTTAATGAATATCTTAAGAGTAATGGGTCGTTTAGACGCTGCAGCGGTTTTAGAAAAAGATATTGGCTCATGGTTATGACCTGTTTGTGTTCCATTTGTCAATGAATAATGAAATTATAGTGAGCGATTCACTCTAAAAATAGTAACAGTTGGATCAGAAAAGTGTTGTGAGGTGCATTCTGGGCCTTCTAGAACTTAGCAGCAGACGGCAGAACAAGCGTAGTTTGCTTCATATATGCATTGCTTCAACTCGAGCAATAGAAATATTATGACATAATCATTGCTGAAACACGAGTAGTACAATTACTATGATGGGCTTAAAAGCCTTTTACTTCAACAATACAGTCAATTGACTGTGTATGTATCCAGTGATCATGAGTATGTGCTTTTGATACTGTTTCAAAACAAGATGCACATAGAACTTAAATAAATGATCTAGGTGCTACTGACCAGAGCCTGTGAGAAAAAGGACTTGCAATGGGAGGTGTGTCAGTAAAACCAAAGTAAATATTCAGACCAACGTCTGCATTACTCTATGTCTCATTATGAACAAAGCAAAGACAGAAACAAATCCAGAAAGAGACTGGTTCTATGCAAAGTGTGATTTCTGCAATATATAATCACAACTTGTTTGAGAAACTGCTGAACAAGTCTACACACAAGGATCTGATGTTATGAGAACAGCTCAAAGCTGTACCAGAACTATTTAATAGCCATTTATAAGTCTTGTAAATGGTGACATTTTTTTCTTTAAATCTGTGATCTATAAATAGCATAGCATGAGAAGTTTATGATTATTTTATACCGATACCCTTCTTTGTTTCATTTTTCCCATGGATTTGTGCTGTATGTTCCGTTGTTTAATTTGGATACAGTAAATAGTAGAGCAAGCTCTTTCAAAGTTTAAGGATTTCAGTGGGCATTTTTTGTCAATTAGTGTTGGAGCGTCTAAAGCTGAAATCTTGTTGTTGTTATTGCTTTGTTCGGTATAAAAGTACATGTCAATATCAATATGCAAAACACTGATGTTAAAGAGATAACTATCTGCTCGAGTGTTTTTTGGTGCAGGTTACATTTGCCTTAAGCTTGTTAAATCTATATGCATTGTTTATAATGCAAACACAATGAGTTATTTTGTTTTATGACTTAATGAAATACAGTGTTGGTAAATGTTCAGCCTTCAAGATATGCAAGACATTATATGCATATATTATGAAAATGATTCGATCGTTTGCTATGCATAAGTGACTGTATTTTATGCAACAATGACATACTGGTAACACAAATTAGATAAATTGTGCTTTAACTGAAAAATGTGCTAAGACAAGGAATGGATGTTACTCTTACATTTATTGTTGTACTGAGGAAATGATCAAATATCATCTCTGATACATGCACGGGTTTACAGTTTCGAGACTATACAATGTAGATATCTGAAGCGCATTAAGTGAACTTGAGAGTTATCTACCTTGAATTTCGAGTAAACTGAATGTAATACGCTAATTATCTATGGAAAAAAGCTGTTTTTAAACTGTCCGTCTGACACGGTTGCTCGTCATATTGTCACAATCAATATATCAACTGGGTAGCACATGATCAGAGTTATCGAAAGAGAAACAATTTGATATATTTTATATAACTACAAACATTGAATCAGTTGTTGAGCCTGACCACATGTAGAAGTTATTAGTGAAAAGCAGTCGGTAACATTACAAATAGACAAGAAATAGCCCAGTTTTAAAATGTGAACCCGTGCATTATGTTCAATGAGCTTTGGCCTGGAATCCTTCCTATATACCATAAACACTTAAAAGTCATTAGTTTAATCAAAAATGACTGTACCAGAATTCAACGTGGAAATGTGTTCAAAGTTTTAGGTGTAATACTTCTTTTCAAAAGCTAGTTAGTCCTCATTTATTGTTAATGATTATTATTTAATAGCACATAATGTTGTTTTTATTTAAATTTTGTTATTTGTGCACATGTAAATATGTAAATAATACAAGGGTGTAAATAAAAAGTTACTATCACTGTGCTATGATACATGTGTGCAAAGGTAGCTAAATCTTGCTTGCACTGCCTATTGTGACATGTAAGGTTTATCTCCCTTAGATAACAAAAAAAAAAAGGCACGGACTATGAGCTGTCATTACCCAGATTTCTTATGTTCTAGTCATCACATTAGGTTAGTCACTGGTTATTCTAACATATATAGACTTCATTATATACATACAAACATGTGATGAATATATCGTGTTTTAGTAGGTGAAAATTATTCAATGTAAAACAGATCATTTCTATTCAGATAAGGACACAGTTGTAGCAGAGTGTTTTATTTTCAGGATCTAAATTATGCAGATATGGTACTCAGAATTTCTGTTGTGTTAATAATGCCAGAATTTCCATTGTATTAATGATGCCAGAACTGAATTAAAGACAAGACAAATTTTTCTTAGAAGTTCCAGTTGTTTTCAGTATCTGTGAAGTTCTGTTGAACAACTGATATTGGGATTGTGTGTACACAAGTGCTCACTCTCTAGCAATGGTGCTATTACAATTCATTCTTTCAACTCATTGAACATGTGAGTCATTTTACAGAGCAATATCTGTTTCCATTTAGAATTAACTGATAATATCACATATACATATTCTAATGTTTTAAAACGTGTCGTTGGATTTAGTCAATGCTAAAATCAAAAAAATCACAGATTCATTCATTAGTATTACTCACAAAAATGTGCCATTTACTAAGTTTATGTATATGCTTCAACGTCTGAAATATTTTGCAGAATACGATTGTTGTTATTTGTGTTATGATTTTTGGTCTTGAGTTAATTTGCTAGACATCTTTAAAGCAGTGAAAACAACTGTTACGTTATCTACTAGAACTTTGTTTTGTAGACATTCCTGATTTATGTGGAGGCTTCATAGTTTGAAGAATTTATGTTTTCCAGTTGCTTAGTAAAAATCTTTTTATGTTTCAGTTTGTTATTGCATTGTATGAATAGCCCATTGTTGAAACAAACAAAAAGAAACGAGATCAATATTTTGATGATTGCATTTTTTACCTGGTGTTGTGAACTATATGTAAAACGATACTAGACATCATGTTTGATATTTTCTTACATCTGCAGAATTGGCTGACTGCGCTAGAGTATGCTTTAAGCCTGTAATCTCAGTGGTGCTGTGGCAGGCTCTATGTATTTATCAACTTTGATGGAATTTCCATTCTTGTCTCGCGTCTTGAAACTTTGTAATCGCTTTTAAGTTAGCCTCCGTGTTCACTGCCAGACTATACATGTTAGAATGTTCAGTACTGGCAAATTACTTACTGCTTACCAGCACTCCACTTTATTGTTTACAAAATATGACACGTTATTGGTATAAAACAATCGTGAGTGTTTTTGAAGGCAGTAACACCAAAGTTTGAAATGATTACAAGAGAAAACAGCAGAATCAGTAAGCAGTTTGACAGCACTGTATTAACTACACAACTAATCCATTTATAGTGATGGAGACATTTCCATTTTAATTGTATGATCAACATTTTATTCCTATTTATGTTTGTAAATAATGAAAACTACAAATTAAAAAAACATGTCAAATCAAATTTTGTGTTTGAGTTTGATTTACACCTTTTGTTGAAAAGCTTTGCAAGTACAGTTGGAAGAAAAGTGCAAATGGATGCCAACGAAAACCCTTGAACAATTCAGTACATGTATACGCTATTTGCTACAGTTATGGAAAAAAGAATATACATGTTTTATTAGCTCACCTGCGGTTGTACTTCTGTCCGTCCGTCCGTCTGTCAATCCACCATTTCCTTCAAACGACATCTCTGAAACCACAGGGCCAATGTTGATGAAACTTTGCAGAGATGTTCCTTGCATGAAGCTCTATCAAAGGTGTTCAAAGAATTCAATTCCATGCAGAACTGGTTGCCATAGCAACAAATAGGAACAACTTTTAAAATCTCTGAAACCACAAGACCTAGAGCTTAGATATTTGGCATGTAGCATTGTCTAGTGTACCTCTACCAAGATTTTTCAAATTATGACCCTCGGGTCAAAATTGACCCTGCTTGGGGGGTCACTTGGTTTTACATAGGCTTATATAGGAAAAAATTTAAAAATTTCTGAAACCACAAGGTCTAGAGCTTAGATATTTATCATGTGGCATTGTTTAGTGCACCTCTACCAAGATTGTTCGAATTATGAGCCCTGGGTCAAAACTGACCCTGCCTGGGCGGTCACTTGGTTTTACAATGGCTTATATAGGAAGAACTTTAAAAATCTTCTCTGAAACCACAAGGCCTAGAGCTTAGATATTTAGCTTGTGGTATTGTCTAGTGCACCATTACCCAGATTGTTTAAATTATAAGCCCTGGGTCAAAATTGAACCTGCCCGGGGGTCACTTGGTTTTACATAGGCTAATGTTGGAAAAACTTTAAAAATCTTTTCTGAAACCACAAGGCCTAGAGCCGAGATATTTAGCATGTAGCATTGTCTAGTGGACCTTTACCAAGATTGTTCAAATCATGACCCCCTGGTCAAAATTAACCCTTCCCGGGAGGGGGGACACACTTGATTTCACATAGGCTTATATAGGGAAAACTTTTTAAAAAAAACACAAGGCCGACATGCAGATGATAGATATTTGAAATGTTACTTAGCATTGTGTAGTGGATCTCTACGAATGATGTTAGAATCATGAACCCTTTTATTATAGCAAATGGTAGTCAGGTGAGCGATATAGGGCCATCATGGCCCTCTTGTTAGCTCAACTGGTACAAAGTGCGAGAGTGGACTACTGGGATCACTTGCAGTATGTATGTAGTTTGCGAACATATGTTAAACAAAGTCTCTGAAACAACTAGGCCAATGTTGTTGGCAGGGATGTTTCTTGCATGAAGCCCTATCATTGTTTAATGTACTGAACTTGTTGTCATGGCAATGGAAAGGAAAACTTAAAAATCTTAAGAAAGAGAACACACATACCTTAGATATTTAGTATGTGGCATTGCCTATGTTCAAATTATGAACCACGGGTCAAAATTGAGCTGGTTCCACAATCTTGGCGGAGGGGAAGAAGGAGTGTCGGTAAACGTAAAACTTGACTTGCAAGATGGGAGCATATACTTTGTTGGGTTGCCTCTGGTGTTAATGGCAGTTGGGTGGAAGGAGATCACTTGGGATTTCAACCAGGTTATGAAGGGAGACACTCATTTTGACTACTATGCCATTTTTGGAATTAAGCAATTTTGACAGGGAATTTTGAAGTGTATTCAGTTAAGGATGCGGTTTGGATTTGAAGGGACGTTCGCGACGGGTTTCCAAGCCTAGGTCAGCAATCATCTGACTGATGCTGCTACTTGTTTTTAGTCTCCCTTCAACCAGGAACGTATAATCAATGTATATTCTAAGTTCCTGCTTCAGCGCTGCACTGCTTCCAACTGGTTGATATTAAATTTGGTATGGGGGGTCCCAGGAGAAACTGGCATATTCTAAGAGGTCTTACAAGGGTGCGGTAACACTGGGCTGGTTTGTTGACAGCTTGTCAGGTTTTTCCGGAGATAGGCCAGGCTGTTATTTGCCTTCTTGGCAGTATTGGACACAGACGAGGTTTCCAGGACAGCTTCTCATCGATGTACACCCCAAGATATTTGTCCCCTTTCTTCCCTTGAAGCATGCTGCCATGGATGTGGTATGATGTTTGGATACGGCTCCTCCTTCCTTCTGGCTCCTCCCAATCACGTTCCCATTGTTGCAGTCGGTCAAAGTCTGCTTGGAGGGCTTTGGCGTCCTATATGGAACGTATTTTCTTATAGACGAGGCTGTTGTCTGCAAACAGGCGAGAGGTTGAATTGACTTGGTGCGGAAGGTCATTTATGTATACCAGAAAGGGTTAGTACTACAGCGGCCCACTACCGAAAGGCCCAGTCAAGAACGGCCCATTGTTAGGTCCAGAACGTCCCTTTTTCAAGTATTATTGTATTATTGAATTAATCATAAAAGGGAATCGTCGCTGGTCAAGTTTTTCGTGTAATTAGTGTTAATTAGCATATTTACTTCAGTGAATGCATGTTGGTTTACAACATAAAACAGGAACATTTTGAAATATTTCTTTGAAATACAATAATTACCTAATGTTTTTTTCTTTTACAGATATGTCTGCTATTTCGTCCATAAAGGTAGTACTGTAAATAACAATTTGATATCATGTCGTGCGGAAGGTTTATTTCTTCGTAGAAAATACTTATGACTGTGCAATCTAGCCTTCTAAAACTTCTCTCATTATATCGAGACAACTTTCATTTTAAAAACAAACAAGACAATGCGGCAATGGTTTAAACGGCGCCTGTATAAATTTAAAAAAAATATATACAAGAAGAAAAAAAGGACAGTCACCTTGACACTAGCCTTCCGCCTAGAAATCATTTTTTGCTTAAAACAATAAAACAACTAACTAACTAAATAGAATTAATATCTATTTGTAGTACTTAGCAGTGACCTTGACCCCCTTCCCACCCTCGAATTTTTTTTATTAATGGCAAAATGCTTTTAACAATTTAAATACTAAAAAGAAATTTTTTAAATCTAGTTTTAGGAACAGTGACCTTGACCCTAGCGAACCGAATGCAATCCCAAGCTTCCTCTCCACACAAGCTACCTTCACACCAAGTTTCATTGCAACTGGTTACTCCTAACTCAAGTTATTGAGCGGAAATCATTTTTCTATTTTTAGTAACAGTGACCTTGGTCCTAGTGACCCAAAATACTATCTCAAGCTTCCTCTCCACGCATGCTACATACACACCAATTTTCATTGCAATTAATCACTCATAATTGGAGCAAGGTCTTTCAAATAGTATGGTCCGGAAACTATTTGAAAGACCTTGATTGGAGTTATTGAGCGGAAACAGTTTTTCTATTTTTAGTTACAGTGAACTTGACCCTAGTGACCCAAAATGCAATCCCAAGCCTTTTCTCCATTCAAACTACCTACACA
Organism: Saxidomus purpurata; assembly: GCA_022818135.1. Taxonomy (NCBI): domain Eukaryota; kingdom Metazoa; phylum Mollusca; class Bivalvia; order Venerida; family Veneridae; genus Saxidomus; species Saxidomus purpurata. The sequence continues at coordinate 50,425,813 of JAFMSR010000002.1, read as the reverse complement.
CCGAGTTTAATTGCAATTGGTCACTCCTAAAGTTATTCAGCGGAAATCAATGTTTGACCTTTCTAAATATGCTTTATAACATGTATGTAATCCTTGACCAGCGACACTTCCCTTCAATGATTAATTCATCGTTTTTTATATAGATCTAATACAATAATACTTAAAAGTGGGCCGTTCTGGCTGGGCCTTTCCGGTAGTTGGCCGTTCTGGTACTGGTCCGTTCTGGACCTACACCAGCAGAAAGAGGAACGGAATAATCACAGAAACTGGTGGGACACCAGAAGCCACTGGTAATTGGCCAGATAATTTCCCACCGATGGGGACCAAAAAATGTACCTAAGTAACACCTTAACAAGAAAAAATACACAGAAAATGGTTAAAAGGCATTTGCTGACAAACTCCCGTATAATATAGAACAGTGTATACGGGGTATTATAATATAGAACAGTGTATACGGGAGTTTGTCAGAAAATGACTTTTTACCATTGTGTATTTTTTCATGATAGGGTGTTATTTAGGTAAAATTTTGGTATTTAGTTAAAATGACAGGGCAGTTCAGAACTCTGGTGCCAGTGCCAGTGACATGGAGCCAGTTTTTCTGCGTAGTCCTTTAAGAACCGTGTTGGGATTTGTCGGGCAAGCAGCTTTGTGTGGGTCAAGGTCTGCCAGGAGCTTCCGTACACCCTCAACACCTATCGTGAAGTGGTGGATACCGGGATGTGGGTTATTACCAAGGGATGGTATATGTGGCCTGTGTGAAGACCTTGCAAAACTGTTTAAGATGGCCGCCTTCATTGTTGGATCGCTGTGGGCTACTCTGTTAGCTTTCAGAGGTGATACACCGCTACTGTCGCAAGTGTGTACAGCTTTTTGGGGGTTTCTGTCAAAGGTGACAATGTCCTGATATAGCTGTTGTATGCCTTCTTGCACTCGTACCGCAATATGTGGGTTCGAATTTTCTGACGTCGGTTTCCGTGCCTTATGTTCTGGCCCTGCGGAAAACTCGTTTCTTCCTTATTGATAGTCGCTTGGCTCTCCGAGTTATCCAAGGCTGGTTTAAACGGGTGGATGACCTCTTGGGAGGGATATGTATGTCGATAGTGCGGCCAACTAAGTCTCTGAAGATCTGCCACAGCGTGTTTACATCGGTTTTGTTTGTGTCACAAGAGGTAAATCATAGCTGAAGTCGCGGATGGTAGTGGTGATATTGTTGGTATCATCATTTTTTACAGTAAAGAAATCCTTGCTGGTTGCTTGATTCTGGGCTTGTATCAAGACAACATCATGGTCACTCAATCCTGGTAATGATTTACAGCGGTCGATTAGGGATGGTCGATTATTGAAAAAAAAATGTCCAGGATGTTATTCCCTCGTGTGCTGAAGTCAACAACTTGTTCTGAGCCTGTGTCAAACACGGTGCCAAAGAACAACTGACTAATGCTTTTTTGGTAATTTTTTGCCACTTATAGTGCCCTTTGTCACACCTATGTTAGGTAGATTCAGATTAGCCGCTATTCCAGATGGTAGATCTCGGTTAGGTTGTATGAAGGTGATGAATTTGGTTGCAGACGTCTTCCATGTATAGGCGGTCACTACTTGGTGGGCGGTAGACAGAAGCAATGATGAGTGGGACCTTGCCGCGGCAAACAAATGTCGCTGCCGTAGATTCCGCTTGAGTGCTAAATTGGATGTTTGTGTTGATGATAGTGTCTGTCGCCACAATGATAACCCAACCATAATCTGCTACTGATACGAGGGGGGGAAAAGAAAGAAAAAAAAAAAAAAAAAATGAGGGGGTAAGATGGGGTTTAATTTTTATTTTTTTTTTAAAAAAGGGGGGTTTTTTTTTTTTTTTTTTTTAATTTTATTTTTTTTTTTTTTTTTTTTTTTTTTTTTAATTTTTAATTTGGTATTTTTTTATTATAAAAATTTTTTTTTTTTTTTTTTGTGGAATGGGAAATTTTTTTTTAAATTATTTTGTTATTTTTACAGATTTACAATTTTGCCACAACAAACTTTGGTCTCCGTATACTTTGCATAAGTCACAAAATATGTTTCTAGTTCAATTGAGGTAAAACAATAACCAGTGAAACGTCCCCGAAATGTCAATTCAATCATCCGTCCAATTGTTTACTTATGTAAAAAGTATGTCATTTTGTCAGATTATTGTTTATGGCATTAATCCTGACTCGAGGTCCGTCAGGATTGCGTTGATTTAGGTCTTAATGTACTAAATATGATATTTAATGCTTTTAATACGAATTAAGCCAAGGATCTTAAATATACCAAATATATGATCTAATGAATCCTGATTTTCCATTCTCAACTGTTAACATTTTAATGAAACTTGGATGTGAATATCGCTGTACATGAGCACTGGTGCGCATTAAGCCCCCACGTCTGCAATCAAAACATAATTAATGCAAGTGCGGTACATATATATCAAATTTATTAATGTTGTCAATAAGTTGACTGCACTGTCACAGAAACGGAACGCATGTACATGATCAACGTATCGTCATTACACTGCGGATCAAAGGCTATGTTTATTTACGGATACTTGAAATATAGATTCGGTCACGTGATAATCAATTTACATTACAATATATTATATTGCGTAGTTTACGCGACATGCCCTAGATCTGTTAAATTTGGACTATTGGACACTGTTGGAGGAAACTCAGCAAAAAAAAAATTTAATGTAAGTTATTTACATGATTTGCCGAAGTCTTATGAGAAATTACATTTTCTTTTAAAATAATTTCTTTTGTGTGCTTAAGTCTTGAATAAATTGCACTTTCGATTTACCGATATTAACGTGCAATGACATGCAATTTACATTAGAATGCTTTTATACGTACAGTTACATTTTAAAGTCACTGTTACAGTAGATCATCGTTTTATTTCAGGATGGAGCAGAGGGAGAAGGAATCCCTGGCGCTGAATAGTTTTCTGGACAGTATTGAATTGGGCCAAGACGATATCAATTCTAGAATCTCCCTGTTCAGCCACTTAGAAGCATTAGCCGGGGCCGTGGATTACCAGCCAGACTTTCAAGAAACTACGATCACCGGAAGTACAATGGATGGCATCTGTTGGAAAGGATACATGTCTGACCTTGACACAATGGCTCATATATCTTATGTTACTGTCATTGAAAGAGGGGATCACGTTGATGAAGGGAAGGGGCCTGTTTTCGAGATGGTTGATGAAAACGTTCACCCTGGATACACCAGATTAAAACTAACTAAGGAAGGGCCTCTAAGAGAGAACAATATATTCGCAACAACACCAGACGGTGCAAAATCATTTTGCGTTGAAGAAAATGGCACCTATTTCTTGTCTGCTTACAAAATGAAATATGCATCTAATCTTTACTTTCAAGTTCCAGAAAAACCTGCTTGGGTAGTCCAGACTAGTTACTCGTATGGTGTGGAATGGCCCGACGAAGAAGAACTAAAAGAACATGGTCCAGCAATTACATTTACTGATCAGTCAAAGGAAGACGAAACGCCATCTGATATGGTCCCATCGTTCACGTGCCCTAAATGGCCGAGCAAAGCAGCAGAATGGGTTACAAGAAAACGCACACACTGGCCGTCTGAGGAAACTGTCAAAGATCTGGTAGAGAAAGGCTGTAGAGTAGTACCTGTCGGATTTCGAGGAAGTCAGACGAGGCATCTTGAGTGGAGAATTTCTCTCACTCTTACTGAGAGAAGTTTGATCAAGACGTTTAACAACACGCAGTACAAATGTTATGCCCTGCTAAAGATGCTGTTAAAAGATGTCATCGATAAAGAACTTCGCCCGGATGTTCTTTCCTCCTTCCATATGAAGAACACGCTGCTCTGGACTATCGAAAAAACTACACCTGAAATATGGACACCCGAGAAGATAATTTTTGCTTTCATGGAATGTTTACGCAATTTGCTTGGTTGGGTTCGAGAAGGGTTTTGTCCAAGTTATTTCATCATCGAAAACAACGTCTTTGACATGAAAGTCTTCGGAGAAGATCAGACAAAACTGGTCACTATTCTCGAAAAGCTTGAATCAGAAAATTGGAAGTGCCTCCTATCCTGTGAAACATTCAAGAAAGAAGAAAAATTTATTGCTCTTGTTCAGAGACAGTGTCAAGACAACATTGACAATATCCTAGAAGATTTCAAAGGCAAAAGCTTTGTCGAGATTTGGTTCGACCACGACAGAAAGCTTTACGAAAGGTACGAGCATGCTCGGACTGAGATATTCGCACAACTTGATTGTCTCAACGATTTAGGTCTGGCGATCGTCGGTCACCATGAGATGATAGCAAAACTGCAAGGGGAAAGGTCTACTACTGCTTTCCACAGCCACGTAATTGCACCTCTGGTTTGTTCCGTAATGTCAAGCCTTGGCTCACATTTGTTTGCTCTACATCAATTGCAAAGGGATGAAACAGGGGAAACATTGAAACTAGCACGAGCATTCCTAGAGAAGGGACAAGGGTCGGACGCAACCTCTGGTGTATTGAAACTCGCAACATTTGAATTTATGACCGAAAACACGTCACAATGCTTAAAGCTGACAGCAAATGTAGTTTCCAACCAACAGTTATTTCCAACCCACATTCCGCCGCTCCTACCGAAATACATTGGACCTACAGACAAACAACTAGAAAATTATAGAGCGTTTATTTCACCCGGCTCGACAATAACAGAACGTTTCCAAAGTTCTGCGGCTCATGCTGTTATATTTTTCCCGACTGAAATGGAGTCAGCACCCGATGCTGTCAAATTCCAGTTGAACAGTCCACTGCCAGAAGCCATGGAATACACAAGCTGGTTAAAATGGGCTGTATACGACCCACTTGTCTATGCACATTTCCTGCGATTTCTTTCTTTCCTCAAGTTGGGGGATGTCGTCAAAAGTCAAGAGGAGCTACAGGCGATTGAAGATTTACTCGAGAAGGAAGAGGTTGGTTATGAGAGATCCGCTTTTAACCTTTTAGGATATTCCTACATCAGCATCAACAACGTGGAGAAAGCTATGTTCTACTTGCTGAAGGCAAAAGACGTGGCGTTGTTACCTGATGCCACTTTGTGGCAACTTGGCGGGTCTATGTGCTCGATTTTAAACAGTAGTAAGAAACAGTTCATAGGTAAGGAATCCGATTAAAAGAAACAATAAAGTGATGTCGTGCGAGGAGCTACAATGTGCACAGTATATTCATTCTTCGTAGTACAGTGACATTCTTTACATTGAATATACGGTACATTTTACACAGGATATAAACAGTTGCTTAAAAGTAAAACGGTGATTGTGTTTAATTTGATAGCCCTTTGAAGTTATGATCGGAACCATGTCACAATGCTTACAGCTGGTGGCAGATGTATTTTGCATTTTTTACAACACATTCCACCGCTCCTACCGAAATACATTGGGCCTACAAACAACTAGAAAAAAACCTCAGATAGTAACAGAACGTTTCCAGAGTTCTGCGGCACATGTTATTACATTTTTTCCAGACTGAAATGGAGTCAGCACCCGATGCTGTCAAATTCCAGTTGAACAGTCCATTTCCAGAAGCCATGGTTCTGTTAAGATAAAGTGATGTATAGAATAACCTGTGATAAATTCATAGCAAATTGACAGGCAATTTTGATATTTTTAACACTTTCATTGAACAGAAATGAAGGGCAAACACTAAATTATACCAATTTCTTCATTTAACCACTAACTATTACATAGGAGATTTCAATTTTGTTACATCACATGACTGTGTTTTTGTTGATTTTTATTTATCGCAACAATACTATCTATATAAGCAGACTTTATGTCATAATCTAGATATCTAAACTGTCATTTGTTTTATATGTATTGTGCTCAGAAAAGTTTGGTGTTTGCTTCACAGACAACGGCTATACCAGTAGTGACACATTGCGTGGCAAAAAATTCAAATCATTATAGATAACTTAGAGATAGCATTTTTCTTTGACTGTTTTATCTATGAGTTGAGAACCTCGTATTTAATGCACTGAATTTTCATGCATATTGTTATCAAAGTACAAGTTCTGTCAGTTACGGCCATCTTGATTCGGGAAAGACAAACGGACAGACGAACGGCAAATCATCCCGATTGTACCGAAACTGAGCATGCTTGTTTGCTATTTACAGTATATCTGCATGCAAACATGTATTATGATGATTATTTGCTGTAAGGAACGGCAGTATAATTTCGTCACATGCACCTGTTAATTAACTTGTACCACTAAACTTGTACTACTAAACTTGTACCACTAAACTTGTACCACTAAACTTGTACCACTTACCTTGCTATATACATGTGTAGCTGATTGATGAAAGAATATTGAATCACTCGGCCATATTAATAATCATCTTCGTAAAGTGCAAAATGACAATGTTGGGATCAATTAATTTCTCGAAGTGGTTAGTGACTTCAGCAACTGATATTGATTTGATAGCCATGTGGGATAACAAGTGTTATGTTCAGGTATGAATAGATCAGCATCTGTGATAGCCATTCACCTGAAAAAGTATTTGTCGAAAGTTAACACATCTTTCCTGACAGCTGCAATGCGGCAGAGGGCATATCCCTAAGCCACACTAACACTGTCAACATAAGTTTGAGTATTGTAATTTACAAACTTACGGTACCATCAGTTGAATCATAGAATGTTTAGTAGTGTACACAACACATCCTGTTGCACTCACGAGTTCTGTATTGTGCACGAATGGCGAAAATTAATAACATTTTACATTACAGTTAAGTAGATTTTTTTATTACAGAAAAAAGCAATACAATTATCTGGGAGGATTATGGTAAATATCATCAACAAACACGTATTACTGTAAAACATTTACGAAAGATTTACATCTAATGACCGGAGTCAATCTAATATGAATATGGGAAATTCAGGAATATCGCACTTTCCATCGTAAGTGAAATTCGATTTGACATACAGACAAATCTGTGTTAAAAACCAACTCTAACAGTAACGACAGTTGTAGACCAGCACGGGGTAAACAGTGCAGTCTTCATCTGTTTGGCTATAGAAACTTCTATGCATACATGCCACATTTTAAGGCCAGTCTTATGAGAGGATCAGTGGTATAGTGGTTAACGCAGGTTCGATCCCCCGCTCCTTCACTAACATAACTAATGGTCTTTCGGATGAGACCTAAAAGCGAGGTCCGACGTATCGGTGCTGTACACTTGGCATGTGAAAGAATAAGACGGTGTCTCTGGAACGGCACGCGTTCTATATCTTGTACTATCCCCCAAAACCTAAAATTACTAAACTCTTCTGGAGACGTTGGTCATATGGATTATCCGGTACCAACGATAAAACTCTAAGATACATACAGTAACGTGTAAAGGTGTAAAATTTGTAAATTGTCTTAGAACTATACTGTATATAGTATCGGGTATGTTTCACTTTGACCTGTCAAACAAGTAAGTTTTAAGAGTTGTTACCGTCTACTGGACGTCAATGAAGTACAACCTGAACTACAAAACACAATATGTAATCAAGCACATTTGGTACACGATTTGTCTAAAAACATCTATTGTACAACACATTTCGAGTCCTTTTTGCTCGGTTTGAACAATGAACTGTTGCGCCAGTTATGAAAACTGCCTCGGCTTTGAGCCACCAAAAGATCAGTGTGCATGCTAGGTCTTCTTGGATTTGGGTGAATAGCGCCGCATGCTTCACTTATTTTACGATTAACAATTCCAAACAGGCCCTTATTTCGGCCACCTCCGTCATAGGAAGGTGTCACTTTTCTGTGTAAAGCCGGACTCATTTCTGGTGGGAGATTTGCAAGTTCAAAAAGACGAATGAACGCTTCGTCGATGTTTTTGTTCAGCATAGCAGACGTTTCTATGAAATCACACACCGGTCTTCCCGCTAAAATCGCCAAACTCTCCGAAGAATGGATCACTCGTTCCCGCGCCAAATCACACTTGTTTCCAACGACAACCAACGGTGGTGGTATCAAGCCTGAAGGTGTTGCGCCGGTCAGAACTGGATTGTTGCACTCGTTGAGTTGCTGTACTATCTTTTTAACTTCTTCGAAAGAATCTCGGTTGGTTATGTCATAAACGAGTAGAAACAAGTCTCCTAAAATATAAGAATACGTACCGTGAGGAAGTACTTTGTCTGGTGCACTCGCAATCCTGCATTGTGTCGGAGAGCTTATTTTTTTTTTTGGGTTTTTTTTTTTTTTTTTTTTTTTTTTTTTTTTTTTTTTTTTTTTTTTTTTTTTTTTTTTTTTTTTTTTTTTTTTTTTTTTTTTTTTTTTTTTTTTTTTTTTTTTTTTTTTTTTTTTTTGGTTTTTTTTTGTGGTTTTTTTTTTTTTTTTGGTTTTTTTTTTTTTTTTTTGTTTTTTTTTTTTTTTTTTTTTTTTTTTTTTTTTTTTTTTTTTTTTTTTTTTTTTTTTTTTTTTTTTTTTTTTTTTTTTTTTTTTTTTTTTTTTTTTTTTTTTTTTTTTTTTTTTTTTTTTTTTTTTTTTTTTTTTTTTTTTTTTTTTTTTTTTTTTTTTTTTATTATAATAAACAATTCACGTACGATACCACTAATGTCGAAGGCTGGTGTGTGACCCATTGTACAACGGTTTAGTGGGTAGCTTTCCTAGTCATCCAATGAAGTCTTTTCCTATATTCGAAATTTCATAGAACTTCTATAAACCCGCTCTAAGTTTAAATCGTGCATAGTACTTCATGATGTCAGACAGAACTCGCCGGGTGGATAACATAGTAAAATAAGGTCATTTCAATGGATGACAAATGAAGCTTCCACCTAAATTATGTTAGTTTTTATCCGTACATGTTCTATGAAAAATAGAAAGTCTCCTGTCGATTCGCTCCCGTCCATCTTAATATTTTCTATAGAACAGTGTGGATAAAAACTAAAATACTTATACACCATGATTCACAATGAAAGACATCTACTTAATAGATCGTATATTAGTGTATTTTTATTTTACATGTACATGTAGTTTAAATGAGCAAATTTTTGTCGTAACATATAAATTTATGTCAAACGAGAAATGCATCATCGGTAACGTGAACTTTGTCTGAAAAGCCCACAATCATAGTGAAGTTTCAATGGTGTGACCCAATTAAGGTCACAACTACATGCATTAATGAGTGTAATCGGTTAAGCGGACGCGGTTAAGAAATTGGCTCTAGTATTAAAATCACCAAAGCTCAAACCAAAAAAGCCCTTACTTCATACCTTCCATTGTTAAAACTGCAAAATCCGCCCCAGACATTAATGGTTTTTGCGAATGAAGTTTTGTATGAATAAGAATATTTCCATACCTGTTACGTACGACAGCCTTCTCATTGCCGGAAATGGATGAAAGCCGGAAGTGTCGAGAATATCAAGTCTATAGGTCTCTCCTCGAATTTTATAAATCTTTCTGTGAAAATTTTCAACTGTTGGTGTGTATATGCCATCAAACTGGTCATGTAAAAATCTAGAAACGATGGCTGACTTTCCCACCCTGCTAGAGCCTAGCAGAACCAAACGTCTGCAGTTTTCTGGTAACGCATTTTCTCCCCGGTCAAGCAGCGACATCACTGATCTATCGTGAGTATCTAGTGAAAAAAAAGTAACATAACGATGGAATGTGTCCATAAATATCTTGTATTAGTGGTAACAGCATTAAATGGCTCAATTACAAAAGCTGATATACTATAAATATATAATTGATAACACGTCAACACACCTTTTACTTGCGTTACTTTTGCGAGTGACAATAATTTGTTGTTGTTGTTTTTTTTTTTTTAAAGCACTTTTTATTAAAATTAATAAAAAAAAATAGACTTAAATGCAATACATCCTCTATCTTTATTTTTGCAAAATTAAAATCGTCGCCGTATTTTGCTCCCAACCCCGCAACACACACCCCAAAGCTGGTATTCCTACACGTCAGGAGTTCGGAACGTGTTTCAAAACATAAGCGCGTTTTGTTCAAATTAGAAAACTGTAAAAACTGTACAGTAGGCCTATTTTTAAAGTTTTCCAGAAAATCAAAAATGCCGCAAGTCTTAATAAGCGTTTCAAGACAACATTATCGAGAGATTTTCTTGATTTTATGTAACATATAACCTGAAATAGCCAAATAAGAATTTTACTTACCTTCTGATTTTCACAATACCAAAACCCCTTATCTTTTTCTTAAGACGTGATAAGCAAACGGTCTTCTCTATAAAATAAAACGTTTCCAATCGCGTCCTTAAAAAGTGAGGTTTTTTTCCTCAACTTATTTATAGAATGTATTGTGAATATCCGAAGTTCCGATTTGTACACCATCGTGCCATGACTGGTTAACAAAGAGATAAGTGACTGTGAAATATCTGGCTTTGTCACATCATTATGAAAATATAACAAACCTTTTTATTGATTAGAATTGTGTTATTTATTGAAAAGGTGGTTTCGTGGTACATATCTCCTCTTCACGGTTTCATACAAATGTCTAATTTATTATCCTTACGCCAATGTGGAGGGGATATGGTAATGGGCTCGGTCCGTGCGTCCTTGCGTCCGTCACACGTTTGTGCGGAGCATAATTATGAAAGTATTCAAGAGAATTTGTTTAAACTTTACACTCTGACAGAGGACATTGAGAGGAAGTGCAGTGTACACGGACCCTAACTCTAGCTTGTCCTATTTTTTTTTATCTCCCGTTATTGAATTTTCTTGTCTGGGCCATAACTCCTTAAGTACTGAACCGAATTGATTCAAATTGCATACAGTCATAGAAGACATTAAGATGCAGTGCAGTGTCCAAGAACCATAACTCAAACTTACCCTGGTTTTGAGTTATCTCCCTTTATTGATTTTTCGCACAAAACGTTTGTGCAAAGCATACAATTTCAGAGTTTTAGAGTAGAATGCAACATTAACACAAAAAATGCAGGTGAACCCTCAACACGTTATAATTACTAATATTTTATTAAATTAGAATCTATACCATATCCATTCCTCTCACCTCAAATTTCTTAATCATAGAAAGCGGCACTCGGCGGGGGATGGCAATGTCTGACATGCCTCATGTTGTATTTGTTTTCTGCTCGATTATGCTAAAGTTGTATTTGAGGCATGTTTAGGCTTTGAAACCTGTACCTTAACAAGGTAACACTTACAAGTATAAAGGTCCACTCATCAAGAAGAAAAATTAAAACTTGATGTTTGGCGTAAAAATGAACAGAAACCAACTCCAACGACAATTGATATATCAGTTAAGTTTTAAGTATTATCTTCCGCTTCTTGTGAGGTCCCTGTCACCTTGACATTCGAGACCCTCTGCTGGTTATGGCAACAGTCCCAAGTTAGGCATACTCTAATAATTATTGATTGGGAAAAAAGTCAATGTGTCATGTTCATGTAGAATACAGACCAAAATACCGCCCCTTACTAGTGTCAATGTATCAACGTTTTCCATCGTTGAATTAGTTAAAACGTCACATATTTATTATAAGTCAAGTATGTCGCGTGCATGGAATGTATTAAAACTTTGATAACATTATACACAAAACTACAGCAGACGACATGATTAAAAACACTCTTAAAAGAACCGTCCACATTGTAGTTTGTATATCTCTTTGGACTGTAACATTTTAGTCCGAAAGCTATTTCAAATATATGCAGCTCTATATGGCTAAATGATTTTTCCCTTACATCTAGTCTGGCTTTGGGTTAGAAGTTATTGGCTATGACCTCAGGTTGTAGCTGCATCCATTTTTGTGACAACAACTGATGTCTTACCAAGCTTTAGTAACATTTACCCTTACACTTTGGAAGAGCAAGTTGTAATAACCTGTCATTTTGTTCAAGGTTTTGAATATTGCTTTTACTCGTCTTTAAACAGTTTTTATGGCAATGAATCTTTTAAATATCTTGCTCATAATAGAGCTAGTTTCAAACCAAACCTAGAAATCATCATGGCAGCACAGACGCATGTCCGTCCATATATACCGACCAATCAGTTTGATGATAAGGTTACCTGTTTTCGAACCTTTCTGACGGAGTTTCAAACTCAAAACTGGATCTCCTTGTGACAAAAGTTTTGACCAATCCTCAAGGGTGTCACAACGTAATTGTGCACTGACCGCAGACAGGAGATACAACAGATAATCTATTTCACGTCATGCTGCTTTTGCAAGCTAAAAATGATCGTCAGTTACTTTGAACAAGGTAAGTCACAATGATGGTGCATTGCACTGTGCTCAGATCTACCGAATACTCAGATATAAGTTCAAACTTAGAGCAAAATTTTGTGAAACAAACATACTTCATGCAGTGACCCTGGCCTTTCTGGTATGACCAAATAAAGGTAAAGCTGGACAAGACTTCTTTTGGTAGTGTTTTACCAATCAAAATAATGAGAACAGTCTACAAAGTACAGTAGAGTAACTTTTAACATCATCCGGTAGTTTTAGATAGATTTTCCAGATTCCCCTTCATATATTTAGGTTCTCTTACCTGACACAATGGTGACACAGATACTTATGAAACAATCTGGCCAACAGTTTAGAAGATCTCTTGACTGCAAGAAATGGAGTGCCTCCTTTTAGGAAATGATCCCATATAATGTAAGAATGAAATTACTAAAGATTTCACTTTATATACAATAAATACATAAGTCAAGACACAGCTGACAATTTTATTTCAGTCGTACAGAAAATGCAAACTATACAATATTCAACAAAGATATCCAACCATTGTACAACAATGCTTAAAGCCCCACAACTTGTATTGCATTGTATAAAAGTTATGACCCCTTTGTTTTTATCAGAAACCATAGCAACAAACATAATAATGAATACAAGTTCTATGAAGCATAGACATTTGGTAAAATGAATAAACTATTAATGGATAAAACGAAATTTAATTAAAAAATACTCCGTATTAACAATAAAGTAAATTATAGAAAAATTATAGCTACATTTACTTATAAACAATATTATCACATCAATAATGGTAACAAAAGAATGCATAAACAAACATGTATCGTACAAACATATGGAATAAAGCACTGTATAATTTATTGATTATATAACTCAGTACTAATTACAACTATGTAGCTTTAGCCACTGGAAAACATATTACGAACTAGTTAAAATCAGAAGTTCTTTTTTGTTACACTAGAGGGTCAAGATAGCCTTGTATCTGTCAAGACGGCCCCATATCACTCCCCTAAATCAGCAGAGAAGGTCTGCAGCAAATGTTCAGATCAACAGGATTCATACAAGGTGTAAGGATCTGACATTTGACTTCGATTTGAATAGGGTTTAAAAGGTCTGTCCACGAGAGCATTTGTGTTAGCTTGTTTTTGTGGATGAGACCCCTTGATTCCCTCAAATAATGTATAATTGACCCTGACCCTAGTAGTAAACTTGACCTTTGACCTAAACAATAAAAGGTACCATATAAAGAGGAAGGTCAAAGTTAAAGAAACAACCAAGTTTGACCTCTCACTCTCAAGGTTCATGCAACAGATAAAAATACAAGAACTGAATTCAGCTGCTTTAATGCTTAAAACTTATATAAAAAAAATACATAAGACAGAATAACAGTAATTTAACAAAATATACAAACATCTCTATTCCTGGGGCAAAAAGTAAAATATAAATTTATATATTCCCACAAACTTTTTGTATCATGAATATGATGTCAATGAATTCATGAGCTGATAATGATATTGCAGTCTTTATGAAACAATTTCATGTCCATGAATATAAACGCTTTCACAGTACACCAAATTAAACACACACCACCAAGCCAACATGACATAACATTTCAATAAGAACAAAGGAAAAAAACAAACAATAAACACAATAAAGTACATCTGCATCTAGGAAGTTAACGATGTTTATTGCAGAACTTCTTAAAATGCAGCACAGTATGTATTTCATTGAAATCTGTTCCAGCACTTGAGAGTGGACTGTCTGACAGTTTGTATTTCACTCACAAGTGCTTCAGATCCACACCTACTGTGAACTTTTTTATCCGTGAGAATGCACTGTATCATACAATGCATGTTTCTCATCATACATATATAACGTCAATATCATCAAGTTTTCATCATGTGTCCACAATACCACCAGTCAAAACTGTCTCCAGCACACTATAGCCTGTTCCATGTTTGTCTGTCACTGAATACACAATTTTCTAAATGGTTGTTGTTGTTCAAACAGTGAAACTTTGTCCACTATGTGGTAATGTGCGGTCTATGTACAGGGGAAGAGGACTTGTTATAACTGTCTGATACACCGGAATCATACTTTGGGTCTTTATGTACACCTTTGGTCTCCTTTTCTGGACCTGCAACAGTAAACTACATTGATCAGATACAAAATCATTCTCAGACAATTGTGAATGAAATAAATCTGTACATACATCTCAAGACATGCATTTATAATGTACTTTATCTAAAGAACAGGCAAAACGGATCTCTGTTTACTTTTTACACTGAATGAGGCAACAAGGGTAACCCTAGTAATTTCACACTCCTGTTGGGTGTTCATACCCATGTCTTCAAAGCTTACATATCATCGGAATAGTAAAAGGTCAAAGACGAGCAAACGTTTTACGCAATATTTAAAACCTTGAACAAAATGACAGGTCATTAAAACTTGCTCTTCCAAAGTGTAAGGGTAAATGTTACTGAAGCTTGGTAAGACATCAGTTGTTGTCACAAAAATAGTGGCAACTACAACCTGAGGTCATAACCAATAACTGTTCTAGCCCAAAACCAGACTAGATGTTTAGATGTAGGGAAAAATCATTCAGCCATTATATGTATTAAATTTATTGACATATAAAAATTTGAAAATATTTTCAAACTCACTTTGTTCAGAAGACCTGTCCACTAAATTTTTCAGTAAACTGACGCAGTCGTCTCGCTTGAGATCTGTTAACGCTTGTACCAGTCTGTCTACACTGCCACCACCCTCCTAGGCAAGACAAAAATACAACATACAATGTAATTATAATGAATACATTGTCTTTATCAACTATCTTTGTGAAACAACATAACTATCAGTGAATGAAGCTGCCATTAAAATGACATGGTAAATTCTTACGGTGAAAAGTTATACCACAATTACATGTATTAAAGCATTGATGGAGTGGATACTGCGATACTAGAAAGTGAAAAGGTTACACTTAATAGATGATGCACCTTGATCTAGTTATGATACACAATCTCATTTTGAACGAAATATAAAATAAATCTCTGCTAAGGTTCTTTTTCTTGTGAAGGGAAACAAACAAAAATCTATGTTTATGTTACATGAATGACTCACTTCATATAAGGTGAGAAGCAATCTAGTAGGACTGTTCTTTCCATGATCTTCCATTGACATCTTCATGCCAAGTTTATCTGCCAAGGCCTGCCAGTCTGTGCCAGTGTTTGACGGGTCCAGCATCTGTGACAGACCAAGTCTCACAGAATATGGCACCCGGCACATGTCACCTCCTAAAACAACAAAACTGTTCACTTCAATAAGACCCTAGGCGCTTAACGGCTAGAAGCTAGCACAGTTTCAAAACTAAATTATCCCAAACAAGGTCAATTATTTTAAAACATGTGGAGCTCTGTTAACTATTCACAAAATTTCATTGAAAACAAACACTTTGAGTCTAAATTTCACTTCATTATACTATTCAATCATATCCACAAGTATTTCTTTAGTCAACCAAACTTTAGGAAGATAGCTTTTATGTGCCAAAACTGAGATTAGCATTTGGAAAGGTGATTAATTATACCAACCTGAAGCACAGGTTCCCATGCTTCCATGTCCGCTGTCTTTGGATATAAATCTTAGAGATGTCATTTTATCTGTAACATGCTGTACACTTTCTGCGCTAGTGTCTGTTATACTCGAGTACGGCTCTCCATTTAATACTCTCAGAATCTGAAAAATGAATACATTTTGTTCATCATTTTTTCATCTATGTTTTTATTATCATAAATAACACAAACAAAATATTTGAAATAAACAAGAGCTGTCAGTAGGACAGTGTGCTTGATTTTTTCTCAGTGCTTACCAATAAAACAAAACTTTGGCAATAAATAGGCAAAACAAGGATCTGTTTAAACAAGGACCACAAATAACAAGATATCAAGTCAAGAGTTATCAAACTTAATTGTTTGATATCCCTGAATATTACGGCAAAGTTTTAAGTTAATACTTCAAGTGGATAATGATATGTGTGCATGACAGTGCCAGTTGCACATAAGACTTTAACTTGGAATTTCTAAGTACAAATCAAAAAATATTTTATAAGGAGTTATCTGCTCTTGCTTACAGATAGGTGTCATGATGGTACATAAGTATTTCAACTTTCAAAGTAATATCTTAAATGGTTAAGTCAACAAGTGGACAAGAATGAAAACTCTAAATGAGTTTCTAAGGTGAAAAGGACCATAATTCAAATAAAATCCTTGACAGAGTAACCTTCTCCTGCCTACATTTGGGGATCATAACTTAACAGTGATACCATTTCACAGAGTTATGCACTCTTGTCTGAGGATGGGGGTAATGATGGTAAATACTAAATAAGTATGGTAAGTTTCAAAGCAATATCTGTAATGGTTTTGAAATTAAGCGGGGTGGTACAAAAATCTTAACCAAGTTAAATGCACTTTTACAGTCGAAAAAGGGCCATTTTCTTGTCTTGATTCATAAATTGAAAAACGCATTTTACCGGTTAAGTCTATTATGGGAACAATAAATCATAATTAGAAGAGTTGTGTCCCTTATATTTGATAACACCATTTATCATTTCAAAAGTGATCATATGGTTACAACTTAAAACTTACAATAAGTGAAAAGTCATGTGTTTTTATGTTGTCCTCTTCAGGTAAGGGTATAAATTTTGTCTTATCTCACACTGGTTTTTTTATTGAAAAAACTACCTTAAGGTGGAGCAGGTACTGTTCATCAAGTACCAGGATCTATACATTGTGTTTATACACATTGTAACTGTGAGTCACTATGCCAATACGGATATTAACATTGTGGTTTAAATTGTTTCTTTGTATTTAGTGTGAGTATTTTTGCAGAAATAAATTGCAGATATATCAAAATTTCCATGAAAAAACATCAGCCATTTTCTGAATATATCTACCAAATCTACTGTGAGGTGTAAATAAAGTATATCTGAAATGCAAACTTCTTGCTATATACTTGACAACATACCTTCTCATTACAATCAGCAAAGTCTGCAGGTAAAAGTCCCTTTCCTAGCCTTTTCTCGAGGGATCTCTTCTCACTTATGTTCTCTCCATCAGGAACATCTTTGGTATCAGATTTCTTCTTGAGTTCTTTTTCAGTATCAGTGTCTTTATCATCAACATCATCACTTCTAACAGCATTTTTGTTTTCAGAATTATCATTCTCCGAGCCCTCCTCACTGCTTTCTTGTGACTCACTCTCATCTGATTCTGCATCATCACTAACATCCACAATATCATCATTTTCTATATTTGGATTAGCTCCGCCAGCCATAAGTAGGGCGACCATGCTGACATTTCCCCGCCCACAGGCAATATGGAGGGCTGTGTTCCCATCAAATCTCTTTACGTTTACACTGGCTCCGGCCTATAACAACAATATTCATATTTAAAATTAAAATCATGAAGGAATACACCTACTCAGAGGACAACTGGAACATAGAGCTGGTATTTTTAGAAACGTAAACAGGTGGTGTAGAATAAACTTTGTTTTTATAATTGTACAAACCTCTATAATCAGGTAATCTACACAGGATTAGAGAGCAATGAAAGACCTACATGCCCACATATTTTTCTTGATATATTATTGCACCAACAAGTAGTTACAACAAGTAAACCAACAGAAAACCATTTAAAATATCAATTTCAGTGGAAAACAGCTAAATAATTTCACAGTTTTACAAATATGTAGTTTTTTTTGCATGCTTTCCTAAAATCCTTAACAATATAGTGACGTTTCAAACTAATAGGCCAAGCTATGAATACTTCAACTTGCACTGACGATACAAAAAATGGCTAACAGGAAGGACAGAGTATGTTCTAAACAGCTAACAGTGAACACAGAGCAAAGCTGCTTGAGGAAACATGGAATTTGGAGTTTGATTCAATGAATGTTTTGCTGTTTTGGTAAAACATTTTCATTTCACTTGATTCCAATGAATCTGGAAGTGCATATCATGCGTTTATGCCCTGGTATCTCACTCTTCCATGGCCATATTATATTAGTACATATTGTGCCATTAAATCTTCATCGGGCACTACTTTGTGATCTAATTTACACAAAATTTTACCTCGGCCTAAATGAATAATTGAAACAAGGGATAAGGTAAGGGGAGGGTTGTTCTAAACTCTTCCTTTCCCAATACTTAAACAGAATATGGGAAGTTCGGGAAACTGAGCCAATTAAGACAGTGGTTATGTGTCTTCAAACAATCAACTAGATGATGCAACAACTGAAGCATTAAGAGTCCAGTTTTAGTAAGAAAATATTATGGCTATATAATCTTTTTTTTATAAAGTGAATAATATCTATAGACCACAGCACTTCCATATCTGGCCATTTGGTAGTGAACCCATAAGACCCAAAAACTAGCACCATTGATAGAAAGAAAAAGTGTCGCTTTCATTGTAAAGCTTACAGATACCTATTGCTAGTTGCTGAAAAATTGTGTTCGAAAAGGTTTAAATATGGCGTGAACACAAAGCTCAGCTCACGATGCATTTTTTGAAGTCCAATCCAACAAACTTTTGTACATTTTCTAGTTAACATCAAAGTCATAATAACGCAACATCTTCAGGGAAAATATTATCAATAATACTTTTTACATTATTTCACAACCACCATCAATGGTGAGAGAGAGAATAGTGAAAATTTGATGAGAATGCGAGAAATACTAACATAAGACTGCAACTCTGTATGAAATTTTGTACACTTATTCACAAACATCAGTTGCAAGTTTAAACATTTGTACCTTTGCAAATCTTGAAACTTTACAATATTGTCAAGGAGGGTTGAGATTTTAGGATAGCATGCAAGAAAACTACTTCATTTGTATAACTGTGAAATTATTAGGCTGTTTCAATCTAAAATTGATATTTCAAATGGTTTTCTGTTGGTTTACTTGTAACTGCTTGATAGTGCAATAATGTTGCTAGAAAAATAAATTGGCCTGTATGCCTTTCATTGCTCTCAAATCCCGTGTAGATTACCAATTTATAGAGGTTCATACAATTATAAAAACAAAGTAAATTCTACACCACCTGTTTATGTTTCTGAAAATACCGGCTCCATAGTCCAGTTGTCCTCGGAGTTCACTGCTGTACGATCTTCACTGTGAGGTACATCTGAAATGTTACCGCCAATACTTACTAGGTAGTGAACATGGCACAGTAAGTACTTTAACAACCTGAATAACTAGCTTCTTAAATCTGTTTTAACTAGAACTATCACTGAAGGTGATGAATACCCTCCTATTTTCCTTAGTATTTTGATCTCTCTTCCTGCAAGTTTTACTGATAGCTTTCCCTTTGAGTGTCTTTAAAGAGGACTACTTTGAAAACGTCTGAATTGAGAGAACATCTAAGTAACAGAATACATAGGGATAGCCCTTTTTAAATAAAAAGATAAAGTTTACATTACTTGGAAATTTTAAATATTACCTGAAGTATCAAATAGGCAGCCAACGAGAGTTCATCAGTTTCTACAGCATGATGTAAAGGTGTACGACCACTTTTACCGTCAGGTAAATCAACATTTGCTTTACCATACACCAACAACTTCATTGCAGCCAAATTCTCTAACTGAGCTGCTAGATGCGCCGGGGTGAAACCTGAAACGTATAATCATAAAATATGTATTCAAATGACTGTTTAAATCAGAAACCAGTCTGGCATTTGTTTCTTTCTGCATACTTCTGTCACGGTACCAAAACCTATAACTGACAATATAATGTTTCTGCTGTCCCCTGACCTTACCAGGCAGTGGAGTGGTAACAAAAACTACAACTGAATGTGATTCATACCCCTTTCCCCACATGACAGCCTTACCCAACTGACAGTAATCTTGGCTACTTGAAAAGACAAATCGAAAGACAGACAAGCTACATCCAACATTTCTACTAGACAATGGCTATGAATAGGTGTTAAATGAGGCTTACCGTCAAAGCATCTCATGTTGAGCTCAGGGAATGGTGCCTTTGAACTGACTCCAGGCCGCAGGTATTTCAGGAGGTTTCTCAGACAATCGTCCCGCCCATATAGTACAGCCAGATGTGCTGGTGTGTAGCCGTTGCGATCAACCAGGGTGGTATCAGCCCCAGCACGAATGAGCAGGTCTACTGCGTGAGCTTGATTAGTAATCACAGCCAAGTGGAGTGGTGTCTAGAACAATAAAAGTCTTTCCTAAGCAATATTCATTAACATTGTCTATTTTTCAAAAATGAATGAAGATCATTTTCTTAAAAATGTAGTATTCATCTATCACATGATCTTATCTGTGACTTCAGTTGATGTATGACTACTCATTAAACCAGAACAAAGAAGCGTATACATGTGTTACTAACTTGACTAATCTACAAGGAAGTTCATTTTGTAAACCTTATAATTAACACATGTGCAACTGTCATGTTAAAACCCTGAACCAACATTTTTTCTGCAAAGCCATTGCTTCCCTTGCAAAGATGTCGCCACTGTAACATTATGAAGCTTTCCAATAGTAAATAGTGGAAATCTTGTTTCTTATAATACTCTTGTTGATTAGATTGAATTGAGTTCTCTTCTAGCCAATCAAAGCCTGAGATTTGAGACTGGTCTGTGAAAAAACTGAAAGGCTAGTTCCGATGTGGCAAGGGGCTATGGGAAATGGTAATGCACAAATTTCACTGCTTTTGACTATCCTCAATTTATTTGCAATGAGTGAAATACTAACCTGGTGGTGGAAATTGTATGCGTTTATTCTAGCGTAGGCATCTGGAAGTGTTACCATGACATCAAGAATGTTTTGAAACACCTCATACCGTTGGTTGATCAACGCTGTGTGAAGTGGCCTGCAATACAAAATGTAGTAGTAAGTACAGATACCAACTAAAGCAAATCTATGAACATGACATAACACACACCCAATTATCATTATCTACATTAAAGCACAATATAGGGGACATCACATCCCAGAATGTTTGTAAAACTGCCATAAACACGATTCAGTTAAGGTAATAACTGCTGCATGCCTTTTATCACAAAAACTTGTATGAAATTAACATGATTTGAAATGTCGGTGTTGCATGAACAGAGAACTGTCCTTTTTATTTTCACTGTGTAATAAATGTACATTGTACTTCTACAATTTGGTTTGAAATTTTTTTTTCTGAAATAACTACATAAAACATCACGTGGGGATACTTACAAGTCACCATCTTGGTCCTGTACGGCCATCAAGAATCGCTGAACCATCAGCAGTGATCGAATATCACCCGAAGCTGCGTAATATTGTAAGGCCTCTGATGTCTTCATCGCTAGTTTCAACATTGGATCCATTTCTGTTTGTGCTGAAAAACATTCACATAGCTCCAGTACATTTTTTCAAGTACATGTATCTACCAACAACTATAGAAATAAAGACACTGATAGTGGAGATGATGTTTTTCTAAAAGCTATGTCTAATTCTGTGTAAGCAATGCCTAATCCTGAAAAAAGTGGAGATTATAACAAATTGGTCACTTAGTACAATTACAAAACAGCCATTTTACGATCAACAAGTACAGGCACCAGAACACACTGTCTCGTTCAAATCAACCATTCAAAAATAGTAATTTGTGCATTAAATGTTGCACTAAGTATATATTCCAACATTTTTATAACTGTTCATACTTTTGGTATTTGCCCCCAGCATTTTACAAAAGAAATAAAAAAAAAAAAAAATATATATATATATATATATATATATACATATATTAATTACATTTTTTATTCAATAATTGCTTTTAGCTACTTTTGAATAATCCGTTACATGTATAATATACACAAATTAAAGTTAAACTTAATATCACACATCTAATAAAGCTTTCCATCCAAGAATTCATAATCTTGTGTACATATCATTTCATTTTTTCAGCAGTTTTCCTCAATATAACAATCACACCTTTTCTGATTGGTTATCGAAAGTCTTTGTCAGTTCAGCTTACCATGCATGGTCCCCCAAGTACTTCCTATATAATCCATCTACCTAGGTCTGTTTAAACAGACATATTCAAATACAAATATATAAAAAAAATATCCACATATAAGGAAGTCGTCGTAAACTTAGCAACTTTATATGTACAAGTAGCTGATAGATAAGGTAACTTCTAAACAATGAAGTGGAAAAAAATGCAAAATTTACAACAAAAGTAATTTTAGACAAAAGACGGTGAATAAAGCATAAGTATTTTTAGAATTTGATTAGACTGTCTTTACTTTGATATAATTTCACTCCCTTAATACTGAATTTTACATTTTGGCATTTTTAAGCAACCAAAAATGTTGGTGTTGCTAAAAATTAGCACATGAGTGAAACCGTCAGTGATAGATTAAAGGAATGTCTTTTCACTTTGCCAGTTACTTCACTAATATTGATGTATATACCTTCTTGAAATAAAAAAAAATATTATTATTATTATTATTAAACAATCATACTTAAGAAAGACAATTTAAAAGCCAAACTGCAATATACCACTGGTTATAATACACAAATCATATCATTATCATACGCATGCAGTAACAGTATTTGAGAGTCAAAGTATTGAATTACTGACAGAAGGGGGTTTTCTTAGCTAACGGAAACAATTTTGGATTTAATAATAACAGCACTGGAAAGGGAAGTAGTACCTATAGATATGGAATTTGATTGTACAGAGTTAATTAGACATTTAATTACCCCCTTCCTAATGACCTCCAGTTCTCCACCAATGATGATAATAAACAAACATTACAGATATGAGCTTGAACTAAAGGACAAATATGGGTGGAAGTTGTATTTCCACGCTAGAAGCTTGACCACCAATATAGTCAAAACTTCCATTCAATACAATGAATCCCACACAGCACTAGCAAACGAGTCTCAGCCAATCTCGGATTTGTTTTTGGCAGTTTCTATTTCCATCTTGATTTTATTGTGCTATGGAAGAAATTTTTCAAACGTTTTACATTATGTCTTTTATAAATGCCTTGAAATCACTGTTAAAAAGTTAAATTCATTCAATCTTACCTCACGAAAAATTAGAATACTTTGCCACAGAAGCAATCCTCAGAGCGCATAAAGTAAAACAATTATTTTTACGAAAATGTCAGTATTATATAATCGACCAAGATGAGTTAACTGTCTTATGTCATATCCTGGTATTCAGATTACTTTCCGATGTCGGACTAAAACTTGCATAGTTACATCCGTAATAAGCATGAAAAAATATTTTTCCATCTACAGTATCCAGAAGACCTAATGTAACACACTGGAAAAGCTTTAAAGATTTCAATATATATCTTGGGGTAAAATGTGACTTCCTTTAAAATTTCGGTTTCTTGGAATATACCCATATACCAAAAACATGTTTGTAAAAGTTTTCACAGTTATCTTTTATGTACAGTCAATATGAATAATTTTTTTCAGCCATCAGCAAAATTATTACATACGTGCATTTTTACAGGACACAAACCTCCCTATGGAATGTATAACATTACATTACATAAAATACCGGTACATTAATTTTTTTTAAAATTAAATCAATTAATACCATCACTCAGATTTTTCATATTTAGTAAAAAGTGACTAAAAAATATTATCAAGCATACATAATGTAGTCAATAAAGATGGAAGAAATGCTATCTTACCAAATGTAAGCAAATTTTGAATATCTGAAGAATTGAACTCCTTAGTTATCTGATCATATTTTTAATGTGTGAGCGGTTTTACAATGTCACCTTTAACTGTCTTTCACTTGAAATGAAAATTAAGTATGTCACTGTACCAGTTTTGATAACAAAGCCCTAAAAAGTACACTGGAAAATCCTTACAACAATAATACAGTTGTAATTGCCTATCATTTGATGATAAAGCTATCTGTGTGTTTTACATTTAACAGTAGAATAAAATGACCTATTGTTCTTCATTACTTGTAACAAAACATTTTGTATCTGTTTCAAAAATGTGACACATCATACTGCTGTCTATAGTCAAACTAACCCAAATAGTACTAGATTACAAAGCAGTAAGTCACCTCATTCAGTTACTAACTTGGGAGTGTTAAACAATACTATTATTACTACCGGTATCCTTGAAACTGAAAAAGACACAAGAAACCCTCGCTCACAAAACATGTAATTGGCACTCACAGGGGGGTAGGAATTACTACGCCAACATTGCCATTTTTTAGATTGGCTATTGTTCGCTATAGTTTAACATAAGCACACTTGCCAGATGAATGGTTAACCACAACACAAAGTGCCATGACATCCACCTACAAATTTTACAACTGAAGACAATGAATCATTAGTCAATGAGACCTGTGTCTTTGTGTTACTTGAAAAAGTTAAAAACTAGAATGACCACTCATGATGCAACAACTGATTTTTGGTTTCTAGACATGACTTGGCATTGCTTTAAAGACTTCAATGGAAACATGGTGGCACCATACTTCACTACTACAATACAAATCAATTCATCCGTGTTTCATGTGGGAAAATTCATATTGACAACAGTTCTGCATAACAAAAAAGTCTACGCATAATTGTGTGCATTCAAGTAGCATTTACAAATGTTACAATGTTCACAGTATAATTTAGACTGTTCCCCAGTTATTAACTCAATAGATGAAGAAAAACACCAAAAACAGTTGTAAAACTTCATTTGCATGTTGCTTAAATACATAAACAAGAGTCCTGAAATTTGCTTAATTGCCACCAAGTCATTTAGTTATTTCTACAAATAAAAGGGATAAAACAAAGCATCTATAACTTCAAAAATAAAGCAAAAACATTTACCTTTGCTTTATTCTTGTTATCCACAAAATTAAATCCTGTAGAATTGTTTTCATTGAAAGACAGTGAGAAATGCGAGCAATGTCTTTATTTTGTAATCAACAGTAAATATGCATAGAAAAAGAAGGCCGATTTTTGTCCTAAAAATATGCATTAAATGTTGTATTGATACCCCCTTTTTCAGCAAATGCTAAATTGCACAAATTATATATAATTACACTTCTTGCAATAATATGTGCAGAAATCCAAGAACCATAAACTTATTTCATTAATTTAATATTTTCTGAAGTCATGCCAGTAGATAAAATTACATATTACCTTATAAAAATAATCCCTTATGAAAGAAGATAGCGCTGAAGTAAGCAAGTGATAATGTTTTAAAATAAACTCACATGGGTGATTCCCCCTCCTTTCCCATGTCAAAAAACTACCAGATTATTTAACACCAGGGGAAAATGTTGATAGGATGTCAACATACTTCAACCTTAACAATGGACCCAATGTTTCTTTAGGGGAATTTCTTACCAAAACATTCAAACGCAGCGTTGCAAAAAGATATAATATCAGTGAAAGTCATATGTTAAATGGCAGCAGATGCTCATTCATTCCCATTTTTGCAGAAACTTTTAAACTGTAAAATTTGTATTGGAAAACTGAAAGAATGTTGAGAATAATTCTGAGAAATGTTTGACGTCCAAGAACAGTCGCAACAATTAAGTGCTTAGCTTCCATGAAAGTATTAGTAGCTGGTAACATGCCATAATGATACTCGGAATAGGTTTCATGTCAATATGCCATTTCCTTTATAAAAGTCACAATAAAAAACAGGGAAGTGAAAAGGCTCAGTCACACAAAAGGTTACTGAAATGTAATAGCATAAGGTGCTTCCCCTTTTCTAAACAAAAGAAAACTATCAAAGGACTGTGTAAAATCTCTTCTTTTCATGTTACAATGCAGCCAATCAAGTCTTTATCATGATTGACCTACTTACATGAATTTAAATGATAAAACATATACATGTACACAAACTGCTCATGAATTAAAATGAATGAAAGAATTAATTCCTGCATTCTGTACCATGGAATAAATTCATCAAAATCATCATAAATGCACTATAACCTCTAGAAATGGAAGTACAAGTCTTGAAGACATACATATTACATATAAACATAATACACATTTAAAATGAATATTCATATTTCTCAAACACAGCTTTCAAATAAGTCGCAAAACTTGTAAATATTTGGTCACTTTCAGCTCCACTGAAAGCCTCATTATATTCCTGCACAAGTAGGAAGTGTCGATGTACCGTAACAAGTAAAAGACATCATCCATCATTCAATCATCAATGAAAATATGTGTTTCCATGAAAAGGACAGGAACAGATGAGTAAGTGGTATAGAATCTGCGGGAACAATCTAACAGGATATGAAACTGTTCCTAAGCTCCGACAGGATATTGTTAGTTTATCGGTAAAATACTACGCTTACTAATACTTGAAACTGCAGTAAAAACATTATGTTTCAGCATTACAATACAATTTTAAGATACTGGTAAGTTACAGGACAGACTGGTACTGACTTTTTCAGCAATTATCAAACTGTATTCCAGTCATGTAATCAAAGTACTGAAAAGACTGGAAACTGTATGGGTGGTGGTAGGAGCAGCAGTCTCTTGTTAAAGGGACATACCCTATAACTGATGTCAAACTAAATGACCCTAAAACATAAAAAACAAAATCTTTGTAGTATTATAACTTAACCTAAAAGTATCAGCTATGCATTCAAGTCATTTTCTATAAAAAATCAGCAGTTTAAAACAGGCTGCAGTACCGTAAACCATTCAATTATCTGTGTAGAGTTGTTGTTGTACAATTAATGGGTGGATGCAATTTATCACAAAAGGCCTCTACATTTATTGATTGTGGTAAAATGAGGCATTTTTCGCCACAGGTTCTTCTTTGAAATTGTATTCATTTATCATTTTACGTTCATTGAACACATAATCTTTGTTTGGAGAATATAATCTGCTAGATATAGGGAGTGCCCCTTTGTTACAGTTTAATCTATCATTATCATTTCCTCTAAGGTAAATGGGGAGTTGCTTCTTTTGTAAGTAAAGTGCTTTAAGATTGACCATAAACAGGCACGTGGGATTTTCTAGACCAGTTCATTTGTATTTAGGTAAGAAAGCGCTATCGTTCTTACAAAACTTGAATAGAGTTGTGAGCAAAAATAACACAGAAATATATATCAGGACATGTATGGTTTGTAAATGTTCTTATCAGTCATGTGTTCACGTAATCATTTATTACGCACAATTTCATTTCCATTCAGTGAAAGTATATGGAATGACAGACATAATCCAAACAAAATTTAAATAAATCGACTTGTAAAGTACAAGTGTATATACATTTGCTTGTATTCAATCTAACAGAACAATGAACTTTATTCAAAGTATAATTTAATTCAATAGAAATAAACAGATCTGTTTCATTGGTTCACAGTTCATGGCTTGGAAGTAATTTTTATAAGTAGTTTTCTGTTACCTTTTTCAGCGCTTTTTATACTCTATACAACACTGATAAAGAGCATCTGTTCTTGCAGATGCTGACAGTAAATGGCTGTTAAGTAACACTAGACAAAAGAACTCAACTGAAAGAAACCTTTTTTTCAATACATACCTTGACTGGCAATATTTTCAAAGTCACCTAATTTAGCTGTCAGAAACTTCTGACAGTTACCACAGTTTACTTTAAAATACAACAGTGTTTCTATCAATTTTCTGTATGGTTTCCTAGCTGGAAAAGATGCTAACATCACCTAAGATTTAATGAGAACAATCTTTAAGTTTCAAAGACAACAGTAAGTGCTATTTCATTTTACACGGACTTCACAAGTTTAGGAAGAGCCTGGGAATAAAGCAGGTGAATAACAATTTCATGGCAAGCATGTAAATTCTTACCCGAGGAATCAACTTTCTGTGATGATTCTGCTGGAATTCTTGTTTCCATGGTGACAACACTTGGTTCTTTGGTTACAGTGTTGGTTTTTTCTTCCACAGCTGATGTGTATGGTTCTGGCTGTACCTGTTGTTCTGACACAGTTACAGCTTTTGTCATTCCTGGTTCTAACTGTGCCGTCTGCTCTAACAGTTTAGGTCCTGCTGATGTTGACCGCGGAGTCAGTCCACTCATGTCAAACTTATCAACTCTTGCACTGTCTACTTCATCATAATCTTCGCAAGGCTCGGCACGGGGTGGACCTCCATCTACCATGTCTAGTACTTCAATCACATCCTGTAGATCATGGTCCTGAGACCCACGAGCAGAATACCCACATGTCTGATGCATATAAGGTTGGTTATTGTAACCTCCTGTGTAACTGAAAATAGTTTTGTTGTCTTGAAATTGATTTGCTACAGGATTATACTGGTCAAATTCTGTGTTCATTAGAGTACTAATCTGTGCATTTTGGATAAGGAAGTCCATCTCCAAATTTTCTGTAGAAAGAGGAGAAACTTGAACTGGCTGGGAAACTGGTTCAATTTTAAGATCATTTATTGTCATCTGGAGGTCTGCATCCATCTGCGTATTCTGAATGCTTGACATTATACTCTCTGTCACAGGAATGCCTTGCATTTGGGAACCAGCTGTCATTTGCTGGGAAATGAAATTATTCTGTGGAGAACCGGGATGCAACTGATGTTGTGGAGATAGAGCACCTGCTCCAAACTGAGAAACTGAAGTCTGACTAACAGGGGAACCAGCCATCATTGATCTATTACTGTATGGTGAAGCAGCAGACATGTTACTTCCACCTGGGGAACCAACACCCATTGTTTGAAGTTGACCTTCAAGGAGGTATTGAGGGGAACCAACTCCTTGTAACTGAGCCATTGGAGGACTTAGGTTTGAGACTTCTTCATACACAAAGTCAGTAGAATGAGAGAGGACGTCCATTGATGCACCAGAGTACAGAGCAGGTCCAACAGATTGGTTGAATGATGGTAGTGTTCTTTTTGCCTGCCTTACTGGTCGACCTGAAAATTTATTTTAAAAAGTATATGTTTGAATCCTCCACACTTAAAGTTCTCAATGTCAAAGTGTTACACTGACAATTTTAGCGATTTTAAATATTTACAGAAAACTGGTTTGAAATCTTTTATAAAGAATTTCTAACACTGATATTATTTTCTATTGATTCAAAGTCTGCATGTGAAGCTCAGTTGAGCATGAAAAGTTTTACATGCACTTGGCCAGGCAGCCATTGATATTAATTTCCCTTTTAAGTCTATAGGCCAAATAGGTTTTTCTATCTTATTGACTAGGGTATCTTAAGAAAATATAATGTTTCTTAAACATCACCTTAACTTAACAGGCCAATAATGACAATATGCTGGATTGTTTAAAAATAACCCATCTATTTACGAACAAAAATTGTGTTACATTTTCAAGATACCAAATCCTTGTTTCACCACACTGGTTATTTTCAAACTTTGTTATAAGTGCGTTATACTCTCTACCACAAAAAAGGCCTTTATCAGAAAATGATATATAATATATTAGTGTAGGTATGTAATTGTGTAAGTAAGCAATTTCTTGCATACCAGATCATGATATCTGCAGTTTTTACCAGTGCTGGAACATCTCATCTTACACCCCCAGGTGTAAGACGACTTAATTACGTCAGAACGAACTACTTTTATGAATGAATGTGTAAATACGTACATTACAACAAGGGAATAGCGCATAAATAAAAGTCATTCATTTAATTTCATTTCTGCTACTTTTAGTAGAAAATGGTATGCAAGAAAAAGAATCTATGACTGGCTGCACATATAGATGAGAATATCCGGCTCTCGGGTAACTGTCTTGGTGGTAACTCGGCAGAGCCTCGTTACCGCAAAAAACAGTTACCCTCGAGCCAGATATTCCCATCAGGATGTGCAACCAGTGAAAGGTTCTTATAGTATTTGCTATTTTGTTTGTGATATACATTACACTACCTTGTTCAACTTGCCACCTATATATTAATAATATAGCGCTTTAATTAAATAGTGTATAATGTTGTAGGAATAGCAATGACACCTAAATGTAGCTTAGGCAGAATTTTTAATAAAATGAACAAAGGAATATAACAAACTATTGACTTACCAGTACTGTTTAAAGTCAGTGGTCTCTGTCCGAACTGGTTTGCAGACATTGGGAGATTGTCAAAATTTGGAATTGCTGAAAAAGTGAGAAAAAAAATCAATATATCTCGTAGTACTCTTTTATCGTAAGATTTTCAGATTTTTCTTCCTTTAGAAATAAAGAATAAGATATATGCAGCCATGTGCTTCAAGTAGCTGCTGGAATATCTTTTTTGTAAACTATGCATGTCTCTAACTGCCACCCTCGATACAAGCATATCTATTTCTTTGCTCTGATACTCAATTTTAAACATAGGCCAGTCATCTCTACACAGAAAAGACAATGAGACCAGATCAATGAGAGTACATTGTGTACTTACATCCACCATTGTGCATGCCATTACTCCCATCTGCACCATTGCTTCCATTTCCTGTACCACCTAAAGAAGGTTTCATACCACTAAATCCACTTCCACCGTGATGGTAACTTGGTATAAGTTTTCTCCGCTTACGGTCTATATCTTCCTTATCTGCAATAACATATTATCATCACATGTTATGACATTAAATGACTATGAGGCTGCAAGTACAACAAGAGGGTCATGATGGCCCTATATTGCTTGGTAAGTACCGCTACTCCAAAAGACAAGAAAGTGTAGGTCCAGGTCAGTGTAGGACAAAGGTCCACGTCAGTGAAGGACAAAGGTCCAGGTCAGTGTAGGACAAAGGTCCAAGTCAGTGTAGGACAAAGGTCCAGGTCAGTGAAGGACAAAGGTCCAGGTCAGTGAAGGACAAAAGTCCAGGTCACATGAAGATTCCATGAAATCTATTGCTTGCACAACTTATTTGTTGATGATGAACACCGGGTACAGACCAAAATAGAACAGTGTACAGCTTTTGAATTATTTTTTGTCTATTGCAGGCTGTGTTCTGCATCATTAACAAGATGTTAACCAAAATATCAGTAAGGAAGTACTTGCTAAATCTGAGGTAGGATTTATAAATAGGTTGAGAAGAACAACCTTCAAAAGCCAGTCTTCAATTCATAAAATTTCTAAAGTGTCTGAGATTTAAAATTTCACTCTTTTTTAGTGTTAATGGAGGTTTGAAATATGAAATATAAACCTGTCAAGGCATAATGCCCATGACCCTCAAAAGGTTAAGTTAAGCAACCACTAACGCAACTACTAAAACAAAGGTGAGTGCAAGTCTCTTTTGTGTGGTTTTACCTCTGATTCGTGGGTAGTATGTGAATGATTTAGGATCACTTGACTCTCCGTCTGATTTCCTCTGTAGCATCACCAGAACATTGACAGGCGATTGAATGTTCACGTCACGATACTCCGGTGTCTTGAACACTATTGCAAACTGAAGATACAACAAGAATTAGGAATTTTAATACACATATTATACATGTAGTTAATGATTTAGTGTTGGTTTAATATATGCGATGTATAACAGAATATGGAAATAAATTCTTTGTACATCTAAATTTTTCGTTTCTGACTACTCCGTGAATGAATGTAAGTTTGTAGCCAAAAATTCTTTGCATGTTATGATAAAAGGAAATTTGGTGGCTAGTTGATTCTGTGATGAAACTGATTTTAATAGTAAACGGATCAAGGTGCTTTGTTAGCAAGTTAAATTCATGGATCGTCCAACCCACAAAACCTAAACACCAGCACCCTGTGAATATCAAAGGTTTCACAGTAACAAGTACCAATAACTCAAGGTAACAAAATTCTGCCTGGTATTATAAGGTAGTGGGACATACAAGACCAGTAAATGAAAAATGAACTACAAATGTATCCATATGACACAACTACCCTAACTTCTCATGGTCTGTATGGGCCATTCTGTAATATTACTGTCCGAACAATGTGAATGCCACAGGATACAACTTTATAGACTTATTTAATATTTCTGTTTCAGGTTTCTTGGCCATTGCATTGCATTATTTGAGAAGACCATTTTGTTTTGCTGAATCAAGTGACGCAACACCACACATTTTGAGTATTTTGTTACATGGAATACCTCATTGAAAATAAAATGATTGTCATGTCATATTAATTTTTTGTACTGATGTATATCTTAATGTGCAATTCTCATACAATTAAGTGTTAAATTATTATAACAATTATCATTATATTCCTCAAAAACTCCCCCAAACCAGCTGCTCTGAGCATCACATGATGTCGAACATTTCAACTAATGTATCATCACCCAGGCTCAAATCTTGGACAAATAAAAACTCCCCAGTAGATATCTGCTACAAGATCATTTACTACATATTTTACCTTCAATGGGACAGGGAAAGCTTTTATCAAGGGGGAACTTTTTTGTAAATAAATATCTTATCAAAACCACTTTACAAAATCCCCACCTGTACTCAAATTTCAACTACAGAGTTAAACGGGTATTGATAAATTTGAATATGTGATTTCAATGTTCATATTTAGGGCAACACACTTACCATTATTTACTTTTTGCCTTATTTATTAAATATCCTTGCGTCGGCTTTACGTGCAAATCAATTGAGAACAGAATGATGTAAACATTAGATTTGTTTCTAGGGGAGGCCCCTTATTAATGCCAAACGGAGTGTCTCTGTAATCCATTGAAAACTATGTAAGTAGGGTTTTATCCAACAATTAAAATATATCCCCTTGTATTAAGAATTGTGAAAGGTCACTTAGTAATAGAAGTTTTTAAATTGACAAAAGTGCAAAATGCACTCAGTAGTGCAACATGCACTTATCTATATTCATTCCTTATCAATAAACTATGTGTCAAAACATCAAACACTAAAATGAACTAGGACACAAGACAGCGATGCTTGACAGTTCTAAATGCTTCAAACAAGCTTAATTTTGTTGAAATACAATATAGCTAGATATCTGGGATCTGCTCCCTTCAGTATTCTAACCAACTCAAAACACTTGTATGAAGTTTCCATCCAATCTTTGCCACAGTATTTTTTTTAAAGGTAAATAAGGCACATAATTTCATGCATTAAACAGAAGCCAGACTTAAACGGGTAAATGGCGATCTGCTGATGCAGTTGTAACTCCTTTAATGACTGTAAGTTGAGTATAGACTCACATGCATTTTCATTACTTTTGTTTTACATCTGTAAATTTTCATCATTGCAACATCTAACGTTAAGTAAATTTTCTCTTCAATATTTCAATTAGTTACAGAGAAAGGTACCTATATGCAAAACTACATCCAACACTAAAGGTAGTTCCTTAAACGGAACAGTAACTGTAAGATAAGTCTCCTTGATCAGGTGAACATGTCACCCAAATTTGATGAAAATATTTCAATGGGTAAATATATAAAGTGGACTAGGTTCTATAGTCTAGGTTTAAACCTTGGACCTTTGTGACCTTGCTCTTCAGTTTGCATGACTGGAACCCACTGGGTTCATGTGATGATATCTAAGCTAAAGTTTGATGAAAATCTTACAAGGAAATATAGAGAGGGTACTACAACATCAATATTCAAACCTTACCCAATGACTAGGAGTCTATGACCTTAAACTGGGGTTGCAAAAAACATTGTGCATGTCATCTCCATGAGAAGAAAATACATCTCAAGTTTGCTGTAAATCCTTTAAGAGACGATGGAGCAGATGATGGAGAAGACACACAATCAAGGTTCTTACACATTGAGTGGTGCAACC
The DNA here is from genome assembly GCA_022818135.1 of Saxidomus purpurata. Lineage (NCBI taxonomy): Eukaryota > Metazoa > Mollusca > Bivalvia > Venerida > Veneridae > Saxidomus > Saxidomus purpurata. Next base: position 50,391,957 of record JAFMSR010000002.1, on the reverse strand, counting down.
TGGCCACAATTTGTGGTGGATGGATTGACAGACAGAAATACATGAAAATATAAATGTGTCTCCCCTATATTGTGGTTAGACATATTGTGGTAAACTTCAAGTCAGAGTTACTGAAGTTGGTCCTATGACAAAACATTAGTTTTGTAGTTGAAAACTCAAAACGCATGAAAAGTTTTAAGCCATAATCTTCATGGCTTATGTAATTTTCATGGATGAAAAGATGCACAACTCATCATGCAGTTACCATGTATGAAATTTTATTGCCACAAGCACACTCCTAGACTATCGAAAGTAATTAAAAAGAAACTTTAATTTCCTCATCAACACATGTACATACACTTAAAAAAAAACAAACCCTAGTCTGTTTTAAGTGTGATGTTATTGCAGCAGTAATATTGCTTTCTACATTTTTGAAAAAGTCCGCTAGTACCACACTTGATTATGTTATTTTTCTAAACAATCATCTTTTCAAAAAAGACTCCAATTGAAAACAAAATGAAAATTCCCAGAATTCAGAACATTATTTAGTTTCAGTTTCTGTGCAGACACTTTTAGATTTTTTTTTTAATTTTTGCACAATATATCAGTAGGGGAATGACTTACAGCAAACCTAACAAATAATTCAAAGATGCAAACCTAAAAAAAAATGGAAATAAATAAAAATTTAATTAAATTAAAACTTAAATTCTATAAATTTACCTTTATCTAGGACAGTCCTTACAGTGAGATATCCAGTTTCGTTTATAATCAGCTTGATCACAAACCGGGGTAATACCCTCATTTTATTATAACGTTTTAACTTCCTCGTCTTCATATCACCCTATCTTTTTCAGTAAATATCAATAATTGGAAGTTCTATGCCCTCGATTTCAGACAAAGACCCGTTGAAAACTTTTTGGCAAAGTTTGAAAAAAAAACTGTAGACGTGAAGTAATCGCAGTTGAATGACTTTTTTTGTAGTTTGTCATAAATGATAAGGCACCATGATTTATGCAAATTATTCATAACTTTCTTAACTGCTAAAATAAAGAAATATCATTCGTTTAAGCGGTGTTCATCATCTAATAAACAACGATTTGAAGTTCTGATGAGCAGTAATAGAAAGCATGAAGGCCATCAACCGAAGAGGTTTATAAGTTGTTTATTAGGCAATGAAAAAGGCTAAAACGGACATTACTTATATTCTATCATGACTAAATAATTAAACATCATTAAAATTTTATAATGTGATTATAGCTCACAAGTCAAAACACTGTTTATTGCATATTTTATGGAACAAGTCACATTAGAATGATCTTTCCCTAACATATTTTTATGTTTCATCATGTCATATCCTAGGACTCTTAAAATGGACACATAATAAATAGCTGCATTTTTCAGACTTGTATCAATTTAAGATACGGTTCAAAACAGACTAGGGTACATAAATGTAAGTTTGTTCGTGTAACTGCATCCCAAATCACCTCACCGTTATTTTTACCCTCCCTCCTGACACTAATATGAGAAATGTACAAAAATTTTGATTTTCATCTAATCTGAAGTATATATTTAGGTGAACAGGATGCAATTTTGTTGGTTTAATTTCTTGAATTCAAAAGAGCGAATGAAGTCAGCCATAACCTACGATCAAATGAGTCACAATTAACGTCTACAAAGTTTGCAACTTACGTCAAACGAAGATACAGAACTAATTTTTATCCTTATATATACAACTGCTTTCAACAAATCTTTTCCTCCATATTTTTGAAAGTGAAAATGTTTTATGTATAATTTAAGGTTCAATTCTTTATATATATTTGATATAGTATTCCCCTCTATAAAGAATAGGTTAGTTGTTTACAATAAGAAAAATGAATCATATCATGGGGATTTTTTCCAATGATTTGTGGTAGGCGTCAACAGCTTGTTTATCTAAAAGAAATAACTTTACGGTATTTGTTACAGTTATTGATTTAAACTGATTCAATTATATTTCTGGCATGTAAAATTGTGACTTACTGTTAATAAGTTCTATTATTCCTTATTCTCTTTTTAACTTATGAGTTCTTGTGGCACTCCAGAGAAAATGTACTGAATGAGTCAAAACTGCATTTTAACTCTTTCAATATAAGGACAGGAAATTTTTATCATCACAAAGCATTAGTTGTGGAAACAAAGAATGAACTAATTGTTAAAAATAATCAAGAAACTGACTTTAGTTTATTGGTTTGTACATTCATTTCTAGCGAGTAACACCAACATAAAATGGAATTCTATTTTTTCCAACTCAATAGGATGTGCCATAAATTCTGACATGCAAAACATATCTACATTATTTATTTCAATGCATCCTCTATTGTATCAGAAAACACAAATACAAGGGGTTTGAGTTATTTACAGACACAGCTATTTACAGAGACAAGCTGTTAACTTAACACGAAAGGACTAGCACTAGACCTCACTGCATCTCAGAAATTGCCGACTTCCTAACTTAAGAGTCAAGTTAGTAGCAGGACTCAAACTCATGACCCATAATCAGTGAAAGGACCATGTATCAGTAAATATTAGATTTGGCAAACTTTTGGTGTAACAAAGTCTTCTTGAATCGATTTCTTTGATTTGTAAAAATCTACAAAGTCTCTATGATTTGTAAAAATCTACAAAATCTGAAAAGATGAAAAGTCTTTCAAGAAATTCAGTTCATGTGTTTGACGCATAAAGCCAGACACTGTTCCTTTCGACCTCTTAACTACAGGGGCACAGTCAGTTTAAAAGTGGGCCTCAACAGCTCAGTGGTTAGGGAGTTTGCCTCCAGAACGTGAGGTCCCAGGTTCGAAACCAAGCCCAAGCACGAGGTGTCTCCTTGGTCAAGAGATTGATGCCACACTTGCCTCAGTCTACCTAGCTGTAAATGGGTAGCACTGATGAAAAACTTTCTGCCTCTCTCTCTCTTGCACTTCTTTTTATTGTCCAGTATTGTAGTGTTAATTAAATTAACTCTGTTATGTTATAATTCTAGCACACTGCACTTCCTTTTATTGACCTCAATTTAAAAGTTATAACTGATCCTTTGAATAGCTCTTGACAATTAGTATGAAGTACACATTACATACTCAAGCTTGAATACATTAAAAATACTTTCAAATATAACCAAATTTAAAGTACTACGATCCAAAGTGATCTTTTAAATGTACTTTGGTACGTCAGCAAAGCTGTGAAAACTGCATTGCTGCCTGTAAGTCTGGAGGTTTGTGCAATACAGAGAATGTCATCTTTGCCAATTCAGAGATAATTACTTTTGTCATACAGCATAAAACTAAAACAACAAATCACAATTTTGATTAATGTCTTCATGATAATATTGATTACACTTCTGTAATGCATGTATTCTATGGCTCTAGGTGATATACATGCATTATTTGACCACTGTGCACATACAATTAACTATCCATAATATAAGTCATTATGATTTGGATGTTTTACATTTAACATGAAATGAGTGAATAAAGGATGTTGTTGTACCGGTGCATGACGTAAGTTTGTAACGCTATGCTAGGGCTATAAATCTACTTTTCCTGGGCAAAATCACAAAGCAAGACTTGGTGCAAGATTTTACATTCTGATGAATATTTCTGTGATGTTTTATGACTGTTGCTCAAACTCATTTTGAGTTACATACAACATGAAATTCGAACACGCATAAAAATGTTTTAAATCAGACAAGCTGTAGTATCTAAATAAACAAAACAGAAGCAGTTTTCTTCCCTTTTATATAATAACTACAATTCTGTTTGTTGTCCAGCAACAAAAACATCTTTTTGCTGATTTGGAAATCAAATTCTATTGGTGCATACTTGTAACTCAGAACATTTGAAGATACAAAAATATTTTTGTTTTATTATTATTTTTGTGTTTTAAACTTGCTGGGTTGTCAAAGCTTTTATCATTGGAATATTGGATTTCTGACTTCACCAAAACACAACATACCAATTATCGGGATATACAAATGTACTGTGAATGATCATTAAATACTTATTACAGTCAAACTTGTGAACAACGGCCGGTCAAGGGAAACCATGAAAACGGCCGTTGTTCACATGTGACCTTTGTTCGGAGGTGTGGGCAATTGATATATTTTCATCATACTAAACATTGTTTATCAAGTTTCATCATCACTTGTCAGATAAACATGCTATAAGCATTAACCGAATAACGATTTATCCGAATTTCGTGCATATGGTTTAATTTTGCAAACGGTCGCACATGACAAATCAAATACAAAAAGATTTTGCATCGGATCTACAATGGCAGAATTGAGTTAATCGGCCTTAAAGCGCTTTAATAAGCCAGAAACTGTGACGTTGATCACTTTTTCGAAACAGGAAACGATCATTTAATCAAGGTGGATTACGCCCCTTTGCCGCTGTTTGATTTTATTGCCGATTGTGAATAACATACAACGGCTAATTTACGAGATTAAAGTGTGTGTTTTCCAGTTTGATTGTAATAAATCAAACAATTTACTGAACGTGAATGCATTAATTAGCTGAAATAAACGATTATTATTTAGTTGCTCAAACAATGAAAACTGCGACTCCAAACTGCGAAGATGTTCTGCATCAAATAAACAATCAAGCAATTTTGGCAATTATCGGACAGTTTAAACGGATTAATTTTACGTGTGAAGGTGACAATTAAATGTTAGTACTTCTTTTCATCACCAAAAGCATCTTTAATTATCATCTCAGGTGCAAACAACTTTACAAGAAAAAAAATGCTCTGATTCAGCCAGCTGTAAAAATTTCAGTGGCCGTTGTTCGCATCACGGACCCGATGACGGGAACCTTTTTTACTGGCCGCTGACTGCGGGCGGCAGGTGGCCCTTTTTAGAGCGAATTTGGACAGGGGGTTTTCAGACTGGCCGTTGTCCGCAGGTGGCCGCTAGTAACAGGTGGCCGCAAGCACAAGTTTGACTGTACATAGGTTTCTTTCTCATTTCCCATGTTTCAAATACATTCTTATGCCAAAACTATCTGGAAAAGAATTTATTTCTAAGAGTTGGTATTCATTTTTTTTTTTGCAGACAAGAGGAAATCTTTAAATTCTGCCTATTTTTTGAGATTATATGATAATCTGATGACAGTGGGTTTGAAAATGACCTCCATAGCAAACCTTTAACAAAAGTATCACTAACAATTTTATATCAAACTGTTTAGAAGAAGACATGCATTTAGACAATAGTAAATAATTTGTGGTATAAACAAACTGGAAAGTTTAGAACATTTGTTTTTCAAGTTCACGGTAATAGCTATATTTGAAAGTATGAAGAAGACTGTTGACATGAATTTAATAAAGTTTGCTTGTAACACTCATAGTTTCAGTTTCAGAGACACTCCCTATAACTGAAGTCAAGTTTCAGTTTATGATTTGGATTTATTTTAGAAGAATAATGATGAAACTTTGTATTAAAGAGACACTCCCTATACAGCACACGCAAGGTGTTTTTTCCAAATGTCACCCAGTCACGGTGACAAAAATTCATTCTGGGTGACCAGTCACGGTGACGTGGTCACCCTAAAAAAGTTTTGGCCACTGTGACCACTTACGATGCGCTGAAATATGCAGTCGCGGTGATTCACGGTGGGCGGTCACAGTGAATCGCGGTGACCAACTCAACTGAAATAAAGTTTTTAACAACTATTTTATTACATTTATTGAAGTACAAAATGTAGAATACATCAATTTCTGTAAATAATTTTTATATTTTTTATCTACGATAGACGGTAGTTGTGCGGTGCGTCTCTATTATTAACACACATAGTAGAGTATCACTGCATAAAATATCATCATTTTTAGATATAAGTATTTCAAAACGTGTTCTTTCCTACCTGAACTTAAAATATTTATCACGTTTATGTAGATTTAAAATAATTATCAATGTAAACAATGTGCCGTAATTGGTCAATATTTTTATTCCCAACTTGCCTTTTGTCAATCACGGTGGGTGTGAAAAATATAGCCTGTGGTAAAGGATGATATATGTAACTCAAACAATTGTAAAATTGTTTGCAAACCCAAGCTATTTGACACAATTACTTCTAAAAGATAACTGTCAAAATTGAGCGAATACAGAGCATGCATTTTTTTTGTCTGAGTAGAGTTTGAGTGTCTCTCGTGTTATGAAAATAGAAAGACAATGCATCGAAAGTGCGTTAATATTTCAATTATTGTAATAATTATTATCCCAAGTTCGTTAATTTGTAAATGCCAAAAAATAATATCGATTTATATTAAAAAAGTTCTGGATGTTGTGTTTCCAAAACAAAACTACCATGGGCTATATTTGGTGTTCTGCAAGGTTCAGTCGTGAGACCTCTCTTTGTTGCAAATTATGCTTTCTTTTATATTTAATTTTATTATTTTGTACGGATCACACAAACTACCTGAATATTACAGGAATGCTCATAATAAATGATGAATATAGAATATCAAAACGAGTTGCTTGTTTGCAGCGTACTTTTTGTTTTGTCATTTATGATCGCCTCTGATTTTTCAGTAACTGCCAACGTCGATTCTTTCCCAATAACATTTTTTTCATTTTGCCAAATAATGTTATTGTAAATGCAAAGTTTTTTATCAAAGATAAAGCAAGCCGCAGGTGTCCTGAGATCAAAGAATGCCACCGTGATGTCCGGTTTGCTTGATCTTAGTGAGCACGTGGCATTAAAAAGAGACAGTTTGAGACATTGTCAATAGATTGATATTTCGGATTATTAACTCATTAGTTTGGAATAGATAAAGTAAGTTTGTTTGTATTTAGATTGATTGTGTTGTTTTATTCGATCTTACAGTATGTTTGTTTGTTGATAGTGGCATCATAAAACGATTTGGGCGTCAGGAAGTTTCGAAAAACATCAAGTAACAAATATATTTCTATTTTTTTTTATTGATAATTAAAAGTTAATCATTAAGCAAGAGCTGTTCCTCACAAGTGACTAATGCCCCCGAAAGAGGTGTCTCACAGTCTTTGTCCTCTCCATGTGCTCAATAATTGTGGTATGTATACACAGGATTCATACCTTCAAACTCTATGTGACCTTACCTTTATGTGCTTCACATAACGTTGTTGGTAACATGTGCCCAATTATTTTAAAATCCTTCAATGCATGACAAAGTTCTAGTCCGGAACATGAATGTGTGATATATAAGAATATCATTACACGACAATTTATCCGGATATGAATGGTGATATACACAGGATTCCATCACCTTCAAACTCTTAAGTGTGACCTTGACCTTTGAGGTAGAGAGAGGGTGCAGGCCACACGTTGTCTTGTAATTGTGCCTTTACCTTCAATGCATGCCAAAGTCGTCTTAAGAATGTGTGCATAATGAGATTCATTACCTTTCAAGTTCTAGTCCATATGAATTATTTTAAACCAATTCCATCACCTTCAATGGGGGGGGGATGTGGGTCTTGCATGACAAAGTTACAGTCCTGAGTAGACATTTGTGCCAAGTTATTTTAAAATCCTTCAATGCATGACAAAGTTACAGTCCGAACACAAATTTGTAAGTGGGGACGGACGGACGGACGGTGCGATTTTAATATGCCACCCTTCAAGGGCATAAAAACATAACAAATATAAAAGTTTCGACCTGAATGTAGACACCGCAAAACACCGTGTCCAGTCACCGCGAATCATAGTGACATATGCTTAAAATATGATAGGGTCTTAATGAAAATTTAATGAACTAGACCAATGATGCAATAACCTTGCCCCTTTGTTGATGTTAAGAGTATTTATAACAAAGAATCAATGTAAACCTCTTCCACGTGCATTTATTTGTTCAATTTTGATTGGTTTAAAAATCACTTGATTGACATCTGGTGTCATGTTAATTACATACTGGTTACAAAGCTGACACATACATTGTTGCATACAAAATAGGTAGAACATTTTTATTACAACTTTCACTTTATCAAATCATTATTATCAAAGACCTGAATATGCAAAGCCATAATACAGCACACTCGCCTATTCAAGCTATTGACATTAAATAGAGAGCATAGATCTTTTTTTTTGAAATTGCATGAGATAGGCAGTAACAGGATACAAGTGGATGTAATTAAGCTTGTATTACTCAAATTTACACATCCACCAAGGACTACACTTCTGAAGTTATCTAACTTGATACTGTTCAATTTGAGGGTCAATACCAAACTATCCTATCTGCTTCTAATTCCATATGCACTAAGAATAGTTTCGTGTTGACCCCTTGAATTTCATTTAAAATTTATTTAGTCTCTTGTCCCTCTCCTTTTAGCCTTATGTATGTTTATCACTCTCAGAGATATAAAACTGTGCCATAATTTGGTGCCCCCTCTTGATTTTGAAATCATGAGGTCAGGTGACAGTGACCTGGTAATAGTAAAATGATTTCCTTTGAAGAAGCAGGGGTATTTTGTTTTGCAGATGTGAAAAATCATTACTCAAAATAGTTTAGCTTTAAAATGGTAAATATAGATGCTCGAAGTTTGGAAGCAATAGCTGTGACAATTTAGGAGGAAAGCTGACCTAAACAAAAAACTTAACGTAAAAATTGACAAATTCTTAGTGTGTAAGGACCCACAATTTGCTAATAGTGAGTCAGAGTTATGGAACTTGCAGTACCTACTCAGTCAGTGGTGGCAAATAATGTTCCCAGTCTGAAGGCAAAAGCTGCAATTATTAAAGTTAAACATAAAACTTGACAAAAGGGGTGAACGTGGATGCGCATGCCTTGGCGAGAAGAATAGCTTTCGTTACTCTTTGAATAGTGGACCTAAAGCTGATGAGAGCCTTGATCCTATCTCTGCTGAGGTTCAACTTGGTGCTCGATTCCAAACAGTTTGCTTAAAGTCAATCACAAATGGACACCACAGTAAGTATAGATCAACAATGTTTACCAAGCCATGTCTGTACTTTTGACTCATTATATATACAACAGTACTGTAAATGCCATGGAGAATGGGAAAGTCTATCTTAATTACCTGTCTATGTACATCGAAAGGTCCAAAATGTCCATATGCCTCCCAAACAGGATTGCCATCTGGATCCTGCTCCAGAAATCTAACCATAATGTCATCTGAAATGTACACATTTACTGACTTAGTGCTTACTGTGGTCTTGTATCTGTAGAATGTTCGTTGCTATAGCGTACAAATATAACCCTGCTGACAAGAAGTGATTCTGTCAATGTGATCAGTGCAGATCATGATCAGTCTGAACATCATTGTTCTCTTATCTTTATTTTCACTATTCATTATTCAGTCAGTAATTTTTTTTTAGAAAATTAAAAAATAATTTGTTTTTTTAAAAATAAAAGTTGGACAGTTCTGTTTTAGAAATCCATGTTTAAACATAAAATCAGTCTAGTAACAGCATTCAAGATGGCCCTATAATGCTCATCTGACTACCATTGGCTATAATACAAAGAGTCATGATTTTAATATAATTCCAAATATTTAAGCTCTGCCTGTGGGTCTTGTGTTTTTTTAAAGTTTTCCCTATATGAGCCTATGTGATATCAAGTGACTCCCCCTCTCCCAGGAAGGGTTAATTTTGACCTGGGGGTCATGATTTGAACAATCTTGGTAAAGGTCCCCAACGCAATGCTACATGCTAAATATCTAAGCTCTAGGAATTGTGGTTTCAGAGCAGAAGATTTTTTAAGTTTTTCCTATGCAAAATCAAGTGACCCCTTGGGCGGGGTAAGTTTTGACCCAGGGGTCATGATTTGAACAATCTTAGTAGAGGTCCACTAGACAATGCTACATACTAAATATCTCAGCTCTAGGCCTTGTGGTTTCAGAGAAGAATATTTTTAAAGTTGTTCCTGTGTAAGCTTGTGTAAAATCAAGTGACTACCTGGAGGTGTCAATTTTGACCTGGGGATCATAATTTGAACAATCTTGGTAGAGGTCCACTAGCTACATGCCAAATATCTAAGCTGTAGGCCTTGTGGTTTCAGAGAAGAGATTTTTGAAGTTTTTCCTATTTGTTACCATAGCAACCAGAGTTCTGCATGGAAGGGAATTCTTTGAACAGCATTGATAGAGTTTTATGCAAGGAACATTCCTGTAAAGTTTCATCAACATTGGCCAAGTGGTTTCTGAGTAGATGTCATTTAAAGGAAATGGTGGACGGACGGACAGACGGTGAGCGATCCTAATAGATCACTCTGGCACTTTGTGCCAGGTGAGCTAACAAATCCCAGACTTTCTGGGAAGAAAGCAAAGCCAAAAATTCTGGTTTATAATCTGTAGCTAACCTTACAGAGCTTGATGTATGGGACCAGTTACTTTTGCCAATTCAATTTGGCAACAACTGGCAATAATACAAGGTCATCAATAGCAGAACAGGTCAATTTTGCCTTGGGATTCTGATTTGAAGTATCTGCATAGAGGTCCACTACATAATGTTTTACTCCAAATATCTAAGCTCTGGGCCTTGTGGGTCTAGACGAGAAGAGTTTACAACTTTTTCACGTATAAGCCTACTGGTATGTTAAATTAAGTAACCCTCTTGGTAGAAGTCCACTAGGTTATGCCACATGCTAAATATCTTAGCTCTAGGCCATGTGGTTTCGGTGAAGAAGATTTTTAAAGTTTTTCCTATATAAGCCTATGTAAAATCAAACAATACCCCCGAAAGACTGCTTTATAAACTGAGGAAGTTCGTAGTGACAAAATACTTTGTAAAAAAAACTAAAAAAGAGATATTGATCTTGGCAATAACTCTGTAATGAGTCAAGATAGAGTTATGGTTCTTGTACACTGCACTTCGACCATTGTACGAAGTTGTACTGAATTCCAACCAGTAGTTTTCGAATTATGCTCCGGACAAGTAAAAGTAACATAGGGCAATAACTCTGTAATGAGTCAAGCTAAAGTTGTTATTCTTTTGCACTGCACTTTCCCTCATTGTAATGACCATTGTATGAAGTTGTATTGAATTCCAACCAGTAGTTTTTGAATTATGCTCCGGACAAGGAAAGTAACAAAGGGCAATTACTCTGTAATTACTCAAGAAAGAGTTATGGTTCTTGTACACTGGACTTCCTCTCATTGTGCTAGACCATTGTATGAAGTTGTATTGAATTCCAACCAGTAGTTTTCAAGTTATGCTCCGGACAAGGAAAATGCAACAGACCACCTGACCGACCGACCACACGCCCGACCGACCAACCACCAGGTGACTCCTATATACCCCCCCCAAACTTCGTTTCGGAGGTATAATGATCTCACTTTGTGCCTGGTGAGCTAATATAATGATCCATCAAGGCCAATTATGTGCTATGTACTCAATCGTGAGTTGCTTGAACTGACTGTCTGATACCCCTGAGCACGAATAAGGTTTAAATTAATCAGTGCTGAGATATGTGCATAACACTTGGATACAGCAAACTTTAACAATGGCAATAATTTGCATGAAAATCAGTCAAAAATTATCTGACTTGACCAAAGATTTAAAGCAGTCCTGTTTGTCGTTACTGAAATACTTGTACCATTGCATTATAGTTTGTGGTAGCTCATAAATTTAAATGATTTTGTTAGAAGCCTTCATTCAAAAATATAGCTATTTCAAGTAGTTGAACATTATGCTTATAAAAATTTGAATCAAATTCAAACAAGAAATACCAATTCTGATGATCTGGTACCACTTTGCTGGGTCTTCCACATTAATCCAATATGATGGTTTCAGAGATATATGCATGATAGTAGCTAGCAACCAAAACTTTATCTCAACTTTTTAAGTAAGACAAGGGCTATTTGGAATAAATCTAAGCAAAGTCAGGTTACTTGCCTTTGAATACGATAAAGACTTCAAAGCTGACATTCAAAACTTGATCCTATACAACCTGAGCAAGTACTACTGCTACATACCTCCTACTTAACCAATAATTGAGCTTTAAAACTTAACAATTTGATAAATATAAGGACAAACTGACAATTCTTACGAGAAATGTTACCAAACATTTATGCAAGGGAGACAACTGTTACCAACAATATCATATGCACATGCAATTACTTCCCCTTTATTTGACCTATTTGAACAAAAATAACATATGCACTTGAAAAAGATTGCATAACAAGGAAATTAAATAAATATTATCATAAAGATACTTGTTTCACTCGTACCTTTTTGTACTTTTTCACACAGCAAGAACACTTCATCATTTCCTGTACAACATCCACTATATTTATCCATACGGCATATCTTCAGTGCATTTGCTCCGGGAGCCTCTGAAATCACCAACAGTTCCATTATTAAATGTTCATGTTTCCAAGTACAAAAACTAAATGAAAATTAAATTCTGAACTGAAACATTCTAAGAGTAACTTCTGTAACAAATCTCTATATTGAAAATAAGTTTATTACATTATTTAAGACATATCTGTTTTAGCATTGTTCATCATTTAGTAAACAAGGACGTGGAGTTTGGTAGTGTAGAAATAAAACATGAAGGCCATAGGACAGAGTGGTTTATAAGCAAGCAGCTGAAGCACAGACAGTTGTTTATTCAGACAATGAACAATGATTGAAGGATATTATCTGGATTCTAATATAACTAAATATCCAAAGAAAGAGAAATGCACAGGGCTATATATTATGTGGTAATGCTCTAGTACTATAATACTGAATGCACCTTCTGGTCTTAAAAACATAAAACAAACATGAGTCAATGTCATTAGTACTTGGACAATATATTTTATTATATGCAAAAGTCATTAAAATACACCAAGTATATAATTGTTTCTTACTGCTATCATATATTGGTTCTGATACAAGTGAGTTCAAGGCGGACATCACATTTCCATCATTATCTGTAAGATAGCACTGGAAACACAGACGTACAACATTCAGCTGCATGCCCTTGGCCTGACTGGTAGCCTCCTGTTTTGCTCTCTTTATATCATCATCTAAAATGAAAAAAAAAAAACTGTATGGCTAAGTATATGCAGTGCCTCTCCGTGGATAAGGTATATGCTGGGCCTTGCCAAAGCGAAACATGAAAACCATGAGCCTTACAGCCTCACAGCCTCTGCCCTTGGGCTGATCTGCAAGGGACTTGGAGGAAGTCTTCTCCCAGATTTGTGACATGACAGGTCCATTTCTTGATTTCTTCAGTTGGGTCAAAAGCATGGAATGAGTATTCCTACAAAATATCCTCCTGTGTTATAATGGTAAGTACTTGCCTCTGAAACTTATGGTGAGGTAGCCCTAACAAAAAATACTAAGGTACTAGTTAAAGACATTTGTTGTTTGCCAATGGCACTCTCAAACAAAACTACATCATGACTGGTACACACTATGAAGTGACAGTGCAGCAGTGAATATTAACAAAAATAAGAATCCCTGTCACCATAATTATGCAATCTGGATCCAAATATTTAAAGATTTTATACAGAAAAGTTGCTTGCTATGTCTGAACACTGTAAAAGTTCTCAACAAGAGCTGTATCAGACCCCATGAGACAAATCCAGCTATGTACTTTAACTAGGGTACTTAGATTTTTCCTTATACTTTCCACTTAGATGTGTTGTCAAATACTCTTGAAATAACCAGACAACAATTATTAATGGTCAAAGTATTATTATTAGGGTAGTGTTTCACTTCCTCCTTGTCTACTTGAGATCAACATTTTTTCTAAACCACAAAACCAGATACTTTAAACAAAATTCTAAAATGTCATTAAATTACATCATGTTCGTTATTAGCTACTACTTTCTCTTTGGCAAAATCATTGCAAAACTTCACAAAACTGTCTCGAATACATGTATACTCTTTTTTCCTTTCTAAATTACAAAAATATTTGGATGTTTTTATGTTTTTGCATCACAGTCAAGGTGTGTCACCTTTGAAATAATTTCAGTCAGATATAAATGAACTCACAGTTTACCTGTATAACTTAACACCAATACATCCTGTTATATGTTGGTGTCTTGTTTCATGGGTTTTTGGGTACTTACTTTTATTTACTTGTTTTCCTTATGATTTTGGGTTACTGTTCTGCATTAACCAGAAACTTTTTGTGATTTTGGTTTTCTTTTCAATAAAAGCCTGAAATCTTTCTACAATTTTGGATTTCTGTTCAATAAAAGCCTGAAATCTTTCTACAATTTTGGATTTCTGTTCAATAAAAGCCTGAAATCTGTCTACAATTTTGGATTTCTGTTCAATAAAAGCCTGAAATCTTTCTACAATTTTGGATTTCTGTTCAATAATCATCTAAATCTTTTTTTTTTTATGTACTGTTCAGTGGTGACCTGAAATCATTGTGTTGTCTTGAATTATTGTTCAGAAATGGGGGGATTCCAGTAATGACCTGAATGCTGTCTGCTATTTTTTATTTGTCTTCAGAACTGGTTTTCATAATGCCAAAATGAGTAGTCTTACTAAATCTGAACTTGATTTTCCCATTCTGTTCCATACATGATATTGTCCATTTCCTTATGTGTACACTGGATATACAAACATGCATTGCATACGATATGATAATAAAATTATTCATACATTTGTAAGGTATATGTGAGGTACAAGTCTCTAACCTAACCCATTGTTAAACATTGATAAAACTCCCACAGCAATCACTGGTTTTCAATTTCACCCAAACAGGTGCAAAGTAATAATGTGGATAAAATCTTGCATGAATTACGTATCAAATGTGCTGGCAGACTGACTTCAATAGAAACAGCAGACAGATGCATTAAGATGTAAACCAAACAGATGTAATAGCAAGAAAGTTATATGAAAACTGTCAAATATTACATAATAAATGATTCATCTACATGTAAACTGAGAATTCGATTCTAACCATGTTGCCAGTTACACTTTCACCATTACCCCCCTAATTGACAAGCACTCATTTGCTGCAACTAGCACTCATTTGCTGTGACAAGCACTCATTTGCTGCAACTAGCACTCATTTGCTGCAACTAGCACTCATTTGCTGTGACTAGCACTCATTTGCTACAACAGCACTCAATTGCTGCAACTAGCACTCATTTGCTACAACTAGCACTCATTTGCTGCAACTATCACCCATTTGCTGTGACTAGCACTCATTTGCTGCAACTAGCACTCATTTGCTACAACTAGCACTCATTTGCTGTGTCTAGCTCCCATTTGCTGTAACTAGCACCAATTTGCTGTGACTAGCACTCATTTGTTGCAACTGGCACTCATTTAGTGTATTAAACACTCATTTACTGTGACGGGCACTTATTAACTGCGACAAGCACTCATTTGCTGCGGCTAGCACACATTTCTGTGACTAGCACTCATTTGCTACAACTAGCACTCATTTCCTGTGGCTAGCACTCATTTGCTACAACTAGTACTCATTTGCTGCTATTGGCAAACATCTACTACACCTGCACTCATTTCTGTGACAAGCACTCATCTGTGTGACTAGCACTCATTTACTGTGACTTGCACTCATTTACTTTGACTAGCACTCATTTGCTGCAACTAGCACTCATTTGCTACAACTAGCACTTATTTGCTGCAACTAGCACTCATTTGCTGCAACTATCACCCATTTGCTACAACTAGCACCCATTTGCTGTGACTAGCACTCATTTGCTGCAACTAGCACCCATTTGCTGTGACTAGCACCCATTTGCTACAACTAGGACCCATTTGCTACAACTAGCACTCATTTGCTGTGACTAGCTCCCATTTGCAGTGACTAGCACCCATTTGCTGTGACTAGCACTCATTTGTTGCAACTGGCACTCATTTAGTGTGTTAAACACTCATTTACTGTGACAGACATTCATTAACTGCGACAACCACTCATTTGCTGTGGCTAGCACACATTTCTGTGACTAGTACTCATTTGCTACAACTAGCACTCATTTCCTGTGGCTAGCACGCATTTGCTGTGACTAGCACTCATTTACTGCTACTAGCACTCATCTCCCGTGACAAGCACTCATTAACTGCAACAAGCACATATCTGCTATGACTAGCACTCGTTTACTGTGATTAGCACTCATTTCCTGTTACTAGCACTCATTTACTGCAGCTAGCACACATTTGCTCAACTAGCACTCATTTACTGTGATTAGCACTCATCTGCTATGACTAGCACTCCTTTGCCGCCAACGATATACAAGAAAAACTGTGATTCTACGTATCACAGCGGGCCTATAAACAAAGCTTTCATGTAAATATTTAGAAATGGAAGATGCAAATAAACTTTACAGACTTAATACTGGCTACCTGTCGGTTTATTGCTGTACACCAGTCTAATAACATGAAATGTAAACCAGTCTGATAAAATTAGAAAGTGCATCCCAACCAGTTAGTGAACTTTGGCTACCTTTCACTTTATTGCTCTAACATGACATGTCTGATTTAAAAAGACTGTCAGTGACTGTACAATGATACTTCCATTCAAAAACAAATGAAGTGTGATTGTAAATTTTAAACTATTAAAATCCAGTCATAGTACCGTAATGTGCCCACTTTACCCGATACCCGACCGATATCAGTTTTTATACTGGCAGAACAATATAAACTTTTCACTGTTATTAGACGTTACATAAGCATATAAAATAATTTGACGTTTTACATGGATAAAAGATAGAAATATCATTTTTTTGATAATTTTAAAGCTACACAATGAACAGTGGTTTAACCCATTCTTTATCGTAACTTCTTAGGCGATTTGCTTCACATTTTGAAACCAGTCTGATAAAATTAGAAAGTGCATCCCAACCAGTTAGTGAACTTTGGCTACCTTTCACTTTATTGCTCTAACATGACATGTCTGATTTAAAAAGACTGTCAGTGACTGTACAATGATACTTCCATTCAAAAACAAATGAAGTGTGATTGTAAATTTTAAACTATAAAATCGAGTCATAGTACCGTAATGGGCCCACTTTACCCGATACCGGACCGATATCAGTTTTCATACTAGCAGAACAATATAAACTTTTCACTGCTTATTAGACATTACATAAGTAAATAAAATAATTTGACGTTTTACATGGATAAAAGATAGAAATATCAATTTTTTTATAATTTTAAAGCTACACAATGAACAGTGGTTTAACCCATTCTTTATCGTAACTTCTTAGGCGATTTGTTTCACATTTTCTTCAAAGAACTATACACTACTTCACCTACATGTTACATTTTCCAACCACGTATTAAATATAGCGGGCCGCTGCTGCCGCCCTCAATGATTCATAGTTAACATACTTGTTAGTGTAACTTTTGTCGTCCAATTTTTTGATTCTCGTTTCCTGTCTTCTATTATTGAATTACATATGCGCAGCTCTAACACTTCAGATGCTTTCTTCCTTGTTACATGCTGAATACATAAGTTTGGAAATCTGAAAGAGATAATGATAAAATTTGTTGATATCTGTATTGAAAAAATAGGTCTTTTTTCAGTATTGACTGAGAAGTATACAATAAGAATTATGTTGACTTTAATACATCCTTCACAGGTCCAAACATCTTGTATTGACTGAGTCTGCTATTTTAAAATCATACTGCTTATGATTATATAACAGTGAACTTATTTGGAAAAATACAGAAAAACGGCGCAATGAAATCAGTATGGGCATACGCAATGACTGGTCAAACTGTAATCAGTATGTATGCAAAGTCTTTAGAGTTCACTGATGAAAAGTTTTTTAATTCTTATTTAGCATGTTAGTGATTATTTATAATAGAACGAACATAGAAAATGTTACCTGACTTCAAATTAGAGTTTGGTAAAACAAAAACATTCTCAAAAGAATAATTAAAGTAAGTTTCTAAAAATGAAATTGTCACAAAAAATAAAAAAAAAATTCATCTGACTGAAAAATGCTTATTTTCATGATTCTTACAAGAATACATGATGAAAATGCAGACTTTAAGCTATGTTTCCTTTTAAGTCATACAAAAATAATGCTTTTATTAACAGTTAAATCAAATTAGGGCTGCTGCAAAGAAACACTATTAAAGATAGTTTTACACATGATTTAAATAAATAATACCTCTCCAAGCAGAATATTATGGTAGGGTCTATTGGGCATCAGTTCAATACTGATCTAGAAAACTTACGATATCTGTGAAATTCCGGCCTTCACATCCATTATGCACATACCATCAGTACAATTTTTACCAACAAGCTTGTGGGCGTGAGCTTTAGGAACAGCCTCATCTGTAACGAGACTGACCACAACCCTAGCAGGTCCATTGTAGTTACGAATCTGAAAATATACACATTTATTATAATACATGTTTCACAAACATGCTCTTCATCATGTAAACAAGTAAATCTGCAATAAGCTAAATGTTAGGCAGTAAAAACCTCAGATGACCCTATCTTTCAATTTCTGTATTTCTGTTTCTGATACTCTTTTGCTTCCATCCTAATGTTCTGTCTTGAGAACAATCGATATGATTTGAACCAGCATTAAAAGAATTCATGTTATAAACTGCTTTCATTGCTAGATAACCTATAAAGAAGTAAAGTTGTTTATGACTGATATTTTCATATCTTTACATTTTTATTCAATTATGAATATTCAGTTATTAACAAATCTATTACAAATAAATCTTTAAAAACTTGTCTTGGGAGCGGTGGTGTAGAGGTTAATGGTGTCTACCGCTCATCCCAGAGGTTGCGGATTCGAGCCCCACTGGGGTCACGACCGTACCTCCTCATATGACACCAGTACTGGTTTTTCCTGACTCAAGAGTGACTCAATAAGCTACAAGCTTTCTTCACAATTGAGCTTAAATAAATTAGTATAAACTAAAAACTTGTCTCGGCGCCATTAGTTAGAACTGCCAAATATAGCTACTAAGTTGAAAATTTTAATTAACTTATTTTTGGTTGAAGTCCTTTTATCTTGCTTCATTAAAAAAATCACATATTAACTATCAACTTTCATTTGAAGAACCATGAACATTATTTCTTGTCTTGCTAGTATTTGAAGATGCAAGTGCACATTTTGTATCAAAGTACAAAAACTTACCATGCTATGTAATAAAAGTACATTCTACATAGCAGTCTTTGAAATCAAAATCAAGTGTTACAAAGGGTCTCTAAATACTCAACATGTATATGATAAAACCACTTTACTTGCATGTAAAAATTCATTTAATTATTATTCAAACTTTAACCAACTAATGACATTACAGCCTATGTTAACGTGCCTTCTAGTTAATTACACTACAAAGCCTGACCTTGACAATATCAAAACAGTAACAGCCATTATCTGCTACAAAAAAAATCTTCCTTAAATACTGCTGCATGAGGTATTGTGAGATATAAATGACAATTTTCTTCCATGTTCACTGACTCATACTAATGCCTCAGGGAGGGCCTTCTGAAATATTTTGAGTTCCGGCTGATAAATTACCTTCACTGTGGGCACAGTCTTCCTATGCCTCTCACTAGTTGCCCCCTGCAGCCCTCCGTGTGAGGGGCCTTCACATTCATATCTAAAACGAAATCCTCTCTGCTGTGGCTGTTCTTTTATTTCTAAACAGGCAACACCATTATCTGCAAAAACAAATTCACATAAGACAGGAAGAAAAATTCTCCAGAAGATGCCTGAATCAAATTTTTCTGTGCTTTCATGAAAAAAGCACCATGCATTCTAAACATATACTTGTTTTCAAGATCAGGCTCCAACTGGAAATAAGACTTAACAATATAGAGCCATGGCCATAGTGTCCTAAGGCAAGACACAAATAATTTCATATTGCACCAGCATCCCCCCCTGACCTCTCTGTAATCATCTAGAGTGAGTCTCAACAGGATTCATCCATTAACTTGAATTGCAATTGAGAATTAACTAATTAGCATAAATAAATTTGTATATAGGGGCCCTACTTATCTTAAGAAGCAAGTAATTCTTTAATGCGATGCTTGCAGTCCATATTTTCAGTTTATATCGGATGTTTATAATCAGCCTGTTATAATATCACAAATTTAGAGGGTGTGTTATTTAAAGTAAAGAATACACAAACAATGTAATACTGGTAAATGGATGATGCAACTATCATTACTCTGGTGTTCTGTGTATGATCATAGAGGATCAGAAACCCGATTTAGTACACAATGAACTATAACAGATTATGCTTACAATTTAAGAAATGGCAGACAATAAATACTAAGATTTCAAGCTCAGTTTTTTTCAATCCAATTAATGTGACTTAATGGTAAAATTAAAATGTGGCATCTTTTTTCTCCAGTAGGCTTCAATATACACTGTCCTTGCATGTACCAGATCAGGATATCTGCAGTTTTTAGCAAAGCTGGAAAATATCATCTTACACACCCCATTTAATATCACTTTCGTGAATTACTTGTGATGTATTGTTTTGAACATTGTGATGTTGCTTTTCCAAACAAAGCATCTGAATATCGTTTATTTTTATACCATAGCGCATTATTTCAATAAGTTTGCATTTAAATTTCTTTTATAAGTGCAAGATGGTATGCAAGAACACATTTCTATCATGAGACATTTGGTTTAGATGGAAATATCCGTCACCTCGTGTAACTGTTTTGCAGGAACTCGACAAAGGCAGCACCTCGTTCCTGCCAAATCAGTTACCCTCGGTCATGGATATTTCAATCTGAACCTCGTGCTCATGACAGAAACGATTAATATCTTATATTGCCTTTCAATATTGTAATTCTCAATATCACCAACAGTGCAATAAACATTTATAGTATAATAACATTTACTCTAAACAGTATATTTAGTTATTGATGCCTTATATCAGTTAAAATGTATGTAGGTTCACATGTGCAGCCTCTATGTTAAAGGTCAACAATTGTGACAGTTCTGTAAGTGTTAACATTTGCAAAAATAACCAGCAACTTTACAAGAGTGTGAAAACACATTCTGGTAAATCCTGTAAAGTCTTTTACAGTGAACGCTAGATATTTATGTAGTTCATTCATTTCAAGCAAGATCTGTGTTCAAGCTAAGTTTATGATAAGATCGATTGAAACAATCGATATGTGTGCTGTAATTTTTGTATTCGTGTATACTAGTTTCTTTCAATAAACCAGACAGAAACGGGATATTTTTCGCAATAATTCTGCCAATTTTAATTTGTAGATAGAAACACGAAACTTTGACACAACAAACTTTGGTCTAAGCTGTACACATCCGTATACTTTGCGGAGGTCACAAAATATGTTTTTTAGTTCAATTTGAGTAAACCAATTACCAGTAATTACCAGTAAAATGTCCCCGAAATATGCAACGTCCGTTCAATTATCTGGACAATTGTTTATTTGTGTAAAAAGTTTTTTTATCTCATCAGAATATTTTCTTTCTGGTCGATTATCTCACATTATGACCAGTACAACTTAAAGTAAACAATGGCATTTCTCAGGAAGAGCAACTGGTTACTATTTATAGCATTAATCATGACCCGAGGTCCATCATGGTTGCATTGATTGAAGTTCTAATGTACTAAATGTGTTATTTAATAATTTAATGAAGACCATCTACTTCTAAAGATTTTAGACAGTTTGCAAGGCTTTCCTCGTTAACAACTGTTGAACTTTAAATGAAACTGGTGTTGAAACGGGATGTGAATATCATTATACTTTTGCGCAGGTGCACATGTGCATTGATATATTGAGCTTTGTTTGCAATCAAAACATTTATAAGGCAAGTGCGGTACATATACATCAAATTTATTAATGCTGTTCACCTAAGTGATAATTTGACTGCACTGTCACAGAAACGGACAGTGTCTACATGACCCAGGTATCTTCATAACACGTTGGATCTATCTTCTAAGAATAACTGTTTAATTTCGTGCAATTCGAAAATGTCTGGATAACTGAACGTCCTGTTAACATAAAAATTTAGGATACAAGTATTATGAAATTATAAATATATTCTCAGCTTCGCCATGACGTCAGACTGACCAGTTAACCTATCAGATTATTAGGTCACGTTCATTTCTTCATTCGGTAAAAGGTGAAAACTCGGTCTTTACCGTAGATTCATATGCAAGTTTAAATTTATTTCAAATGAAACAAAAAGCTTTTAACATTGAATTATTATAAAACAATCTGATAGTTACAAGCTAATCTTCTTTCACTTCAATTCTTGGTTATTGTACATTTAAAAATTAAAGATGCATAGAGACCAGCGATGACAGCCAAGGAATGTAAAAAAATTATCAGTACCTGGATGTGCAAAGCCGAGAATTATGACAATGCACGAATAAATATATTTATAAATCAATCTATAATCTGATAATTTTCTATCATATCCAACATTTTACGGCCCATAAAAATGACTAATCCAACTGAAGCACTTTGCATGGAAACAAATTGTCAAGTAATATTAATTATTTACCTTCGTCACTAAACTGTTCTATATCTAAGTGACCATTTATAAGTGGTGGACTACTTTCCATGTTTGAAACATCTACAGAATCAGAGGAACTTCGGCTGTTACTGTTCTCATCCATTTTTACACTGCCAGTGATCTATCTCAAATATTAATCGGCGTGTTTTGATACGTGATAAAGCGTTGAATACCTGTAAACACAATCTATCGTATTACATATCGACACTGTATACTTCAACACAAAAAGTTTCACCTAGTCATGTTTAGAACGCTTTAGAATGTAGGGAAATTACCGAATTAAACGTAAAAATCTATTTTTAGAAATCAACTTTGTAAACAAGAAGATAGATAGGGGCTACCTTTCTCAATATCGCTCCGTGCTCAGTCTATAATTTTCCAACAAGATCATTGTTTTGGAATTAAATGTATGAAATTGAAAACTACCAGAGCTTTTAAACTAAATTTACTGTAAAATCAAAAACAGTAATCGTTCATAAGTCATGAAAGTCCTGGTACTCGGAATTCCCCACTTTACTCCGATTGGCTAATCACAATTATCGACAATATCCGTAAGTCTCCGTTTCTTTCCGAAAATGCTTTATTTTCGGCTCTGTTGTTAATATGCGGCCGTCGAATCAAAGAAACAAACTGGATCCCAATATAAGTGCTTATAAATCTGGGCCGTCAGGCAGAATAGTAATTTTTAACATATTTCCTACTTAAATCATTATAAAGTGACAAGTACGCATAACAGAATAGATCTACTTCTAAATCTAAAGTGTTACAATAAAAACACTTATATGCAAAGATCTTATAGATGCGAAACTGTGATTGAACGTTGTTTTACAACTAATTTGTGGATAGCGATTTATTTCAAAATGTCTCTATGTTGATTTGTGCTAAGATGAGGCATTTTTGGATACACGTTGTCCTTTAAAATTGTATTTATTTATCATTTTACGTTCATAGAACACATTATTTATGTTTGAAAATTATAATCTGCTAGATTTAGGGAGAGTACCAACCGAACTTTGAGCGTGACCACTCCTTATCAGTTAAATCCGTGAAAAGAGAGCAGTCTCTGTGCATTACATTCCTTTTAAACTTCAGGATTTTGAACTAGGATTATATGTTCCAGCCGATAAGACGATGAGCAGAACAAACCTACATGTATGTCTTAACTGTTCAGGCTCATTGTCAATGTGAAACTAAATGTCGGGGCCTGAGATGTCACAGTAAAAAGAATGGCGAACATGGATTTTCACATTATTCAGTAGTTTACCAATTAATTCACCTTCACCTTTAAAGGTCCAATACTAAGGAAAGCGAATATGCAAATATACATTAAAAAGCACAGAAATAAGTTATTTTTAATAAAAAATGAATGTTGGTATGTAGAAATTCTAAATAAATCACAGTACATGTACAATTATTTTTCTATGCATTATGAAGAAAGTTAAAAAGACCTGGGTGGTCATTTTGTCGATTCACTGAGATTTCAACATAATACACATACTTTTCTTCGTGTTCCAAACACTTTCTGTAAATTTTAACCTGCCAATCTTCATTATTTAGTGTCTTGCATAAGGTAGTGTACTTGCCATTGAAATAACTGTCACTTAATTTTCGCTTAGTAGTGAACCTTTAATTAAAGTGACGAGGACATAGTATGTCTTTGAAAACCTTGCTAACATTAGAGTAGGCTTGTGAAGTATTACTTCTTGAAACGCAATGTCACATATTGACATGTAAAGACTTTCATTGCTTATTGTAAAGCCTACTTGTTACTGTAAAGTTTTAATTATGTGCCTATAAACGAAGGTACCATATCTACAATAACTGATAAGTTTAATGCGAAGAAGCAACTGGGGCCGATAAAATATCAGTTAAAATGCTTAAGTATGGTAATTTTTCACTCATTGGACCGCTAACTAACTAAAGATATTACTCCATATACTCTAACAATTTTCCAGATAGATTAAAACAAGCACAAGTGACACCTCTGTTTAAGAAGAATGGCGCTTTACTTAAATCTAACTACAGACTTGTAAGTATTCTACCCATACCTTCTAAAATCTTTGAAAAAGTTTTAGCTCAACAGCTTTCAACTCACTTTGACATTATTTTTGACAATTTTTATGTGCTTTTAGGACAGGTCATGGTTCCCATACTGTTTGAGGACTGGACGAAAATGAGTATGTAGCAGCAGTATTGATGGATCTGTCAGAGGCCTTTGATTGCCTCCCTTACGATATCCTTCTAGCCAAATTGTCATTATATGGCTTATCTGAAGCAGCCTCCGCCATCTTGCAATCTTACTTAACTGGCCGCAAACACCAAATAAAGATTGGAAATATAATTAGCTCATTGGCGTGTTTAACTGAAGGTGTGCCCCAATGTTCAATTTAAGGTTCGTTACTGTTTAATGTGTTTATAAATGATATATTTTATTTCATACACAATGGTACATTATATAACTATGCTGACGACAACACCTTGTCATTTCATTCTTCAAACTTTGACTAATTAATACAAGTTTTGCAAAATGAAAGTAATGTAATTCTTGACTGGTTTAAATGTAAAAAATGCAAGCCAATCCGGACAAGTGTCAGTCTACAGCACTAGGTAAAAGATAATTTTTGAAACATCCAGTTTTTGAAATAGGGTCCAGTTACATATCCTGTGAAGACACAGTTTAACTATTGGGTAAAGATGTAGATTTCAAATTACATTTTGACAATCATATTAGGAAAATCTGTAAAAAGGCCGCAAAGCAGCTAAATATTTTGTAACGAATTGGAAAAGATTTAATTAAACTGTACAAGCGGACAATTTTTCATACATTTATTTTGTCAAATTTCAATTTCAGCTCAATGGCTTGGCATTTTTGTTCTGAAACAAATACTAGAAAAATGGAAAAACAATAAAAGAAAGAGCTCTGAGATTTTTGTATGATGATTACTCCTCTTCGTACAATGAACTTTTAAGTAAAATTAAAATTCCTTTATTGCATATTAGACGAATGCGGTCTATGGATACAAAAACTTTTTAAATATTGCATGGTTTAGAACCACAGATTTTGACTGACTTGGTTAGGAAAAAAATTCGTCCATAAATGTTCGTTATTCTAATATTTCAGAAGTCCGACATGTCAAATCTACAACATTTGGTAAACAGTCTTTCAGATATGCTGCTCTTATACTATGGAACTCCCTTCCAGAGAATTTTAGATTTGCCTGCTTTAATCAATTTAGGCAATTAATGTCCTCTCGGACAGGTAATAACTGTAAACGTATTGCTTGTAATTACTATAGTACAGCAGTTCAGTCAGTCAGTATTTTTGATGTTTTGATGTTTCATCGTATTCAACAATATGTATTTTTCTGTTACATATATATTTATACATGTATCAAGTATTTTTGAATATGTTTTCTATCATTTTGAGAACATATGAAAACCGTTTATATACGGTACTTTAAAGACCTGTCTACAAATATTGTATGTCAATGCTTGTTAGAAAAAATTTGGTAAATAAAAAAAAACTAAATATGTATACAATGTATTTAGATATGTTTATTACGGTAGGTTCAAAAGCTCTTAAGAGCTTACGTTGTTAACTGTTGTAATCTTGCCGACATAAAATAAAACTTTTCTCATCTTATCTTTCTATATATTAAGCATATAAAGTGTTATTGAGCTTGCGCAGCTGAAATTTTGAAGGGGCACTCCCTACATTTAGCAAATTATATTGATCCGACATAAATAATATGTTCAAGGAATGTAAAATGGTAAATAAATGCAATTTTAAAGAACAACATATATCGCAAAATGCTTCATTTGAGTACAAATAATCAATTAACACAGATAAATTTTGTATTAAAGCGCTATCCACCCATTAAATGTACAACAACAACTTCACATATATTTGGGATGTTTTACGACACTGCAACATATTTTAAAACGCTGATATTACCGATGATGACTGAAATGTATAACTTGAAAGTATTCTATTATTTATGCTTTTGAAGTTATTTAATTTGATAACAATTTGAGGGAGTGCCTCCGAGTTTAAGGCTTATAAACATTGTCGATAGCGATTCCGTACGGTTAACAGGTACATGTTGGTATTCCCCAAAAGAAAATTGGAATGGCGACCCTTGGAATGCCATCACATCCTTAAATGCGTAATGTCAATCTTTGCAAATTTTAACAAAACAAAAATGTTTTTGATTGTGGCGGTACGAACAATTGCGTATTCGATATCTTAAAACACACAAAGATTTCGTAGAGTATTTTATACTACAGAGTATGTGAGACACAAATACATCAGTCATTCTGAATAAAGATTAAATTACATCCAGTAGAATCATTGTCTTTCAGGATCTCGCTTTGCCTGTCCGGTAACCACATCAGCAGCGAAATGTGGCAAGGGCCGTGTCGTGGGCAGAGAGCAGAGGAGGGTGTGTTAATGGTTGGCCACTTGCCTTCTGTTCCTCCATCGAATTAACGTTTGTTGTTATGTTTGCATATATACCCGTTTTAACTTTATTGCTTTAACATTTGTTTGTTTGTTGTTGCAGGTGTCTTTGTCGAAGAATACAGAAGATAATGGTGTTCGCGTCCGTACCGCGCCGCCTTTTCCCGTCGTTTCCGGTATGTATTTGTCTTAATTAATTTATTTTCTTTTCATTTTCATTAAACATTTGACATAATGTGATGCCGTTCCGTGAGCCTCCCGTAGCGCTGCACTCTGTGTACCATATCTGTGAATCACCCTCGCTTTGAATGTCCGCTTTTGTCCGGTATCCGCATCAGCAGCGAAAGTGGCAGGGTCCTTGTCGTGGGCAGAAAGCAACTGATGATGTGTTAGCCACTTATTTTCTGTTCCTCCATTTAATTCACGTTTGTTGTTATATTTGAATGTGTATCGGTATTAACTTCAATGTTCTGATAGTTCTTTGTTTGTTGTTACAAATGGCTTTGCCGAAGAATACAGGAGAAGATACCGCTGTTCGTGTCCGTACCGTGCATTTTTTTCCGTCATATTTCTGAAATTATTCGCTTCCTTTTCCTTTTTATTAAGCAGGTTTTTGGAAAAAAACCTGATTATTAGAATACCGATGTCGTATGTCGGGTGGGCCGGTGGGCGTCAAACATTCGTTTCCGTTCAATAACTTTAGTTAGGCGTGACCAATTGCAATACAACTCGGAGATAACATGGATACGAAGCTTTGGATTGCATTAGGGGTCACTAGGATCAAAGTAAAGGTCACTGTAACTAAAAATAGAAGAATGGTTTCCGCTCAGTAACTCAAGTTAGGAGCGACCAATGGCAACGAAACTCGATGTGTATAGGTAGCTTCCGTGGAGAGGAAGCTTGGGATTGCATTCGGGGTCACTACGGTTATTTTTTTTCAGTTTTTAAATTGTTTTAAGCAAAAAAAAAAAAAAAAAATCTAGGTCAATGTCACTGTTACGTAAAACATTGTTTTCTCATTTTTATCCATTTTCCGGGGGGGGGGCGTTCATTCATCATTGCTCATCTTTTGCAGACGGGAAATCATTTTTATGTTCTAATATTTTGTGTAATTGTATTGCATTAAGTTTTGATTAGCCGATCAATTATCACATTTTTTAGATAAAGCTTTATAGCGGCTTTTATATAACATGTAAAATATGGTAATAATAATTATCAAATATCTATAAATTTGACCAACACAACTATTACCTTTCTATAAATCTTGTAAAATCTTCAAACAGATCAAAATGTTATCCTATAAGTCCGTGATTTAACCAATCACAACACTTCGGTTTTGTCAATACAGGTGAATAAAGCCGTAAATACGTGAAATCAGCAAAAATATTTTTTTTTACCAGTAGGGAAGCAAGAAGATATCATTTTATTTTAATAAAAAATATATTGAAATATAGTGGAACGAATGCAGATTACTTCAATAACTTAATAAATATTGTCAGATTATGATTTTAATACTTTTTGATGAAGATATGTCTCCTATATATTAGCAGTACCAATGATGAAACTGCTCTCCCGCAATTTCGTCGACCTAAAAAATACATGTAAATAGTTTGCAGTCATATCAACATTAATTGTATCTTGTCTGTCAATATGTGGTTTTAAGTAAGAAATACAGGCACAATGTTTATTTGAATAAAATTGCATGTACAACATTTTATTACAGCCGACATATGTACCAAAAGGTGTGTCATCGCCTCCTGAAATTCAAAATGAAATACATGTTATCCAATTAAATAAAAAGGCCACAATACATCCAAGAATACATATCGAAATCCATGCGTATATTCTATAAGCTTCGCCCTTGTTAACAGCGCAGCACAGCACGAATACCGGTGTGTTCATCTTGAGTCACGGGTCCAGCCATCTGCAAGGAATTGCATAGTACAATTCAAATACTGGCGTCTTTTGTAGTCTTCGCTTCAGCCATCTACAAAGAAGAGAAAACATACATAAAGGAAACGATACGGCCCGCCGCTACCGATGTCTTCTTCCGTAGACTTCGACCAAGACAACTCCAATAAAATATATACATTCGAAAACAGCGCGGCACATTATGAATACCGGTGTCTCTTTCTGAAGTCTTCTGAAACCACAAACAAATAAACATCTGTTAGAGCAATGATGTTAATACGAATATACAAACATAAAAACAAACGTGAATCAGATGGAGAACAGAAGGCAAGTGGTCAACCACTAACTTACCCTCCACTACTTTGCCCACGACAAGGACCATGCCATTGTTCGCTGCGTTTTAATAGCTCATGGTGAGCATATGTGATCATCTGATGTCCATCGTCTGTCTGACGTCTGTCTGTCCACACTTAACATTGGGTATGCAATAGAGGCTGCATTTTTCACTGGATCTTCATTGACTGCCTTGATGAAAACTAGGTCGAGTTCGAATATGGGTCATCTGAGGTCAAAAACTAGGTCACCCGGTCAAATAATAGAAAAACCATGTGTATGCAATGGCGTCTGCATTTTACACTTAAACTTCATGAAATTTGGTCAACTTGTGTATGCTGTAGAGGTGACATTTACAACCCAGTCATCATGAATTTTTTTTAATAATGGTCAGAATATTTTTCTCAGTCATTTCGAGATCAAATTTGATTCTGGGTAATCAGGGGTAAAGTATGTCATGCAGTCAAATGAAAGGAAAACCTTGTTAATACTTTAGAGGCCACATTATATATCCAATCTTCATGATAATTGGCCAGATTATCTTCTCTGGGTCAAAAAAAAATGTTTGTGTTTATGATCGATAGTTTATGGTTGGATTTTGGTCACATTGGGTAAAATGTAGGTCTCAGGTGAGCGATATAGGGTCATCTTGGATCTCTTGTACTTATTGTAGGTATACACAGATTTCCTGAGAGATTTACTGGCATCATGCTAACAAACATTCATTGAGCACGATCTCAGATTCATTTTTTTCAGCATCGATAAGCACTCAGCGTTAGGCACGAAACGATGTCATGATTAAAGGGTTTTTATAAGCACGGGGCCTGGTCGACATCATCGAGATGCATTCGGCTCCCTTATCTTATAGTCACTACGAGGAATCCAAATTAACCGGGTTTTAACCAAATTATTTTGGGTCATGTTTTCAAAGTTAAGTCAGACATAGCTCCAGATTACCTGGGAGAACATTTTAATCTGTACAGTCATTACACACTCATTGTACAAGATTTATGGTATCTTCTTGTCCAATCAAGATGATCCATCCAGGCTAAATTTCAATGACAGTGGTTGTTTTTGTATTTCCAAGGTGAAGGGATTTGGTAAAAAGTATTTTGCTTATCAGGGGTGTATTCTTTGGAATAAGTTGCCACAGTTGATACGTAATATTACAGTTTTTAATGAAGCCGTTAAATAGCATTTGTTGTCCTAGTTTTAACATTGTGTCTTATCATTCTTAACGATCTCTTTGTATTTTTAGTGTAATGCTTGGATAGATATACTTGGTATATTACTTTTTAATATAGTCAGTGCTTTTATTGTCATAAAACTGATTGATGCTCATATAACTGATTTTCTTTTGTCATACAGTACTTTGATCTCATGCATAAAATGATTTTGTAATAATCTAGGTCTGTGATATCATACAAATATAATACCATTGATTAATTTGAAGTAAATAATCGTGCCTTTCCGTGGTGTGCCATCAATGCAAAGGACCACAATGGAAATAAGGGAGAATCACTCAGTTTCCTTTTTTGTGTTTTCCTTGGTATGGATGCGCATATCATGGTTTATAATATAATGTTATTAATCAAGTGATTTCATATTGGCCTTGTTATTTGTCCGAGGGTGGTCGTATTGGCCCAAGGCCGAATGCCGAGGGCCAATACGACTGCCCGATGACACAATAACAAGGCCAATATGAAATCACTTGATTAGTGATAATTTTATTATTCAACTTTACAATATTGGCACTTTTATGCGTTCATTTAAAATTTTCAAACTATCGTTAATTGTTTGATTTACAAAATTGCGTCGTTTAAAAAAGCTAACGGAAGTGACTTCTCCGTATTGGCCCTCTCTTTTAAACCAATCAGAATGCTTGAATTCCATATTGGCCCTGTTTTCTCGTATTGCATGGCCCTACGTTTCTCATATTGGCCGGTTATGCTTTGTATTAGCTCTACCTGTTTCATATCATGTGCGCAATTGATCTAATACAGTGTGTAATATTGTAAAGTTGAATAATAAACTTGTGTATGCATCTAATTATCTGTATATGTATGAATCGTGTTTGTTTTAACCATGTGTGTACATCTGTGATATACTGAAATAAATCTATTTAAAAATATATCAACTAAAACCACATCGAAGTGTGAACAGTGGTATGTAGCTGGTTGTAAAGATTATGAAGAAATCGTTGACACATTACAGCTCATGAACTCGTACAGAATGACAAGACAGCAAAACAAAGCCTGCAAAAGATATTGTAAAAGACAAGTGATTGTTTATTATAGTGTCAACCCTACTTAATTAGCCAGCCATTTCTGAATGTGAGACACCTTCCTTCTGAGCACATTTACCTAAAAATCCTGTCGTTTAATGCCAGGCACCAGGCAGGTTGGCATTCAGTAGCCATTATCTAACTAGCTTGCAGCTCACCAACTGGCCATATCCGAAAGGACACCCTTGCTTGAACCTTCGACCTGCCGTTCCCAATGCAGATGCCTAAACCACTAGACCAACTCCGCAGTCTCAGAATGATCTTGCTGAGGTAGATATAATCAATATACAAAATTATAGCTTTCTTCCTTTGCACGAATGATTCTACCTCAGAATAGTGTTAGAATTAAATTTGAAACTCTGTTAGGTTTCAATGTTTTATTACCATGTTCCTTGTTGGCGTTAGCAGTTTTAAGGGGGGTCACTGGTGAGGTTGTGGATTTTTTTGCACTTCCGGAAATTTACATTTGTTATATTTAAAAAGATATAATTTAACTGGAAAATACAACTATGCAGTACTAAACTTAGGCACAATAGGTACATTTTAGTGAAAAAAGATTGAATAGTTTTGAGAAAAAAAATTGACCTCACATTTTGTGACTAAATTGACAAATTTTGCCATATGATTCAATGAGGGTAGCGTACAAAAGAGTCATTTCTTTAAAATCGTTAAAGATATTTACTTAATTTTAAACTTTATATAACATGTAGAGGTGTCACGATATAAAAAGGCAGTAATAACAAGTTCCTGTTAAATTTCTTTGTTACAGATCTATGCCGTTATATTTCAAAGCTCTTCGACATCTAAAAATAATATTTTTGTCAGTTTTTATTGAATTTCTTTCATAATTTATATGCACATCGACCCTTATTTATTTTTTTTGCGTTCTAAAAGAAAGGTCTTAATCATAATGTAGGCAAAATATGTCAAAAACCTTGTTATTCCTTTACCATGAAAAAATTATTTATCGAAAATTGAAAAAAAAAAGAATTTTAGTAAACTTGGTGGGGTAATGCTAAGGAGCGTAATATTTATTCATGATAAAAAATACCACCACTATCCCTAATTTTTCATCCTTGCTCCCATTGCAATTCAATAAATATTTCAAATCTCTCAAGCCCTTGCAACTCACCTATAAGACATCATAACATTTACTCATTTCTCCCTAATGATAGCTTTGCGTCAGGTCCCTCCAGGTCAACTCCCAAACCAAAAGAACCTCCCCCCACACGCTAATTTCAAGGTCATGTATCTGAACTGTCAGTCCATGTTAACAAAAAACATGAATTTTACGTCCTACTGACTCTCACAACCCAGATATTGTCATAGGAACTGAGTCTTGGCTTACCAAAGACCACCTCACAAGTGAAATATTCCCATCGAATTTAGGTTACACCCCTTTTCGCAAAGATAGGCTTACAGGTAAAAGGAGGTGGCGTTTTCATTTTGGTTAAAAATAAATATATCTCATCTGTGCAGCAACATCTTAATACCCAATGTGAACTATTATGGGTCAAAATAAACATGAACAATACTAAGCCCTTGTATGTTGCTGCCTACTACAGACCCAAGGAAACTGATCTCATGAGTCTCATTGAGTTTGAAAGGTCACTGGATCTAACCAGACCCCTTAAAAAGGCACCAAAGGATTTTTGGTGACTTTAACACCCCAAACCTCACCTGGGACTCTGACCATATACCTTCAATGAAACCTAATAGCACAAACACCCAGTCTTATAATAAGTTTCTCGAAATCCTTGATGACTATGATCTCACACAAATGGTTAATTCCCCACACGTAATGAAAATGTCTTGGACTTATTTCTCACAACAAACCCAACTCTAGTAAGCACAGTATCGTCCAAGCTGGTATTTCAGACCATAACATAGTCATCTCTCAAGCTCGAATCAAACCTTTCATTAATAAACAAACCCCTAGGGACATTCCATTATTTAGAAAAGCTAGATGGGATGAATTCAAACAATTTATCAGTAACTCCAAGGTAAACACACTGAAAGATGCAGAGGTTATCCCAGTTGAAGACCTCTGGATCAGGTTTAAACTCCTAATTCAAGAAGGCATATCAAAGTTTGTCCCAATTAAAAAACTAGGAAATAAGAAAAAGTCTCCCATGGATTACACAAGATATAAAAAAGATTGATAAAGAAAAAGGGACAAACTCTACCAAAAGGTTAAACTACACAAGGGTCAAAATCAGCACATTAGCAAATTCAGAACTGTTAAACACCTCATCCAGCAAAAATTAAGAAAGCACATGAGACATATATTGAAAATATACTAGACATTCAACATTCAGAAAACTCAAACACTAATAAATTCAATACCAAGCGCCTCTACTCACTTATAAAAAATGCCAGACAAGATAACCAAGGTATTGCACCGTTAAAATATCAGACAAATGGTAAAATCACCTCAGAAAACCTTGGTCAAGCAAATATTCTGAATAAACAATTCCAGTCTGTTTTTTCAGGTGTTTCTCCCTTGTCTCTGTCCCAGCTTTGCAGGACTTCCCTATGGAAAAAGGAAATACCCTACAATGCCCAACATTGAAATTGACCCCAACGGCGTCCTGAAATTACTCCAAAACCTAAAAGTGGATAAGGCTGCTGGCCCAGATATGATTAAGCCCATTGTCTTGAAGGAGCTCCGCCATGAGATCCTTGACATAGTGTCACTAATCTTTAAAAAGATCCCTTAATACTGGTCAACTCCCATCCGATTGGACGAAGGCAAAGTCGCTCCACTATTCAAAAAAGGTGATACTAGTGACCCTGCTAACTACAGACCCATATCGCTAACTTGTATTCTATGTAAACTCCTAGAACACATAATTGCATCTAGCCTATCCACACATCTCTCAAAACACAACATACTTTATGAGCTGCAACATGGGTTCCGTGAAAGACGGTCCTGTGAGACTCAGCTCATTGAGCTAGTTGACGAAATATCCAAAAACCTTTCCTCAGGTAAACAGACCGACCTTGTCCTACTTGATTTCAGTAAAGCCTTCTGACAAAGTCAACCATCTTAAATTATTACTAAACTCCAAAGAGCATGGTGTCCCAGTCAAACTGTATCTTGGATCCGGTCCTTTTTAATAGGTAGATCTCAGTCAGTAGTGGTTAACGGTTGCACGTCTGATCAAGTCCCTGTTACATCTGGGGTCCCCAGGGCCTGTCCTAGGGCCTCTGTGTTCCTACTCTATATAAATGATCCCCTGACACGGTTACCTCCCAGGTGCGGCTTTTGCTGATGACACTGCCGTTTACCTTGCAGTTACTTGCCTCTCTGATTGTCAAAGGTTACAAAAGATCTCTCTAAGCTAGAAACGTGGGAAAACTGTGGGACATGGAATTTAACCCCAGTAAATGTCAGGTCCTCCACATCACACGTAGTGAAAACCTATCCAGTTCCCATATAAGCTTCATGGTCAAACACTCTCACCAGCTAAGGATGCAAAATACCTTGGTGTAGACATCAGCCAAGATCTCAGCTGGAATACACACATCTCAAGAATAACAACAAAGCAAACAGAACACTAGGCTTTCTCAAACGTAACATTAAAACAAAACATGAAAATATAAATCACTCTCTTACAAAACATTAGTCAGACCACAATTAGAGTATGCATCATCTGTATGGTCACCACACACCCAGGTTAAATTCACAAGCTGGAGATGGTCCAGCGACGCACAATCAGATGGGTAAAAAGATTATTCCAGAGATACCAGTGTGACAGACCTGCAGAACACCCTTGGATGGAGCACCCTTGAGAACAGGCGTCAAGCCTCCAAATTGGTTAGTTTTATAAAATATACTACAATCTTGTAGCAATCTCCCTGCCCAGTTACCTAGAAGTCCCAAACAGGTTAACAAGACATATGCACCCCCTTAGTCTCCGCCAAACCCATGCAAATTCGGACTTCTTTAAGTACTCTTTTTCCCTCATACCACAGTCCTGTGGAATAGATTACCCGCACATATTGCGATCCTGCCTGATCTTGAATCATTCAAGCAGGCAGTGGCCCAAATCAATTATTAGTCATACAACAGTTGTTTTTAACCCTTTTACTCTTTTACTATTTTAACAGTTTTAACCGTCTTGTTTCTCTTGACTGTAGGAGCTATCTTGCAGTAGTTTTATCTTTTATTAACACCCGGCGTGCACCCTGCCCATAATACTTGTGAGAGGTGTGAGGCAGTATAACAAGATAGATAGATAAGTATGACACATTAGAAAAGACGGAATATTGATACCTATTCTGAAAAAAATCACCACATGCTCAATTTTAACTTGATTATTACCAGTGAGGTACAGGCTATTAAACTGATTGAACAGCACCTTATACTGTCTCAGTTTTCTCAAGATGGCATCTATCGAATTCGCGTTCCACCAGTACTTCAAAACTTTGGTTTTTAAAGCCCGATTACTTGGTTCCGCAGAAAAGATATTGTCGTTACATAACTTTATAGATTAGGTTCTCAGTATATGTGCATTATATTAGAGTTATACGTATAAACTCCGCTGTCCAGTCAAATAGTTGCTACGCATGTCAGGATATGACGTTAACAATGAAAAGAACCCGTATATTGATCTCCATTGCTTTGGTCGACGGGCGCCCTATGTAAGTCTCCAAAGTTTTAAAGTTATTCTGATATACTAAGCATGATTTTTTCCATGTCCGCGGTTTTAGTAATACAGTAATTGTCTATCAATTGATATATGCGTGAAAAAAAACATATACATAGAAAGAACCACTATTCTCCAAGAATTTTGAAAATGTCGGTCATCACGTGTTGACGTTTGAATTCTGTAGTTAACTTGATCCGTTTCCGACCTTTTTAGTTGACTGTCTTGTACCATGACACATATTTTTTTTATCAGTCATAACGTGCATTTGTATACAGAGGATTTACCTGCTTGAGAACGTGGGATGTGTTCAAAAGGAAAAAGATTCTAGCCTCTAGGAATCAAATTTTCTACAGCATGCTCTTTTACAAAATGTTTATGATTGACACACTTCTCAAATTAAATACTGTCATGTAAATTCCTCTTCCCCTAGTGTGTCATGCTTTGGTATAGTCTGCCGACATACAAAAACAGTCTAGCCAATACTGCGACGTTTATCAGTAGACTTGTTGGAGACTGGTCAATTTACCTTACCTTAGTCGTTGGTTGACTTGTACCTGATTTTTTGGTTTGGAAAAGTCAAATTTCAGTCAAAACCTTAAATTTATTTATGCCTGTTTCTCATTGATCCGTTTTTCAACATGACAAACATTTTGATACTTAGTAAGTTTTAAGAAAATCTCTGGACCGATTTTTATTAATTTTTCCGACTGTAGTGGATCTGACAAGTTGAAAATCGGTCCAGACTGCCAATTTTTCGGTTTTCCTGAGCCCTGATTTAGACTATTTTGATCGGGAAATACACTTTCGTCAATGCAAGCATACGTTCTCAGACCGTTAAATATAGTAAACAGAGTAATAATTACTTTAATAATCATGCCATGAAAGAAAGTTCAAGTGTGTATTTACCCTGCTGGGGGGGGGGCACTAACAAATTTAGGAAATGAAAAATTAATGAATGTACAACAATCCGATTTAATCCTGCTGAGACGTCCTTGATTGATTTTGCAGTATTGGGAATCCCAGTATTTTTATGTAAATAAGCATAGATTCCTGCAATCAAATTGAGTCTTGATGCTACAAAAAATCTTAGTTACTTTTGCACATGGTATGATGCAGGCTCGTAGCCAGGCATACTCCCATACTCACGGGAGTACTTCAATTTCAAAAATGAAAAATTTAAATGGCCTAAAAATGATGTTAAACTTGTGCCTAAGGGGGGTACATGTCCACTTGGGTACACTAGCAGTTTTGGTTTATTTTCAATCACAAATGGTAATATTTGTTTCATTTTGTGTTTCATAAATGCAATAAAATAAGTTTTAAACATCCTAATTATCTACATTATATTTGGCCTAAAAATATTGCGGGGACTTTGCCCCCCACACCCTCCTTACAGAAAACTGGGAGTACTTCGATTGTGCCATAGATACGCCCCTGTCAGATGCATGTGAATCTAAACTGGAAATTAGAAATTTATGATTTGATGTGGAAACGAAAACCCAAGACAATGTAGTCGCTTGTTAGGAAATTTCAAGACACTTAGTTTTTCCAACTAAGCTAGCATAGGCAACAATTAAATTATTGAGATATTTACTAGGTAACCTAGACCTAGTTCCTATTTGTTTAACTTTGATTTCTATGCTGAAATCTGACAATGAATTTTTACATCTCACTTGTTCACACCACTGGTACTTAAAGTATGGGACTCATGCTAGACATGCATATTTTTTCAATAGACACTATATATAATTTTATGATATTGGTATAATTGTATATGTCTATTTTTATGAGCAAACATGTAACAGTGTTTGCTCTATTATTAAGACATTTTGTACCTATGAGTATGACTTCAATTCTTATTTCAGATAGGACGTCCTAGACCATTTCAAAAGAGTTTACAATGCAAAATATTGAGCAAAAGCTAGAAAATACACTAGGCAAGAAAACGGACCTGGACAGCAGACTCAAGTCTGCCTCTTCAAGTGTTCTGACACAGAAGATTGAGTTCCAGGAATCATGCAAGCCTCATTCATCAGTTTCTGAGATACTGAAGGGAAAGTATGTTAACCTTGCCCCAGCAGCAGCACCTGTACAGAAAAGTCAATCTGGTGAGTTTTTATTAAAAATTTGTTAGAATTTATGTAGTTTTGTTGAATCCTTTTTTTGCTGATTTCCAGAAAAGACCTAGATGTCGACAAAAGCATCAGTTGAAAACAATCTCAAATGTGCTTGGATTAGTGATAACAAAATTAAACTGTTAAGAAGTGTAGCTAGCGGTTTTGTTGAAAATAAAGAGTGGTCCATGATTTACGTATTTGATCTGATTTTTATTTTACCATAAGAGTTTGTTCTTCAAAAGGGTTCGATGATATGAAGCATTTGTGACACCCTTTTGTACTTTGTAGATGAACTCCTTGAAACGCGGATTTGCAGATAAATGTTTTCTTTCATTTGATTGAAATTCTTCAAATTTCACAGGTACAAGTGCATCTGACGATGGTGAAGGCCTTCCACACCCCAAAAACATCTTGTTCACTGAACCACTTGACTTCAGATGTTACCAAAGGCCTGGTGCTGGATTCTCAAACAATGGGAACACATGCTTCCTGAATGCTACCTTGCAGTGCCTCATCCACTGCCCACCATTGTCTAACTACATGTTGACTGGTCATCACTCATCCATTTGTAAGTTAAAAAAAATTTGTTTGCTATGTTAAATAAGAACATCAATATGTAATACATAGATGTGAAGTGTTAAGGAGAACTTGAAAGCAGATTTCCATTGTCCTATTTGCACGAGTAAATATACCAAAACATGTCTGGGCTAGCAGCCTAGCATAGACAGCAGCTGTTACTACCCAATACCAAAATTGGCTTCAGAAGAGTAAAAATGGC
This sequence comes from Saxidomus purpurata, assembly GCA_022818135.1. Taxonomy (NCBI): domain Eukaryota; kingdom Metazoa; phylum Mollusca; class Bivalvia; order Venerida; family Veneridae; genus Saxidomus; species Saxidomus purpurata. The sequence continues at coordinate 50,353,030 of JAFMSR010000002.1, read as the reverse complement.
AAACATGAGTTTGCTACACACTAAAAAATGTATTTTACAAGCTACAGAAATAGTGCTGTGTTGAAAAATGAACCAGTGCAAGACCTGAACAGATGCAGTATAAGCATGTCCGTTTATCCATACCAGGCCAAAATGAAGACATTGTTTTGTGTTTGAATAAAGTTCAGTGGAAATGTTTACTATTTAAGGGAGATGATTGGGGCTATGCAGGTTTCAGTCACATTACCTTTGGTTCTAGTTTATTTCAGATATATTTTGTAAGCAGCTTGTATGTGTTGAGTGTTCATGTTTTACAGGTCGGGTGAATAACTGTGAGAGATGTATCCTATGCAATCTGCAGTTCTTGACAAAGAAATGTCTCAGCTTTACTGGTGGAGGCCAGCAGGTTGTGACCCCTAAATGGTTTACCAATAACCTTCAATGTAAGTCTAAATGTCACTGTTTTTGTCTGTAACTTCTTCCTTTGCATGGTTTTTGTCAATAATGTCTTTCTTCTCTTTTGTAAATCTTTTTACACAGTCAAGTTTTCTGATTCCTTGTTCATGTTGATCTGAGACTCGCACAATGGAAGGGGCTTATATCAGTTTCACAAATCAAATGGAACAAACATCAAAATTTGTAGATCTTAAACACTATCACTGCTTTTTTGACAAGATTGTACGTAATACTGCCTTTAGAGCATGAATGCTTGTAAAAGAATACTGGCCTTACTGTATGATTTTACTTGACCATTAAACCTCGATTTATAGTTTGGATATTCAACTTCACAGTTGACCGCCTCGATAGCCTAGTGGTAGAGCGCCTGCTTCAAGTGCGGGAGGTCGTGGGTTCACTCCCTGGCCGTGTCATACCGAAGACGTAAAAAAATGGTACCAGTAGCTCTTTGGTTGGCGCTCAGCATTAAAAGGGATACTGGCTTCTCTTCTCTCATACCCTCATGGAGATGGATACCATCAGGAATGAGGTGTCGAGAGTGATTAATATAAGTTGGATAACTTGTTTCACAATCGACCTAAAATAAATTAGTATAAACTAACTTCACATTAGCTTAGCTACTAAAATAGTGTAAGCCTTGATTCAGTGCGAGTCTTAGCTGCATGGTTTTATGTTTCTTGCTTCTCTCAGTATTGTGTCTTGTGTTCTTGTCTATTTGTATTTTATGACGGACTCACTTTTTACTTTCCTCATCTCTTCTTTCTGCTTTCCTGTCTACTTTGCTCTTCTTTCTTCTTTCTCTCACATGTAGACATCATGGATAGGGCTCCATTATTTGAGGATGTGAAAGATAAAATGAAAGAGAAAGGTAAAACATGATTGCATTGTATCTCAAATGTCACAAAACGCTAGGTGGTTGAAGAAATAAATCATGTAATCTGTTCATGCGAGGCCTTATTCTTCATAAGGGAACCAGAATAAGGAATCTAGTGATAGTACATCTGTCCATGTTTTTGGTAGCTGGCTAAATGAGATACTATTTTGAAATCTCTGTAGATATTGCTATAATCTGGCTTTTCTATAGTGGTTAACACAAAGGTTTGACCTAAGATGTACATTTGTATTGGGTACAGTGGATAAGTCTTCAGTAAGTTAGCAAATACTTTCTCATCAAAATATGCAAAGACAAAAAGAATCCTTTTCACTGTATGTATTAGCATAAGACACTATAATGCAGAATTCTTTGATAACTTATGGGTAGTGCATACTTACTTCTAAGCAAAATCCAAGCAGAATTGTCTTAGTTAAATGCATTTGGAAATTACAGCAACTTGCCACAATATGAGATACCTGTACCTGTAAACTGTACCTTGCTGTATAAGGTTTTACACTAGGTTATCTGTTTTACATTAGCCACAATATTTCATTGGAGTGGGCCATATATTTTATATAGACATACTTCAGACTTAAATCTTTTTAAAATTTCTGAACAGTTATGTGATTTGAGAGTCTTTGATTGGAACTGTTCTAAGGTTTTAATCCAATCAAGCTTGAAATCTTTCAAATGTTATGATCATTTAATACTAAATAAATAAACACACTATCACATTCAGATTGAAATGTTCTCTTGTTTCTACAATCATTTACTATAAGATGTTTTGAATAAATGACAGAATGTAAAAGTTTTCTAAAAATAAAAAGATACTGAACTTATATTTATATTTCCACTTACATATTCATTAATGATACGTATGAACATAATTTCAGACATAGGTCGTCACTTCCGATGTGGTCGTCAAGAAGATGCTCACGAGTTTCTGCGTCTTAGTCTTGAGAAGATGCAGAAGTGTGCCCTGATTGGACATAACAAGTGCGTACAATAAGCCTATTGGTTATGTACAAAGAAAGTAAAAAAAATCCATGTCAAATATTTGACCACATTTATCTTTTCTTGAAGCTTTTTAAAACTGAAGTAAATGCATGTTGGTGCTGATTTTGCACTACTCCTTTACAGTAAATATATTTTTCATAAATCGTAAGAAGCCATTTCTCATGCACTGTTTGAATTGTTGTCTACATATAAACTAACAGTTCCTTTCAGTTCGTCACATAACATGAATACTTTCATTTTACAGTATTGACAAGTACAGCAAAGATACAACTGTCATTAACAAAATATTTGGAGGATATCTACGATCTCAGGGTATGTAGATTGGAAATATGCAATCACATAGAATAGAAAACATGCATTTAAATTGTACAAGTCATAGTGTTTTATGTATGTGTATTTAAACTGATACATGCTTTTACATTTTCTTAAGTTACCAAGTAACCAGTAAAAAAACAAGTCAAACTTGCTCTTGAGACCACTGGTTAAAAGACTTTCTGAATTCATAACGGTAGGAACAGAGTAAGTGGTATGAAGACAGTTATTTATTCAAAGATTTCATTTCTTGTCTGAAGCAGTTGCCAAAGACTAAAAGTTTCCATTTTGAAATTTGCTGCTGAAGTGTCAGAGGACAAAAGGTTTGATGAATTGTTTTTATATTATAGTTATCTGTTGCCGCTGTGGACAGAAATCCAACACATATGACCCGCTGCTAGATGTGTCCTTAGACATCAAGTCAGCTGATGGTATCGAAAGGGCCTTCCACCAATTTGTATCTCCAGAAAGACTTGACAGTGACAATGCATACAAGTGTGAGAAGTAAGCCAAAGCACACTGTTACCATTTTTGTTTTTCTGTTAAACAGTTGGAAAGTTGTTACTGAGAGTACAGTTGTTGATGACCTTGTAGAGAGTAGGTAAAGCAGTCTGGATACAAAGTAACTACATTCACTTGCCATGTCATGCACTATACAAAATGAAGCAAGTGTGTTTGTAGAATACATGTTTTTAATTTAAGCATCCAATGATATTGAAAAACCAACTACCAGGTACTTAATGTTACTATCTTTTTTTCAGCTGCAAGCAGAAAGTAATGGCAATTAAAAAGTTCACTATACACAGGGCTCCAAATGTTCTAACCATTCAGCTCAAGAGGTTGGTTTTTAACATTACCAAGTTAATAACACTGATCAAATGAGGGGTAGAAAAGCTGGCACGCTGCTTTACCCATTTATACCTAGATTTTTATAATGGCATCTTCTGACTTCAGGTTTGGACGGGTCAGTTTCTTTAAATAGGGGTGTTTTGCAGAATTGTGATCCAAAAAAGCTTACTACTTAAATACATTGTATTTATTGTCTGAGTCGGGGTGTAACTGCTTGAAAGGTGTATGTTTTAATAGACACTAGGCATGGCTAGGTTGATTGAGGTATAATGTGCAGTTACGGCAGGTGTTAAATGAGATAGAAAATCATTTTGATATGTTTCAATGACTACTGAATATATAAAATTACGTCTAAAAGGTAAATAGTTATCATTATTGACCTCATGTCATCGACAGTTATAATAATTTACCACAACTGACATTAATAGGACATTTAAAATGAAATCTTTAGTCTTTTTATCCTTTATAATCAAGTCCAAATGTTGACTGACAGTATATATTTTCCCTATTTCCCTCTTGAAAGAATTATCTTCCTTTACTTGATTGTAAATTATGTTTTAAGTAACTACATGCTGTATTTCATTATTTTTCAGATTTCAGTTTGGTTCTGCTGGACACTTCTTTGGTGGTGGCAACAAAGTGCACAAACCTGTGCGATATCCACTTCATCTAAACATTCGTCCCTTCATGTCAAACAAAAATGTGAGTATTGTATCATTCTAGAGCATGTCATTCTGATATATGGTGCTTGCATGTAACACTTTGTAACCTGTCAATTAAGGTCTGGTTTAATTTCAACTTGATGTCCCTCAGCTTGTTGGCATGTTATTTATATATGTAAACTATAATTGAATTCAGTCCAACTTCTACGAGGTTTATGAGTACAAAACTGTGCTAGTTCTGATAACTAAACATGGCTTAACTCTTACCATGCCTAATTTTTGAAATTATTGGATTATAGTTAAGTGGATTCTCATTTTAAGTTGAATGAATGAGTATTGAACAGTTTTAATATGAGACTATAGATATGCGTGTCTGCGTTTCAGGGTCCTCCTTTGACATACACACTCTTTGGCTCCATTCAGCATGAAGGCATGACATGTAACTCAGGACATTATGTAGCAAATGTCCGCTGCAGAAATCAGTGGTACCATTTCAACGACTCTACTGTAAGTGAAGTTAAATATTTGTTGTAAGTAAATGATTTACAGTAAGAAGGGCTTACAAATACAATGAAATATTTGTGGATTGGCAGTCGATGTGTTTTATCAAAGAGTTTTGATTGTGAAACTATTGTATCAGCAGATAAACAAAGAAGAAGATCCAGTGGTTTGGGGGATTAACCCATGCCATCTGGAAGAATGTTCCTTGCAGAAAAGTGAAGTTTTAAAAGATCTAAGTAGACTTAAAGGCAAATGTAGTTTAAGTATAGTTTTATTTCCAAACTAAAAAGGTGAATGGTATTGCTGAAAGGTTTGTGAATTATCAGTATTGTAAAAAGTGTTGGTATTTCTGTTCTACAGAGGCAGATGAGAGGCCATCAACAGTGCTTGAATGAGAACTCAGCTTACATCTTGTTCTACCTGAAAGATGTAGCCCCAACACCGCAGATTGGTCCTTCTGTGAAAACTCAAAATGATCAACAGTCTGTGTGGGGGAAAAGGGTAAGTTTTCTTTTGTGTTTTTGTTATGCCCCCGAAGGGTGGCATATTAAAATCGCACCGTCTGACCGTCTGTCCGTCCGTCTGTCTGTCCGTCCGTCCGTGCGTCCCCACTTACAAATTCGTGTCCGGACTGTAACTTTGTCAGCATTGAAGGATTTTAAAATAACTTGGCACACATGTCTAGCACATCAAGACGGCGTGTCGCGTGCAAGACCCACATCCCTACCTCAAAGGTGAAGGTCACACTTTGAGTATGAAGGTTATGGAATCCTCTATATATGCACACATTCGTGTCCGGACTGTAACTTTGTCATGCATTGAAGGATTTTAAAATATCTAAGCACACATGTCTAGCACATCAAGACGACGTGTCGGCGTGCAAGACCCACGTCCCTAGCTCAAAGGTCAAGGTCATACTTTGAGTTTGAAGGTAATGGATTCCTCCATATAAGCATATATGCACACATTCGTGTCCGGACTGTAACTTTGTCATGCATTGAAGGATTTTAAAATAACTTGGCACAAATGTCTAGCACATCAAGGCGGCGTGTCGCGTGCAAGACCCACGTCCCTAGCTCAAGGTCAAGGTCATACTTAGAGTTTGAAGGTAATGGATTCCTCTATATAAGCATATATGCACACATTCGTGTCCGGACTGTAACTTTGTCATGCCTTGAAGGATTTTAAAATAATTTGGCACAAATGTCTAGCACATCAAGACGACGTGTCGCGTGCATGACCCACATCCCTACCACAAAGGTCAAGGTCACACTTAGAGTTTATAGGTAATGGAATCCTGTATATATGCATACATTTGTGTCCGGACTATAACTTTATTATGCTTTGAAGGATTTTAAAATAACTGTGCACAAATGTCTAGCACATCAAGCGGATGTGTCGCGTGCAAGACCCAAGTCCCTACCTCAAAGGTCAAGGTCACACTTAGTGTTTAAAGTAATGGAATACTGTATGCATGATTACTCTGTCATGCATGGAAGGATTTTAAAATTACATAGCACATTTATTGAGCACATGGAGAGGACACAGACTGTGAGGCACCTCTTTCGGGGGCATTCGTCACTTGGGAGGGACAGCTCTTGTTTGGCCTCAAATGGTAGGAGTTTCAATAATGTTTTGTTAGTACCTGTTTAAAAAAGTCTGTGTTATAATATAAGTATACACTTCTTATATGCAAAAATAATAAAGAAACAATGGCATATTGTATTGATAGTGTAAATGATGTGTTGTAGGATGAGACTGAAAGGAAGCAGAAATTGCCAACACAGCAGAAAGTGCAGACAAGTGCACCCTCATACGCAACTGTAGTGAAGTCTTCTCCAACAGTAAATGCCAGCCAGAAGATGGTTAGACCTGTAAGCAGTGTAGGGCAGCAGCCAAAGTTTACATCTCCACCATATGAGGCTAGGAACCAGAAGTTTGCTACAACACCAAGCCAGAAAATAAACTGTGAGTAAATAATGTTTTACCTTTTTCCCTTTTGAGTGATAAATGACTTCTAATTTTTTAATACTCCGAAGAAAGCATGTAATGGGATTTTTAGTTAAATATTTATAGCATTTTATGATTAAAACTTTAAAATATCAGTATTTTATAACTGAATACACTCAGAATTATACAACTTTTGTGTTTGTTAATTATACAATGTAGTATAGATGTACTGTTGAGTTAAGATGTCAAATTTATTTCAGCTGTGCCAAGTAATGAAGTTGGCAGATCTGTGAAGTCCCCCTTTGTGCCCTTGTCATCTGATAGGGATAAGGTCAAGTTTAGTATTGGAGAGAAAAACAAAGCAAAGGAAGCCACAGAAGCCAGCAAGAGCCCAGAAAAACCAAAGATGTCAGTGAAACCCCAGGTGCCAGCATCTGCACCAAAACCAAAACTCGAGGTACCTGCACCAAAACCAACACCTGAGTTACCTACATCTGCACCAAAGCCAATCAAGCGAGTCGACAGTTCTTCCTCCATCAAGTCAGAGGGATCTTCTGCTTCCTATATCTTAAAAGTTAATCATGGCACAAGTGTTACAATAGAGTGTTCTCCAGATGGTGGCAGAAGAGTCCTTAACGAGAAAAATGCAAGGTTGAATGAAAAACAAAGCAGGAAGTCCACAAAGAAGCGTAGGATTGTGCCATATGGAAGTGATTCTGATAGCTCAAGCTGTTCATCTCCCATCCACCATGCCAGTTATACTACAGATAGCCTCCGGAAAGAGAATGGACACAAGAAGAGTAGATTAGTATTAGATGAAGCCTTGAATGCAACCACCTCAGTACCTGGAAATGCTCACTTATACAACACAGTTACCATGAAAGATAAGATCAGTCACACAAGTTCTCATCAAGGTGGCAGACCAAAAGATCTCAAAGTGCCCTCAACCAAACATGGCCAGTCTGTCCCCATGAAGAGGCAGTTCAGTGAAACCCTTTCTTGTGATACAAATCCAGCTCCGGCAAAGCACTCTGGGACAGGCGAATGGCACACCAGTTTGGAGTCCATGCCAAGTCCATCTGTGGGCTCAAATCATAGCTCTGCCCACAGCAGTGGCTCCACCCATGAATGGTCGGTACTGAAGAACAAAGATGGTGTTTCCAATGAGAGGAAACATGACGGCTGGACTGTCACCCCTGGGAAGAAAGATGTTACTGGTCCAAGAGTATACCAAAATGGTGCTTCAAGTCCGTACGAAGATGTTAGTGACAGAGTCTTGTTGATTGAGCCAGAGAAGAGCAGGGACAAGGATTCCGAAGACTACAGATCATACAAGAAAATGAAGAAACACAAGAAGCACAAGAAGAAGAAGCACCAAGAAAGTGAACACAACTACGCCGAGCTGAGTGACGAGTCCACAGGCAGGTCACATAAGAAGAAAAAAAAGAAGCACAAGCACAGAGATGATGACAGACAAGAAACAAGATACAAGAAGTACGAGAAAGAAGATGAAGATGACAGAGTAGAGAGGCACAGAGATAGAGAAGAAAGAAAGCACAAGAAATATGAGAGAGAGCAAGAAGATAGGGTGGACAGGCACAGAGATAGAAGTAAAGAAGAAGAGAGACCACAAAACAGAAAGTACAACCGAGACAAGGAGGATGGATACAGGCAGAAGTACAGGGAGGAAGAGAGAGATGATAGACACCACAAGCCTAGACATGATAGAGAGATGAATGATACATCTCACAGAAGGAGGAGGCAGAATTCAGAGTCTTCCAGTGAATTTGAGTGGGTAGAGAAACCAGTTCCTGTGACGGCATCAGTTTCAGAACCAGGTAAGTCAAGCTTTGGTATAGCAAAATAGCAGATTTTTTTGCTTGCGTGATATCTTTAATGTTAAGTACTACAAAATATTTTTATTACTCTCTTATACTGATTGTTGTCCCATTTTATATTATACAGTTTAAAGATTTTTAATTCATATGCAATTTTTTCATAAAATTGTTAAACAACTATGCAGCTAATGCTGAATGTCCTATGCATGTATGTAGTGTTTGTAGGAAATGATGTTTGTGGCAAAATCAATCAGACTGATGTTAACTCTTTTTCTTCAGTGTCGCCACGTCATAGATGGGACCATCACATCAATGATGGTTACAAGAGGGTGTCATCTAGTGGCACATCAACCCCAACACTATCCAGAAGTTGGGACGGTCTTAAGGCAGCAAAAGTTGCCCAGGAACTAGAGAAGGTGTCTTCATACTGCTATGGTGCCCCAGGTATGTGGAAAGGATTATTGTACTAGAATTCTTTTTTGAGTCGATTCTTACTCTGAAGAAGAAGGGAGTTTTGTGTGTTCATAGTTATACTAAGGACTGAAGTCAATAATGAAGTTAAATATTTACATGTAGGACTTTTATTTGCAGTTCTTTAGAAATCAACATTTTATCTGATAGAGTAATAGTTTTAACACAAAAGAAAGCTTCAAATGTTTGTGTATTGTTTGTTTCACAAACAGTGATTGGTTTTGACTTCTTACATATCTGTCTTCCTACCCACAGTTTCAGGTTGGGATGGTAGTAAATCACAACTTGATATTGACAAAGACAAAGAATATGTCAGTCGCAAGAGAAAAGATTCAGACGATGAATACGATGATGAATATGACAGGGGCAAAGTAAGATATTGCTGTTTTAAAGTGTTACTTCCTCCTGTAGAGGCTCACATTTTGTATGTTTATCAATATCATAGATTACCTAGATCAGAATTAATTTAGATGACACTCATGATGCGATAACTTCGCCCCTTTGTTTATGTCAAGAGTATTTATATCAAAAGAATACATTTTAACCTTTTCCACATGCATTTATATTTCTTAGGTAAAGTCCAATTTTGATTGTTATTGAAATCACTGAACACCTGGCATTATGATACATGATAATTGCACCTTGACAGGAAATTTCAGATATTATTTAAATAGGTGCTGTAGAAGCAATAAATGAGGACAGTTTATAGAATATTCACATTGTTGGTTCTATTTCAGGTAAAGAAGGTGAAGCACAAGCATCACACAGAACATCGCTCTCATGGCAACATGTTTCAGCAGAAACAAGACCAGATGAACAGGTCCAAAATCAATGTAAGTTATACCAGCCCATTAGTTCTAGTACGTAGCATCACAAACAAAAAAGTGGTAATAAGGAACACCCACACTGTCAAACATTGTTGTGAACTGTTCCAGTGGGTAAATTTCATTGAATTACCATTTTAACTATTAGTTGTAAGATCCCAATTGAAAGATGAATGCGTCTATTCTAGAACTTGATCAAGATAATATCAAGTTATTGATGGCAATTAACTCAGCATTGTTCCAAAGCTCATGTTTGCCTTTCTTGATATATTTTCAGTGGTCATCTATAAAAGTGGGAGAAAACAACCCATTTAACACCCAACCAGACAGACCTCAGCAAAATCCAAATACATCATAGATGCAATTTACAGACTTATTTATATGCATTATTTTTTTCAATATTTATTATTATTTTAAATAGTAAAAGAAAAAATCATGATAAAATTGTTTAAGTGTAAATGTGGAAAGTGTAAAATACAAATATTTTTATTGGTGAAAGTGTGAAAATACAAAGAATTAAAACAAATAAATGAATATGTTTTGTTTTGTCTGTTAAATAGATTATAATTGCTCATTATTAAATTAATATTCTGTTTTGATGAATGTTTAAGTGTCTTTGTTTTGTATGTTTGAGATATTTGAGTTATGAAGTGATAATGTTATTATGTAAGCAGTTATTTCTTGGTTCATTATTTTAATAATACCATAGTAGAAGTTGCGGGTCTGAACTTGTAAGATGTCAATAGAAACGTACAGTCTCATTGGCTGGCAGCATCCTCAAACGTTATCTGCTCTTACTTGAATAGATTTTTTAACCAATATTTGCCAAACCTGGTGACAATGTTTTTGGACGTAGTATCTCGACAGAGTTTGGTGATCAGATCAATCGGTAGTTCTGAGGTTATGGCTTTGGATTTGACAAGATGTCACCTAGTTTGCATTGTGCTATCCATAGTTACCAAATTTTGTCAATATATTTTGGCATATCTGGGCTAAGTTCTATAACTAGCCAGATCTTTAGTGCTCTGGACCCCATGAAAAGCTAGAATTTCACAAAATTTGCAGTTCACATGCTTGTTTTAACTGGTTTTTTCCAGTCATCTCCATACCCGTTCACAATATTCACGGCTCCACCAAGTGTGGTCCTTCAATTCTGTAACTACCAAGTTACTGCCTTTGTATTAATGGAATTTAGCAAAATTGTTTAACAACGTTAATGGGTATAGTAGAGTTCATACTAGCTATTAATATTTGTGCTCTGACTAAGCTATTTAATTACCAGTTCTTGTACAATATGATTTACACAATCGTGTTTTGGAGTATATTATGGAAGTTGGGCACTCTTGTTGACAAATGGTTTGAAAGTACAAAGACTGAATAAATATTTTGAAGAAGTATTTTATATATTTTGATTAAATGTTTTATTCATTCAATGTTGATGTTTAGTACCAATAATGTTGGGTTCCTCCTGACGGGTGAACATACATGATACTACCATCATAATTTGACACTGAATTCTTCTCTTGAGGAGTGTAATAAAGTTGTAGCTAACGTCAAACAATCTCTGTTTTATTTCCATTGGAAATTAGGGAAATCTTGTGGAGTATCTTGTTAAAAATGAAATCTTACATGCAAGATTTAGTTTAATCAACATGTGTGTTCATCTGCTTGTATTTTTTGTTAAGTGATAAAATTAGTCTTAAAGTTACAATGATGTCTTTAAAGGGTGTTTACCAGTTTCATAATGGAGCAAGCATCCAAAAAACTACTGGTTTAGTGAAAAATCATGTCTATTTTGTCTTGTTATTAAATGTTGATTTTGTATATGTTAGAAGCTATTTTCAGTTACATGTATAATGTTTAACATGTATATCATGTTGTGACATTCTTGATGTGTTGAATGATGTAAATGTTATCTTAAAATGCAATAATGAGTTGATATAAACAATATGACAAATTTACAAGTTTGTTCTGCTATTTTGTGATGGCAGTATTTGTTAATGGTCTGCCTCAAGTTGGTTTTGGTATGAAATTAGGTGTAGCAGGTTTAGCTTATGGGGCTGGCATGCTTGTAGACATCTATCGTAGGTTTTCAGAACTATTGATATAGGATGACAAAAAAACTGGAGATCTGTACATAAAATGTTAATTGGTCCCCTACTAGTCACATGTCTGGTTTGGGGACTAGGTTTGCATCGTTCTGTCTGTCCATCTGCAATTTTGTGTGCAGTGTGAGACCGATTTCGATACATCACACAATGGTTAACCATAACACTGGTGTGTAGTGCACAAAACCAGCCACCTAAGGACAAGGTCACTATTTGGGCTCGAACACAACTACATACAATTTTGTTTCCTATCTGTATCTTCCACATTCATAAACCAATTTTTATGCAACTTGACAGAATTGTTACCCATACCCAAAAGGTGTGTCCTGCACAACAACCAGCCCCCTCCAAAGGTCAAGGTTTTACTTAGGGCTTTAACATTTAAGCATGAAATTTTGTTTCCTGTCTATCTTCCACATGCATGGCAGTACTGATTTTGATGTTACTTTACACTTGTTACCCATGTTACAAGGGTGTGTCATGCATAGTACCCAGTCACCTGTTCCCCAGGTCAAGTTCATAATTGAAGGACTAACTCTGTGCATGGACCAATTTCAGTATGTGACCGAAGTAATGGTGTAATGGTGTGTCGTGCACAACACCCAGTCACCTCCCAGTCAAGGTCGCACTTTGCGGTTGAACCCAATTAGCGCTACTGCAGTATTTCCTGTCCTTTAGCTCGTTTATTTACCTGTACCACAAGGATGTGTTGCAAACAACTCCCAGCCACCTACTCCAAAGGTCAAGGTCACACTGTCTTGTACCTTGGTTATGTATAGCTGTATCTATGTTGCCATCTATACACATAAACAAAATTAAATTAACTGTAACATACGCATTCTCAAAGGCATTTTCATTGTATTACCTTTGCCATATCATAGTATCAGTTCACTTTTCTATATTGAAAAGTGACTTTGTATTACCTCAATTAGTCGCATTTGATAATGAAAACTCGCCGTCATTGAAACCACATCGCATAAAATTTGCAGGTTCAACTGCAAGCACTTTCCAACCAGTTGCAGGTGAAAGGTCAAGTAAATGAAACTGGTCTTTTCCAGTGTTCAATAGACATATTTCTGCTCCTCAAAAGCACTAAATGGTTGTTTTGGGCATTACAGCTTCTATAAATCTATTCATGCAATTGTTTAGCAGGATTGAGGGGAAATACAGTATCATTTAAACTATTAGTATTGCATTTGAATGATTTCCTTATACTATATCTAATGTAGTTTTCCTACAGGCAATTCAACAAAAGACACTTATTTACAATGACCTCTTTGGTTTGAAAGCCGCAACAAAATTTTCTAAGTCTATCATGCAAGGCTTTATTGCAAAACTGACCCATCTACTATATTCCCAGTTCTCAAACTTTTAATTACCACTCAATTTGGACTGAATAATAACTGAATGCTTTCAGTTGTGTGGATAATTTTATTAATTTATTTGATACAAATATGCTATGCAAGTCATTTTTCTACTAGTTTGTAATTGGAGAAATCCAGGAAAGACTAGAAAGCCGTGTAGAACACATCTCGGAGGATGTAGTGATTTGTGGCAAAGACTCTCCCTCAGTGGTAGACCATGTGAATACAAGATGTCCGTCTAATAACAGTGTTTGATTGGTTAAACACGACCTGCCTACTATTGTAGTAGATTCATTTGTAGGAATATCACAATGGTGGAAACTGCTATCTGCTTCTTTGTTTACATACAGAAACAATAGTTTTAACTATCTACCCTCAGTCTGCTGACTTCTGGTGTGTATGGTACTCGTGAACCATGGAGGATTGAAGCTATTACAACACAAGAAATTTCTGTAATGCTTGAATCACCTTTGTGTTACAGCAGACAACCACAAGCCATATTGCTGTCCAAAGTTAAAAGTTCCACACAGACAAGGTGCTACACATAAATCAGCTGGACTAGTGTAACTGTTGACTTGACACAGTTCAGAACCCTAATCTAACAGTCCACATATAAATACACAACTTGCTGCAATTCTAACTCATATCAAGCAAGCTAGACGCCAGATGTCGGTCTTTATCTGTTTCCCTTGTACAGTTTACATTGATTGCATCTTGTAATACACAGCACCGAGAGAAAATATTTACTGCAATACATAAGGTTGCCAGCAACCTACTTTTGGTTTATACATGTAGATATAAAAGTTACATATCTGAATCCTAGTGATCATACTAATCGCTGTTGCTGGCCTCGACAAATTAACTCCTCGACTTTCTAACAGATGCTTCCGTGTTCTTTAACAGAAAGGAAATACACATTCATTTTATCATACTTGTGTAAATGTCTATACAAACTGGCCAATGTTCCTGATAGGTGAGTATCAAAGTTTACTTGTATTCTCAACAACTTTATCATATATATTGAGTAAAGTTTTGTTTTTTTAATCTGCATAAAAGTGGAATATGCCCAACAAGGTTCCAAGCTGTGGTTCTTACCCACAAAGAAATGCAGATAACGAACAGGCAAAGAAAATGCTTCATTTTAAAATAAGAAACATACATATATTTTATTTTTTGCTAGTTCTTTTTCCTTTTTAGTTTTAGAAAGCCAAGGAATTAATTTCTGCTGCCCTAAAGTGAAAAAGCCTTCGTCCACTGCCATGCCAGCAAAATGTATCAATTACAAACAGGAAGTGCACTGCACTTAAAAAAATACCACATGGCATGAAAACTGAGCTTATTTCATTTGCAGCTACTACTAATTAGCAAGGTACAGAAGCAAAATCTACAAATACAAATAAGTGTCTAAACTGTTCTTTGCATTGTGTCAAGCACTATGGATGTGACAACAATTTTCAATGATCTGTTGTTGATTTCTTTATACCAATACTTAAAGATAGCTAAAAAGTTGAAGAGGAAATCAAGAAGAATAGTTGTGCTGAGTTTTAGGATCAGTACACATCAAACACGCAGAGTTCCATGATACTGTGCTACCAATGCAGCCCAAAAGTGCGTCTGAAAATTGATACAAAACCTTAACCTAAAAACTAGAATTGTGTCCAAAGGACACCGATGCCCCCACTGTGCAGATGTGCTCATAAACAAGAGCAAGCATATCTGTATGTAAGATTTTTATGTATGTAAGATTTTTATGTGGAACTTTTTCATTCCACTGTTTCATTTCTGTAACAAATACCTAAAATGATCACAGGTAACCTTATGTACATGTTAAATTAAATTACAAATGTAAAATTTATATGTTCAATTATTTATATGGTATATAGTGAAAAATCAACAAAGGGCCATAATTCTGTTAAATTTGGTCGCAACAAATTTATATGGTATATAGTGAAAAATCAACAAAGGGCCATAATTCTGTTAAATTTGGTCGCAACAAAAATTTCTTCCTTTACTACCATCTACACATTAAAGCTGTTCATCCCTGGAAGTTTAAGCAAAATCTGCCATCCGGTTTAAGAGGAGTTGCGTTCACAATATTTCTATATGGTATATAGTGAAAAACTTAACAAAGGGCCATAATTCTGTTAAATTTGGTGAACAAAAATTCCTTCCTTTACTACCATCTACACATTAAGGTTGTTCATCCCTGGAAGTTTAAGCAAAATCTGCCAACCAGTTTAAGAGGAGTTGCGTTCACAAAATTTCTATATGGTATATAGTGAAAAATCAACAAAGGGCCATAATTCTGTTAAATTTGGCCAGCAGCAAAAATTCCTTCCTTTACTGCCATCTACACATTAAGGTTGTTCATCCCTGGAAGTTTAAGCAAAATCTGCCATCCGGTTTAAGAGGAGTTGCCGTTTCACAAAATTTCTACATAGTATATAGGGAAAAAATCAACAAAAGGGCCATAATTCTGTTAAATTTGGCGCAGCAAAAATTCCTTTCTTTACTACCATCTACACATTAAGGTTGTTCATCCCTGGAAGTTTAAGCAAAATCTGCCATCCGGGGTTTTAGGAGGGTTTTTTTCACAAAATTTTTTTGAAAAAAATCAACAAAGGGCCATAATTCTGTTAAATTTGGTCGGAAACTTTATACAATCTACACATTAAGGTTGTTCATCCCTGGAAGTTTAAGCAAAATCTGCCATCCGGTTTAAGAGGAGTTGCGTGCAGACACATGGGGGGGGGGGGGGGGGGGGGGGGGGGGGGGGGGGGGGGGGGGGCGCTAGTGGGCAACGCACGGGGGGGGGGGGGGGGGGGGGGGGGGGGGGGGGGAACCACTTTGTGGGGGGCATAATTAGCAACAATTTGCTATCAAAATACATTCAGCACAACAGAAACACTGAAAATTTTCTCAGAAAAGTAGTTATTTCTTTATAAATTCTGTATCTTCTGAATTAATATTTTCTCAGACCTAAATATTTCCAAAATACCTAGTTTTAGTACATTTCATAATTTGCCAATGGTATTCCGGACTGCACCCGGGCAATGAAACACATGCCTAGTCCAATGACTGGCCACTAACTTAACTACAGGTTCTAGACATTTGATTATTTTTCTTTCACTGGAACACAATTTTACTTTTTTGAGTTAATCTTCAGCCGACTGCAAGACTGTCCTATCTGCTTCTAGTTCTATAAACAAAACAGTTCAGTGTCAAGCCCACTGAAATGTAGTCAGTGAATATACGACAGTACAGCATGCAGTGATTTCTTAGAAATCAAAAATTCATGAAAACTGAGGTTCACATATCATAATGTAGGTATGAAACAATATGGCTGACATATATTACAGAAATAAGTGTTCACAAAACAATACAAGTATTTTTACACAAGAACAAAGATATATTTACAAAAATATACAAAAGTCTGCCATCTTTATATGATGGCCTATGTATTTTGAACGAATGAATGAGTACATAATAATTATAATGATGGATGAAATAAAATAGACCATTATGCAAGAAGTCAATAACTCATTTTGCTCAATATCAAAAATAGACTTGCCCATCTTCACCATTAGTTGTTGAAAGAATTTACTGACTGCAGTGTACAGTACAAATCATTATCAGACAACATAGATATGCAGACTGATCATGATCTGCACTGGTGTCCTGAAGGCAGAATCACTTGCTGCCAGCACGGTATGGGTTAAAGCTTGTAATGAAGTATTTGCTCCAAGAAACTTCTCTGAATCCTACGTGTCATTTTTTACAAACAGCAAGACATTATGTTACTCTACTCTCACAAAGTTTAAGGAATTTAACTATATGTAAAATAAACAAGTGTAAAATCAATTGTTTTTCAAAGTAATAATAATAATGATAATAATAATCTCTTTATTTTCAGAACTTGTTTTCTAACTACATGTAAATATAGTATTTTAAGTTATCACCGAGGTTTCCAAACCTTTAGCTTCCCATCTCTAGACATCTCTATAGAATTACTGACCTCTTGTAATGGACTAAAAATGAGACGATTGTTCGTTTCCCTGACTTCATGTACAATATATTTAAATTTCACACAATAAATATTCATGAACTGGAGCTGGTGAAGAAAATAGGAGTTAACCAATTTGGAATGAAGTCAATAAAAATAGAAAAGACTGAAAATTGACTGCCTGTATGCACATAATAATAGGACAAAATTACTAAATTCTAACAGATGCTGTACTGATGATAGTAAAAAATAATTCAAAACTTTACAATTTTGGAGACATGCTGCCAGTACTGCAGATCATCATCTCAAAACAAACAGGCATTGACCTTCAACTTGTCTTTTCAAACTTTTTTACAGAGTTTTTTTGAAATAAATTCATATGAGACACGTTAAAGTAATCAAAGCACGCTGCAAAATTTGTAAGCTGTAGTTCTGCAACACTTTCTACTTTTCTGTCAGGATAAAAGTATAAACCCCTTTTAATATTAAGGGTGAAAGTTTCAAAACTGAAGTGGCATATTTGCAGCTCACACATGTGTTGTGCTATGTTTATGAAAATAAATATGTGAATTCTGTCATCACATGAATTTAAAATCACTGTAAATTCCCCTGAAAAATCAATTAAAGATCCATTTACTTAAATACATTATACAGTAAAATTTATGATTGTTACGTTTCTACAAGCTCCCTGGCAAAAAATAAAGACAGTTTACTTATCTATAGATATACAGTTACATAGCAAAATACAAACAAGGTAACCTTTCAAACGAGGCAACCTGACATGTAAAACATGATTACACTGAAGTATCACAGTCTGCTAAAGTTCAGATGCCCCTAAAACTATACTGGCATTCAAAATAAAATCATACAATTCATTCAACTACTAGACCAATCAAACTGTTATAGATGATTCACACCCCTACACCACAAGTCTAACACAGGTATATGGTAAGTTTGAACTCATAGTTTGTAAGTTACATGCTCCATCAGCCTAGACTGTTAAATCTTTACGCTCATCCTGTCGCATTTGTCCATCTTACCATTTTGAGGGATCGAAGCAAAACAGTTGTATGTCCTTTATTTCATTATATAATCATACAACTTACGACTGTTTTGCGTTGAACCCTCTAATTTTGGACAGTACCATTAATTGTTGATAATTTACTGGTATGCGGAAAGCGTAGGTCATGACTGCCTATAATTAAAGACAGAATCCCCCCAAGCAGGGTAAGACTTAAGCAAGACCCTGCAATGGAGATCAGGTTAAAAGTTTGAATACCTGCTTCCTGGCAATATAATACCATATATTTTACTGTAAAAATTACTTTTGATCTTATCTGCATCCATCCTTCAACCTCAACTGGTGGTCATATTCCATAAGTATCTGCCTGTTACATCCCTATAAATTTCTTATAGTTTTACACATTTTACTGACTTCCAAACAAAATGATCTGCACTAAAGTATATGAAAGCAGTAATGGACACATACACAGTTGCCATTCAAAACAACAGCTATGAAAGCTTTTCAATATGCATATGTTACACTGAATACTGCTTTTTTCCTATGCACTTCATTTAGAGCAGAGTTACTTCATAATTTAAAAGTTTTACAGATAATGTGTGAACCAGTCGATGAAAACTTTAGTATACAGTCTGAATTCAGATCTGGTGTAGTAAAGATGCTTGGTTTTGTAATACTTTCACTAGATCTAGATCTCTGGATGCTTATTTAGCTTGTGCAGCTTTCTTCCTCCTGGCATTCAACATGTCATAGAATGGGTTCTCACTAATACACGACCTGACAATGGAAAATACACAATGTTTTATTCAACATGTGGACAAGCTGCTTTACATGTTGTCAAACATTTGTATGAGTCAGTATCTAACTGAACTCAGTAATAAAGGCTATCAATACTTAAATTGGACCTTCACCTTGGAAGCAGGTGACCAATTTGGTGGGCGACAAACCCTCCTGTTAAAAACAGCTGTGTAAAGGTTTGTAAAATTACTGGTATTTTATACCTGCTGAAATCATAGAGCAAACACAACCATGTTGATAAACAAACTGACAGAATCTTATACTCCTGACCAACTGACCTCTCCATATATAACCGTGTGATCAGCCTGAAACTACCTAAACCTGTATTCACTTGGTTTCTGATGATGCAGTGGCAAACTACCAATATTCCTGCCATTCAACTTGTCAATTCTGCCCTAAATGGTATCAGACCTTACAATTATGACATTACATAAACCCGTTTATTTGAGCAGACGTATGATGAGATATGTCAATGATCTTACTTGATACATTTGATCCACTCTTCTTTCTCTTCAGCTGTTGCAGCAGACATCTTGTACACACTGTGTTTCCCTGAAACGACATATAACACATCCATACTACACAAGATCTGAACAATTTTCTTGTATTGCTCTGCCTCAACATGATCTATCAATTATACTTGTCACACACACAAAGTACCAAATTCATGAATTATTTTGCGACCATTAAAAACCGTATAATTATACTTCGGAAATTGTCAAAATCACTACCATATTCTAACACAAAAAATACAATAAGAACTGATTGTTCGATTTTTGTTACTGTATACTCAATATTTAACAATTACAACTTTAAATGATGTAGCCTTTCAGAAATAATGTTACAGTGTTAGTCCATTAGAATGAAATTTTAACAAGCAAAGATCTGTCATTTATTCACTATTCATTTTACAGGTATCTCTATCCTTATACATTTAGCAAGGCGTCTATGAGAATCAAATTTTCTAGAATCAATCTATCAATGACAAAAACAAAAATTTAAGAATTACCTTCAACAACTTTTCCTTCTTTGTCAACTTTACATGCTTTGATGATCTCGTTTGTACAAGCGTACAGCTCAAAACAATGTGGCTTGTTGGACTTCTCGTTGGACACTCGTACCTGGATATTCTCTAAAGGTATTATACCCTTAGGCTCCTTGTCCTGAAGACATACAGCAAGTTTATCATGTAACAAGTTTCAAAACTGCTGATTGTACAACTGCTGTTGCAATTCAGACTTAAGGTCACATTTTCATGTGAAAGAACAGCAAACACTCTCATCTCAGCTGGTACACCAGAGACAGATATTACAGCCAATTATCTAAATAAAAGTTTCAGACATGATTTTGCCGACAACTGCTGAAATGAACAGTAGTAAAGACCAATGTTTCTGAATTTAACTTGATTTTCCATAATCATAAAGCATTATTTTACAAATTTGCTGTCCAGGAAACTTATTGCCTATGTTTTAAATTACATTAAACACTATAGTACATTTTCACAATTTCAGACATTTCAAAAGCTTTCTTAATAATTTTCAGATCCCAATATGCGACAGTCTATCACAATAAACGAATGCACAAGTTACGCCTGAGATGTTTGTGGTAAATAAAATGGTAATCAAAACATTTCATCACCTAAACTTTAATGCTGACAGTAGCAGTTTTGCCAATATTTGACAAATCAAATATGCTGTACCACAAAGCCTGTAACCAAGTTTGGGCTAATCTCTCTGGTTATGAAAATGGCAAAAATATTGACACCTATAAACATTATGACCAGGTTAGATAATGAGTGGATTAAGAGAGACCAGACTGTGCTAATTTGTCAAAGTTTTGGTAAAGAAAGGACGTAACTCCCTACTTTCTTCAGGTGATCTCCTAACTATCCCATTTCTAAAGAGGTGTTTAAACCTGTGTGATATCAAGTTTTTCCTGGAACAGCCTTATTAATCACAACTTTGCCTTCATCTAGGGTTCCAGTGTTACAAGTACACAATAAATGATGACAAAAATCACCTACAAGTAGCTGACCAGAGTAACCAATAATATTGTGACAAAATCTAAGTACAGAAAGGGGCATAACTCTGTCAACAAGATGTCGAAAAAACCCCCCCCTTTTTTTTTAGTGCTTCATATAAAACACTTTGACAGTTAAGGGACACAAGACTTTACTAGGATTTCTAAACAACAAGAAACATCACAATATCTCTCTTGCTTACAGATATGTCATTATGGCACATAAGAATTGCAACTTTCATAAGTAAGATCTCAATGGTTAAGTCAACAAATGGACAAGAATGAAAATTTTAACTGAAATTCTAAGTCAAAAAGGGCCATAATTCAAATAAAATCCTTGACAGAATTACCTTCTCCTGCCCCTTTTTTTGGATCATGATAGTAAACAAGTATTCCAACTTTCAAATTAAATCTCAAACAGTTCAGTCAAAAAGTGGACTGGGGGGAAAAACTTAACCAAGACTAAGCGATTTGCGAAAGGCCTTAAATTTTAAAACAAATCCCTGACAGAGTTACCTCTCTTGCGTACAGATGTGGGGTAATGATGTGAAATAGCATTAAAAGTTTCAAAGCAATATCTCAAAGGGTTAAGGCCAATGAGTGGATTTTACCCATATTCAATGTATTTTCTATAGTAAAAGGGGGCATAATTCTGTCAAAAACCTTGACAGAGTTATGTCCTCTTGTCTGTTGTTTGGAAGGTCATGATGGTAAACAAGTATGGTTAGTTTCAAAGCAATACCTCCAATGTTTTGAAATAAAGTGAGGTGGTACAAGGGGGGGGGGGGAAAACTTAACCAAGCTCAAACACTTTTAAAGGGCCATAAAAAAGGGGCCATAATGTCTAAAAACCTTGACAGAGTTATGTACTCTTGTTGTAGATGGGGGGGGAGGTTCAATGGTATGGTAGTTTAGTTAAAGCCATACCTCTAATACTTTGAAATAAGGGGGTGGACGAAAACTTAAGGGGCCAAGGTGTGACGCTAGGGCGACGCCGGGGGAAGTAGGATAGCTCCCCTTTTCATAGAAAAGTCGAGCTAAAAATGATCTTGACCTACAAAATTTGGCACTATCACAACCCTTATGTCATTAGCAATACAATTGTAAAGTTTGATGAAGAAGTCTTTAGAAATGGCAAAGTTATGATACGGACGGACGGACGGGGGGGGGGGGGGGGACAAAGCAACCCCTATGTAGCGCCTTTTTCTCTGAAAGGGCGACACCAAAAACCCTGTTATGTTCTCTATGTAGATGGACTCAAATGTGCTACTTACTGTGGTGAACTGGAAGTAATACAGACAATTATCATTGAGGATAAACCATCTCCTCTTCCAGTTTTTGTATCGACCACCTGAAAATAACCAACAAATCATTTAAAATAGTTTGTGAAAAACACCTTAGAAATCAATTACAGCTATGCTATAAGTATTCAATACATCTGCAGATTCCATGAAAACCATATTCATTTAGCCTGGAATGTGTCAATGAAAATGCTGATCTAGATCTGGGCATGTTACTTCTATTGATTCAAGTTTTTTTACTTGCCTGAAATAATCAAAGATGTTACTTCCCTAATCTAGATCCAAGATGTTACTTCCCTGACCTAGATTGAAGATTTTACTTCCCTAATCTAAATCAAAGATGTTACTTGCCTAACCTAGATCCAAGATGTTACTTGCCTAACCTAGATCTAAGATGTTACTTCCCTAATCTAGACCCAAGATGTTACTTCCCTAATCTAGACCCAAGATGTTACTTCCCTAATCTAGATCCAAGATGTTACTTCCCTGATCTGGATTCAAGATGTTACTTTCCTAACCTAGATCCAAGATGTTACTTCCCTTATCTAGATCCAAGATGTTACTTCCCTAATCTAGACCCAAGATGTTACTTCCCTAATCTAGATCCAAGATGTTACTTCCTGATCTAGATCCTTTATTGATACTTCTACACTTGGTGTACAGTGTCAGACACAAACAATATAGTGATAGGCCGCAGTCATGGCAGGCAACAGTAATGGTATGTCTTTTCAACAAAACGGTCTTAACACAGCAAGCAGTTTTGTCTAACAGAGCACTGACTAAATGTTGCCAAAAGGTCGGCACACAGTGCTAGTATGGATTAATTAACAACAGTTACTGTTCCATATAAATCTGTGCACTGCAGTAACAAGGGAAGTTCAATGCATACAACTTTTATACTTAATTCACCTTATTCTTCCTTGACACTCAAGGGAAATAACTTCAAGGCAATCAGGCAATCTAACTTAATTCAAGTATGCTGGCAGTAAGTTAAACATATTTCCTGATTTGAGCGATATTCATGGACAAGCACTACATAATGCTACCAAATATCTAAGCCCTGGGCCTAATGGTTCTAGACAAGAAGAGTTTTCAGGTTCTGCCTACATAAGCCTATGTAAAATCAGGTGACCCCTGGATGGGGTCAATTTTGACCCAGGGATCATCCAAATTAAAATTGGCAATATATGATTAAAAATCAAATTAAAACGATTATCAGCTGAATCGTTGCAGCCAAATCAAAGTTTTATACATATATATATACATGCAACATAATACCATACAAGTTAATATATCAAACATCCCAAAATGCCTAATTTGCAAATCCATTTCCATTCTTTTAATGTCTGGTACCAATTTTCCACACACAAAAAAAGTGAGAGACACAAGACTTTATTTATTAGTATTTGTGTTTTTGCATGTCAAATTTCTTTGCAGTTTCCGCTTTTTTAAACATCTCAACCCCAGGAAAACCGACAACTTTCCTATTTCTGACATAGCAGGCTGGACTATTACTCATTAAATGATTTTCTCACTGCAAGAGTGACCGGACCTTGAATTCAAGACATCTCAACTTGCAAGAACTCTCTTATCACCTTTTCCACACTTCAGATAAACCTCACAGCCTGTTAGACTTTTTATGTCAAAGAAAATATCATGTAAAAACTCAAAATCAAATCTCCCATCAAATTAAGTGCATGTGACACAAAATAGAACACATTTAAAGTGCTCCTGAATTATGGAATAAAGACAAACGATAAACATGTATATTATATATTTGGTTTACAGTGCAGTAACCCTTGAAAATAACCTTAACTCACACAGCAAAAATTCCCAACACAAAGAGAAAAACAAAAACAAAATTTGGACATCCATGCTTGGCTAGCTAATTTTATATATGAAACTGTCATGCAATTTCTTTAGCATGCATAGACTACATATTGTATAAGCAACATACTGTACATGATTCAATATGAAACATTCAGTGTATTTTAAAATCTATATGTGAAGCTGACAAATATTGGAACTAGCAAGGGAGATTATTTATGAAGCATAGAATTCTATACACAAATAATTTTAACAAGCTGCTATTTTTGTTATCACACTCTGGCAGTTTCAGTTACAAATGCATGTATTTCATTTGTTTCACATCAGGGGAAAAGACACAAAAACACTAAAGTTCTTAGAGAGTTTTTGATGAAAATTACTGTAGGTTTCTCTTTTACATATACAGCAGAACACAGGTTAGTGCTGATTACTGTTATAAACCTAGCTGAAAACTTGGACATGTACAACTGACTTTAAT
This sequence comes from Saxidomus purpurata, assembly GCA_022818135.1. Taxonomy (NCBI): domain Eukaryota; kingdom Metazoa; phylum Mollusca; class Bivalvia; order Venerida; family Veneridae; genus Saxidomus; species Saxidomus purpurata. The sequence goes on along the minus strand of JAFMSR010000002.1, from coordinate 50,328,378 downwards.
ACTGACTTCGCTGATACTGATTATTCATGTATATCAAAACAATGGGGAAATAACTCTTCCAAAATCATTCAACTTGCCAAAAAAAATAAAAGGTAAGATACAGCTTAATGTACTGATCTGGCTGAACCAAAATTATGAATAGACGAAAGTGTTTTTATCAAAAAACTTTAAAGGGGCCATCGCTCTCAAATAAAATCTAGCAATATATTACCTATAATGTCCTTTTTACTTTTCCAGTAAAATTTAGGTCTAATTAAGTGTCAAGTTTAGTCTGGAGAAGCCATTTTCATTAGAAATTTCAAACGGAAACAAACGTTCTAGCATTCATAGAACTAAAAACGTGCATTGATCATGAGAAACATGAAATACCCATGTAAATGCCATAGTCTTCGAGACCTATATAGTTTATACTACATATAGTACAATCTCATACAGACTTTCTCATATCACTTTTCCCCTGATGTGTTATGTTTTTCTAGCAGATAAAATAATATTCAAAAGCCACTCGATCAAACAGAAATATGATCATTATAGTGTAGAAGCCATATACAATGCTGTCCAAAATCCTGTCTCAGAATTCAGCCCAAGGCCTGAAAACTAGTCCTGCAAATGTTATGTTAGTAAAAATTTCAAAAGGTCAAACCCCAAAAAATATTCTTAACCAGACCAGACCAAGTTTTATACAACTCCAAAGGGTGTAGTGAGACTGTGAGAGAATACAACATCAACATACACTTCCCCTAGCTAAGCTGTTGTTTCCTCTTTCAATCAGACTTCTTTTCATAGTTTATGAATAGTTCTTTTTCAATAAACCCAAGAATTCAGGAAAAAACATGCAAGTTTTCGCATTCATGCATTATCTGGCGAGGGTAAAGTGTACCATACTCACAACACACGCCCAATTTTCAACATTTTTACTGGACAGCATTTTATATGGACTTTGCTAATAATTGCTTGTGTATGAAGTAAGCTATTTGAGACTGCTATATTTAGTATACTGGTACCAAAATGATTATTTCATTCATCTATGATAGTTGTTATGATGACATTAAAATCTCTCTACATCCTCCAAACAATGCAACATGAACAAATATAGATGAGTATTTGTCTGAAATATTTCTGGAAAGCAGTATCAAAATCTTAAAACATGATAAAAGATAATCATACATGATGGCAAAACTTTGATCATTACTGACACGCTGTGCTTCAAATTTCATTAAAGCGTGATAAGCTACTATCTACAATTTCAAGTTTAATTTCTAACACGATTTATTTAGCGTTAAAAGAAAGCAAGTAATTCTGTACAGTAAGACGGTCCTGTGATCTTAGAAAACAGTACTGCAATATGATGAAATAGAGTTAAATGATCAATAAATGAAGTGCAGATGAAAAATGTTAAAGTATTATAAGCAAAATCAGCCAGCCAAGCAAGGAAATCTGAACTGCCATAGACAAAAATACACCTACCAAACTTAAGAACCCCTGTTGATATAAACAAGTTTTAAAATTGCTAGTGTTGTAAAATCATAAACAAGTTTTAAAATTTATACTATAGTGGAATATATAATAAGAAAAGAAGTTAGTGCTTTGTTATGTAAATCAAGAGGCCCATAAGGGCAGTATTGCTCTACTGGACTGTTCTGAGTAATTTTTGTGAAAATCTTTTGTTATGTTATCAACGAAAAGCTATCCGAGGTCACTGTGACCTTGACATTGACCAACTGACCCCAAAAACAGTAGGGATCATCTACTCAGTAAGACAAATCATCCTATGAAGTTTGAAGACTGTTGTTGATACAGATCTCAAAATATTGAACAGAAATTATTTTCAAAGTTCTCGTCACTGTGACCTTGATCTTTGACCCACTGACCTCAAACAAGAGGGCAAAGATGGCCCTATATCGCTCACCTTGGTACAAGTCCACTTGTCTGGTGGAAGATTACTAGATAATGTTATATACCAAATAGGTTTGTGGTTTCAGAGAAGATTTTTAAAGTTTTTCCTGTATAAGCCTATGTAAAACTAAATGACCCCCTGTGCGAGTGAATTTTGATCCGGGAGTCATAATTTGAACAATCTTATTAGAGGTCCACTAGCCGATGCTACATGCAAAATATCTAAGCTTTAGGCCTTGTGGTTTCAGAGAAGAAGATTTTTAAATGTTTTCCTATATAAGCCTATGTAAAACTAAGTGACCCCCAGTGCAGGATCAATTTTGAACAATCTTGGTAGAGGTCCACTAGACAATGCTACATGCCAAATATCTCAGCTCTAGGCCTTGTTGTTTCGTCGGAGAAGATTTTTAAAGTTTTTCCTATATAAAGCCTATGCAAAACTATTTTGAGCCAGGGGTCATAATTTGAACAATCTTGGTAGAGGTCCACTAGACAATGCTACATGCCAAATATCTAAGCTCTAGGCCTTGTGGTTTCAGAGAAGAAGATTTTTTAAGTTTTTCCTATTTGTTGCCATAGCAACCAGAGTTCTGCATGGAATGAAATTCTTTGAACAACTTTGATAGAGCTTCATGCAAGGAACATCTCTGCAAAGTCTCATCAACATTGGCCCAGTGGTTTCAGAGGAGATGTCGTTTCAAGGAAATGGTGGACGGACGTATGACGTACTACATACAACGGACGGAATGCGATCCTAATAGCTCACTCTGGCACTTTGTGCCAGGTGAGCTAAAAACAATAAGGAAAGTCAAATGAAAATTGTGACCTGTAAAAGAGTGTTATCAAGGAAGAGTTTACAGTCAGATGGACAGCAAACAAACAACCATGACATAAGCTCTGCTGGACTTGGTACAATAGAGTTAAAACCTAATCAGGTAAAGTTTGCTCACTTGGAATGTGACATATAAATACTTGATATTACTGCTTGGACGTCTTAAGAAAAGTTTTGTTTCAATTGACAGGGCAAATTAAGTAAAACAGTTTTAACAAATTAGATGATACAGTATGACAATGTACTATCATTCAAAACTTGAGAAAAAAAAACAACAACATTTTGTCCTGATCAAAAATATTAATGTACATAAATTTTCAGGAAGTGTTATCAAGTCAATTAATCGAAGAAATCATGAATATATTGTAAACATAAATGAAAGAAACAAAGTCCAATGTAATTTACATTATTACAGACAGATAGGCAAAAGTTGATGAAAGTTACATTCTTGCAGAAAATGACAGAAATACAGAATTATTACACAAATACAAAAGCTTCAGTAATGTCTTATATCAATTAAAGACAAAATAAAAGAATAATCAAGAAGGAATTGGCATGAAGAAAATTATGAAATCTGAATACGGAAGCTAAGAACAGTACAGCCATATGAATATAAGATGAAAGAGGCCTGCTACCAGCTACCTTTATCTGATATAAACATGGGAGACCCTAACACATCACCTACTGACTTTTCATGTCATTTCTCTACAACTGATTCAACCATACTAAGAAATGAATTTAAAAACCTGCAAATGTTTTCTAAAATCCTGGAGAGTGAATTGTTGTAAACAAATTGACTAAGTATTGTTATGCAATACAATGTCCCCTACTGGTTTGGAGCAATCTTACAAAGGGGGGTGTACACATTAGATTTTATACATAACCAAGGTATAAGAGCTAAGTGTGACCTCCTCAGGATAACTGTGATTATGCTGCAACTTTGTGGCTCTGCACTAATATTGGAAGAAGACTAGATGGATGGGTGTTGTGCATGACAAACCCTCAACATATGGGTAACAATTGTGTGAAGTTAACTCAAAATTGGACAATTGACAGACATACAGATAAGCGCAAACCTATATTCCCCGAACCGGTTGTATGACCAGTAGGGGGCCAATAAAAAACTTTCACTGCTATAAAAGACAACAATTAATTTACAAAGTAAATTTTCCCTACATGATTCTTAAACAGTCAAGAACAGACAATCATTTATTTTGATTTACCAGGAGACTTGACTAAACCAACATCACAAAAGCATTACAAACCTCATGCCTAATATGGAGTTCGAGTCATGCTGGTGACATAACCATAAATCAGGAAAAGACATTCTCCGTGTTTAATATTCCCTTTCATGCAAAGGTTATGTGCAAATTATTCCCTTCCATAAATAACTGAGAATGGTTGCTCATGCTGTATTATTACACCGAAAACTGTTCCAGAAAAGACAAAATAGAGGAAGAAGAAATCTGGTTTTCAAACATCGTTTAAGCTGTCATTCTGCAGTTTTATGTTTTTCCGCACAGTTATTCACTTTTTTCAAATGTATGTTTGAATCTAGCAAAAGTATGAAACATTGGTCTGGGAAGAAGCACATATTTTACAAGCTACACATACACATAGACCTTAGCTCTTACTAAAATTTAGCAAGAATAATCATGCATCAACATCTCACAGAAACAGTTTTTTGTTATTAAAGCAACTCACAAACAGACAACCTTCTACAGCAAAAAGCGTATTGTAAGACCGACAGGACTTTCTACAAACTATAAGCTCAACCCTAAATTCCTACAACAAAGTTTTGATTTATGTAAAAGAAGGATGAAATCTATTAAATCATACAAAATAAAAGATATATGAAAGTAAGTATTTATCGCACCTTGCTTCCAGAGCCAGCCCTCCTTATCTGGGTTGAAAAATGTGTGCATGAGATCATTTCCGTCATCTTCAGGGATCTTGAATGGTTCCTTCTTTATACTCTCATACAGGCTCTGTATCAAACAATAACATATAGTTAGACAGACACAGTCTACAATAAACCACCAGTCTGAGACAGCCAGACTTTGATTACAATCCAGTCACAGATATCCAGACTTTGATTACAATCCAGTCACAGACAGTCAGACTTTGTTTACAATCCAGTCACAGATATCCAGACTTTGATTACAATCCAGTCACAGATATCTAGACTTTGATTACAATCCAGTCACAGATATCCAGACTTTGATTACAATCCAGTCAGATATCCAGACTTTGATTACAATCCAGTCACAGATATCCAGACTTTGTTTACAATCCAGTCACAGATATCCAAACTTTGATTACAATCCAGTCACAGATATCTAGACTTTGATTACAATCCAGTCACAGATATCCAGACTTTGATTACAATCCAGTTACAGATATCCCAATCTACCCCCACTGAGACATCTCGCACCAAGTCACGGGCATACGTCTATATTCCCTACTTCACACAAAGTCATATCCTATCTCAGTCATTCAAGGCTAAACTACTTGTGGTGGAAAATGAAATTGTCAATCTCGGCAATTTCTAAAATAAGCAACACCAAACAAAGCTGTAAAAATACATGGACGTACATTACACGTCTTAGATGTGAATATTCTTGCAAATTACAGTGTTACTAAAATGGCTTTTGCAATCTGAGAATCCTAAAACTATAGACTATTAACTATCTAAGCCTTTGACTCTTGCATATGAACGACAGAGCATCTGTGTCACTGCCCGCCTCCATGAAAATAGTGTTGATTTTCACTGAAAATAAATTTTCTTCTTCAAAATTGACATGAAACATGCACATGCTTTGCCTTTACAGAAAAATTTGGAAGAAGAGCACTGCAAAATGTACTTAATTTTTTTTTAAACATACAATGTAAAACAACGAATGAGAAACAAACATTTTTACTTATATTAGTCATTTTGACAAGGAAGTATTATTTTTTGTGGAAACTACTAGCATTCCAAGTGCTATAATGCTACTATGCTTGTCTATATCAGATAAGGGAAAGGTATGGACTCAATCAGAGAGCACGCTGAATTGGATCCTTACTGATCATGACGGCACAACATTGGCTTTTGTACAGCAAGGCTAATTGATGTTACCTTTATTCATGTGTATATCTTACCGTAAGTAGATCGGGCGGTAGATCTCCTCCGTCGTTGATCCCTCGGTTCATTGTGATGAATCTCTCCACAGTCGGTTTGTCCTTGACACTAGGGTTGTGAAGACTCGTGTTCAACATAATTATGGCAAAGGACAGGACATAGCAGGTGTCTAAAATTGCAAATAAATGACTAAAGCAACATACAAACAAATCTGGAAAAAAGCGGTGCGCTAAAACTATACTTTTACATATCACACATATATTATAGTTTCAAGGACTAAGTGTATTTTTTCTCTTATCATTTCACTTACAAATTCTTTTCACAGACTAGTGTCCAACCTTAAATCACTCAAAATGTAAAGACATGTTATTAGAGATGATAACCTTAAAAATGTTTTAAAAGTTAAAGATTTCTACAGCTTTCTTACAAGTACAAAATTAATGCACTTCATGCATACTGGATGAAGAAATTGATGATCTAGATACATAAAATATGCATAATGAGTTAATGACCCCTCTTTAATAATTCATTGGATTATTGTCATGTTACTGTTAATGGCAAAATGAGACGGCCAAGTGACCCCGTAAGGCCTAAACTAATTATCTGAAAGCACAGTTGAGCCTAGTTTCTAACATACTAGCACCAACTGCTTGACTTGAAACACCTTGGCAGTACGACATTTTACCTGAGCTTGTGAACACCCCTGTGTTGAGGACACAGTATCTCTGCGCAAAACATTCCATCATTCTGTCTATTTTCTGGGCCTCTCCTGGTAGACGGAAGCTCCATAAGAACTGCCTGTAATGTAATAAATCACAAGTAGACTAAATAGAGTATTACACTGTCTTCAAACAGAATCTCTAACATTAGCTGCTGGGTGACACTAAAATCCTGGAACCTGGCTTTCTCTTGTCACTGAGAGTATCAGTTAATGCAGGGATCCAAGAGACATAAACCTTAACCTTAGACAGTCTGATCCAAATGTCACTATGACTCAATGCTTAACTTATGAATACTGCAGACTGAGTAATCTTTAAAGTGTAAACGAATAAATGAAAATAAACATGACAAGACAATGTCTCCCATAGCAAAAAATAACTAATTTGATCAGACAGATTTAGCTGTTCACAATGATTTATGAGAGCTTGCAGATTTCAAATACAAATTGCAAGTATTCTGCCTGCTAATCACTTGCTTAAGATATTGTCCTACTACTGTGAAAAGATATTTGCACCTTCATGAACATAATAAATACTTTTTAAAAGAGATTTTTTTCCGTTCATACATAACTTTTAATTAAGCGTATTCAATTATATATTTAAATGCTATCTGCAACAAACCTTAGCGCCTGCACAAGAATCATGTCAGAGAACTCGTGCAGATTGACGAAGGCCTTCAGGACAGCTATGTTGAAGTCAGACCTGCAAAATTACCAAATGCTTTCTGTAGGAATATAAAACATGTAAAAGCTCTGGCCAGCTGAAATAATGTCTCCAGGTATTTTCTATCATAATGTCTCCAGGTATTTTCGATGATTCTGCTATGCTTCCTCTGCCTGGATCAATGCATATTATCATTACTGTTGACAGGTATTCCATTTCTGACATGCTTTAAACCAAAGATAATATCTTACAGCTTTGCAACTTCTCACAAAACTTTATCCTTTAATAAATATGCAGCAAATGTAACGAGTCAATGGTTATGTTATTCTTCATTACAATGTCATTTCTATCATACTATCTACTAATTTCCTCACACAGCCTTAACATAAATAACCAAAGTTCTAGCCATTGTTTCACTGTGAAGAACACCGACAGATGTGTTTCCATGTGCTTCAGGCCTGTTTCAACAGTATTTCATTTACATACAGTTGGTCAGTTTACCTAACCACCATTTTGGAGAATCCATACTAGACTTCCATCCTATGTAACTGCTAACTTCCTCAAATACAATGCTTGGTTAGTAACAGGGCTTCAACCCATGACCCTCAATCAGCAAAAGATTGAGTGATTTCAAGTCAGTGACCTTTGCCACTAGAACAAGGAGGCAGGTAATGTGTGCTGCTGTATAGTTACCAGACTAGCCCATCTATACTACTGATCTATTTACTGTACTTACTTTTCACCAAGGTAATCCCCGATGGCTGTTTTGTTGAGTCCCTCACCCTGGTAGAGGAATTGGGCCACATCTTCTGGAGTGTTCTGCAGGAGACCATGTTCTATCAGGTATTCAATACCCTGTAAAATAAATGTATGTGAAAGTAAGGCACAGTTTTGTCATCAACAACACACAGATTTATATTTTATTTTTACCTATTACTCTGCTGAATGACTGAAATGGACTGTTCCAATCTTACAATTTAGACAGAGGGTTTTCATAGTTGATAGGGGTGCTCATAGACAAAGTGAATTTATAAATGGTTGACAACTACAATTCTGTTTTCCAAATTTAGCACACCTAATAATATATCACTAAATTACAGGATTGTAGCCTGCAGACAAAAGCAGTTTGAACCCAGACTTGCTACTTGAAAAAACCAATTCAGATCACACTTGAAAAGAAAATTAAGTTGCAGACTTGCTTCCGGGAGTCATTTCCATCAACTCCCTTAAAACTACTGTGCATGTCCTTTAAGGGCAGATTCTGTAATTTCAAAAACAATTTTCTTGGATAATAATAATCATTATATTTGTGTCTGAAACAAATTACAGAGTTCTTACACAAACATGATTAAATTCAAATGAGAAGCTATAGCCTGGAAGCATTTATTTCAATGTATCCTTTAGCTGATTTCAAATCAAAGCAAAATTATCTGTATTTACAAGAGTGTAACAGCCCTATCAAAGGTTTCTCCACAGAATATTGACAATATTGGACTGAACACATATATTCAAATGTACATGAGGAATCACATATCAATCACATGTTACCATAAAATTTCACTGAAAAATGATATTAGAACTAATGGACAAAAACAAAACAAAACAAAAAACCATCTGCCCCCTCTAATCCCATCAAACCCGATTTTCCAAGAAAATCTACATGAAAACTGAGCAATTTCCAATCTGGTGGATGTAATTCTCTCTGTTATAACTATTATCTGGTACAATCATTATCTCTACAAAACACAAGATGATTCAATCCTCAATTACACAACAAGATATGCAAAAGGTCTCTGGACCATCTCACAAATATACAGGTATACACTTTACCTACAGAATTCAGCTGGATTTGATTTTATTGCACAGGAAAAATATCACAAAAGAAATTTTAACTGCCTTTTGTCCTAGGATTTGACCCTTTCAGTTATGTACAGGGAGCAATTGACCTTACGCCAGGAGAGGCATAGCCACACCCACCGAAATCAAGGGGCACTACTCCTGCGAAGTCCGACAAACACAGGAAACGCTCATACAGATCTCTATTGAACTAAGTCTGAAATCATTTGTTTTATTCATATATTTGATAATATTTAACTGTCTTATCATCCTTTTGCTGATTTCAAAAATATTTTCATTAAAAAAAACACAAAGTTTACTTTGAGTGAATTTATTTTTAAAAGATTACTAGTATCCAAAACTCGTGCGGCACTCTGTTAACAGATTAAGGCAAGTTATTTGCAGACGCGTTGCAATCATTTGTATTGTCATGAAATTGAAATGTTATTTTAATTAGCACCATAACATCAGTTATCACATATTTACGGTAGCATTACTATGTCCGCTGTGCATTAATTATCAAACACTCTTCAAATAGGCGTTAATTGAAAAGCTCTTAAAGATTAGATTCGATAAGCATTAATCATGTGTCAACAGTAAAAGTAGCTGTGTGACCATGGTTTCTGATCTGTATTGCGTGGTAGACTTAATTTTTGTATGCAGTTCTGCGAACCGGATAAGGGATGTTATGTTTGAAACAATGTGACACTTTTATAACTAAAACAAAACCGATAATATACAGTAAAGCATATAAATTTTTATCATTTTGATACAGCCTCCACATGAAAATCAATTTTTTTTTAAAGTTTATTATTGGTATTGTTTCTTTTTGGTGTTGTTGTTATTTTCTAAAATGATAAACAACTGTATGTCCAGCTATAGCATCCTTTATTTGTCACAATTACTGTTTCAATCAAATGTATCAGATGCATCTGACTGACTGACTGACTAATTGGATGTATTTACTCTCGCTACCGGTCGTAGACATATGACCGAGCATGACTTATATTATCATTGTGCACTTAAAGTTTATGATGTGCAAGTCCCCAAACAACCAGATGCATCGGTCAAAGCCTTTCAAATATATGTACACACACATGATGACGCGTTTTAATAACTTAAAGATACATTTTAAAGGGCATGCACTTCATTTTTAACTGCGATCTCCTCCATGGTTGATTGGTTACAGGGTTACTTGTTATCATTAAACATTTCCTTAATTTAGAATCACGGGCTCGAGTTTAACTACCTTCCATGTCTCCTAAGCTTATTTGAAGAAGTTGGCAGTTTCGTAGATGTATAGTACATGTCATTCCCTAAAACGATGGTTGCTCAAGTTGTAAATAACCGAAATACTGTTGAAACAGGGCGTTAAAACGTTATGACAAGACAACACTATTAAAGTCTGAGTTAATTTCGGCAGGATAACTCTTTTGAGAACCTCTGAAGGAACGTCAGTCTTCTTGCTTTATTTCTTAAAAAAAAGTTTTATAAGATCATTTTAAAACATATGAAGAATCATAGAACATACAAACTAACCCCGTAAACACGATTTACGGTGTGACCATCACAATAAAACTTGTTTATTTCAAAGAAATAGTCTTTCTTACATTGAAAATACCTAATATTGCATGTCCGTCAACGGATGCATTTTGAATGTTTGACGGACAAAATGGCGGCTAATAACCACGTTCGTCACATGTTGTATCAGCTAGCTGTATGATTGGTCTGATAAGAGATTCTTATCTGTCAATCAAGAACCTGGCGTAAGGTCAATTTCCCAAACCACAGGGAGTAATTTCCTAAACCACAGGGAGCAGTTTCCCTAACCACTGTACATGGGAAGGACTAGTTCTGGATTCCCATCAGATTCTGTCAACCACTGTAAATCAGGTAAATTTTGCATGATGAAAATTTCTCAATTTGTGAGCAGACAGACTTTTTTATTCGCTAATTATTAATTTGAGAAAGGAGAATTCTCTATTAGTAAATAAATGTGAAAAGAATCTTTCGCAAGATTATTAAATTAGCAAAGTGGGGAATTTCGAATAGTGAAAATTAAATCAATGCCTAATTTCCAGTATCTAACAATAAGAGCCAGGTCAGTTATCCAGTGGCTCAAACCCATGACCCTTCATCAGTGAGAGGCCTATGACTACATGTCAGTGACTACTGAAGCAGGTCTACAAGAATATAACTTCCTGCCTCTGCCGTATTGCTCTTTGACATTTTTCTATAATATTGTTTATATATCTTGTTATTTGGCTTTTCCCTGAAACAATCACTGACTGGTAAAATGATTAATGACTGCCTTATGCAGAGTGGAGGATAATGGCACCCATAAACAACAGTTCATCTTTCTTTTAGACGAAACTTACAACTCAATAACTGTCAAGAAAAGTATGCACATACAAATTACTGCCAAGCTGGGAAAGGTTCGCATTAAACTTTTTCTACTCTTTGTTCTTGTTGTTGTCTAAACAAGACATAGATTTCATTTTGCTTTGGAAAGTTTATCCATGCAAATGCACATATTCAAGAATTCTTTCAAACATGTTTAAATTTTCCTGTATTTTAGTTTTATAAAAATCTTTTGAAATGTTATCAAGGAAAAGCTAACACAGGTCACTGTGACCTTGACCCCAAAAAACAGTAGGGATCATCTACCCGGCAATACCAATCATCCTAGGAAGTTTAAAGACTGCTGTTCATAATTAGATCTCAAATTATTGACTGTAATTGTGTAATTCTCATACTATTTCTGCCAGAAAAGACATTCTCAAAGTATTTCTGAGCTTGCCCTAAGATGCCACTATCTTATCAATCTTACTGTAAAACTAATCAAAGCATCCCAGAATGTGACAGATTATCTATTTGTCTACATGATCATTTCATTACATTAGTACAACAATTCAGCAACCTGAGGTCATTGATATAGGAAAGCTTCCTTCTATGATAGTATGACTTCCAAAGACTATTGTATCAATGGTTTACAGACTTCTGGATTCCAAACTGATACCAATTAAAAGTCATCTTATTTTCACAACTTTAATATACTTAACAACTTTAAAAACGCAACAATTTTGTAAGTCATAGAATTGGAGCAGTGTGTAAAATTGTCCTTTTTGCACTATCAACTCATATTTCGATTGATCCTCCATAGAATTCATTACAATTAAACGAGTTTCACATTTCAATGAACTTTTTATCCACATTTTTTTTAATTTTCCAAAATGCACTTGCAATTATGACAAAATATGGTCAAACCCATGTTGTGTTTTTAAAGTTGTTAAAAAGTAAAGTTACAGTCTCATTTTTCAAGAAAAATAAAATAAGACTTTTTTCAAGTTAAAGTTCAAATAAACTTCAGAGTTTCTTTAAAAATGTTTGAAGCATCACGGAGCCAGTGCAATTCAACAGACCGGAAACCAGTACAAGAGCTATACTAAGCACTTCACTTTACAGCAGACTTAGAAACAAAGAAGCACCTGTATACAGTCCTATGGAAATACTTTTGATTTTTGGAAACACAAAAAAACTCAGCTCTCCACCTGGTTTCCTGTATGTTTGGCACTATCAAATACACCAGGATATAAAACCTGAAATTTAACTGCACTAAACTCCAACTAAAATATGCAATACTTTGTATACAGTTTATCTATTTTGGTCATGATTTATTTATTCAAGATAAGTTTGTGCATGATTATTCAATTACATGATATCATTAATTATTTTCATAATTCATTTATATCTTACAAAATTTACAGAAAAGTTGCCAAACTACAGTTTTTACTTCAGCTGTGCATGTTTCAATTTCAAAAATGCTGTCTTGCAATACATTCAGTGAGAATTATATACCCTATTTATAGTACAAGCCAAGATAAAAATATGCTGATTCAAATCCTGTATTTATTAAATATTCTGGAATTTTTCAAGTACCAATGTTGCAGGGAAACAAAGAAGCCTTCTTTTCCGCTGACAAAAACCATGTGGCAGAATAGAGACAAGAAGTCAAATGCATCTCTCCTCTTTTATTTGCAAGAAACCAGGATTAGTGCCTGGTAAATCTATAACATTATGACATCTCCTTAATGTTGCATCACTGACTCCTGTGTCAACATAAAAATCAGGGACGTTTTTCAAGGGCATTTATGGGTGTCAAACATTTTTTTCCAGGAATTGTTAAAGTAATCATTTCTTTGTTCTAAATCTCCTGTGAATGCATAAATTACCATGCTAAAATCTGCCTCTATGAAAAGCTTGCTTGGAGCTGTCATTGGAAAGTTCTACAATATGAAGCAAAGTTCTACAATATGAAGCAAGACATTGCTCTGAAAGGGTTTTTTCTTCTTCAGGCTTTTCTTTGATACCAAAAACATCACTGGCACTTTTAAGTGGAAAAATGCTAAAATCTGTTAACTGTCCCACAAATTTAATTTTTGAAAAATCAGGCATTTCTGGACCTGAAAGTTTAGACATTTGCTTTCACTGTAGCATGTGTCATTCTTAAAGGAAACACTACCTGTTTCCTGATGGACAGTCTATTGTTAACGATGCTGGTAAGTTTCATCAAAGTCCATACCAACCTTTGCCTGAACTTTTTCCGACCTGTCAATTATCTTGGCTAATTTTTCATGCAATTTAGCAGTAAATTAATCACAATTATTGTGTGATTGACAGAAACACTATCTTAATTAAGAAAGCAGCTCACCCTTGGTCTACCTACCAAGAAAATTGCATAAAGTGAAATGGCAGATCTGATTTCAGCTTGAAGTAATCAGATATGCCTCTGTCAGATAATTTTACAAAGTAAATCAGTCACAATTTAACCATAATTGACAAAGATTACATAAAAACTTTCACTTGAAAGGTCTGCTATCAAGAAGCCAGCAAACTAGAGGATTCAGACAGAGGCTATAACCTTCTAAATCAATCAAAGCTGACAGAAAGATGCTTCAGGATCTCTAAAAAACTTCAATAGATATAAATAAAAACAATTAAATGTTGAAGAAATGAGATGCTACAACAGATGTACTGTAAATCACCTAATTTCCGTGTGACAAAAATTTCACGATCTGTTTGAAAGCACACTTATTCATAAATATTAAATTTGCAAAAGGAAAATTCTCTTAAAGTAAATCTATGTGAAATGAATCTTTCACCAGAGTTTTAAATTAGTGAAGTGGGAAATTTGCTAAAATAGTGAAAATTACATCATTGCAATTATGACCCAATTTACAGTAGAACTTTGCATAATTAAGTCTCCTTACTGCAATAAACTCAAAAAACTATGTACCTTTTTTTAAGAAACATTCTGTCTATATTACCAGTATAAGAGCTACAGCAGTTTCAACATCTGACATACACTTATAAAAGTCTGTCAAGATTGAGAGATCTTTTTTCTGCCCCAAGTCTTTTTACTTTTTTGAAAGTATCTCTATCTAAAATCTATCTCTATTAAAGCTCATCTCAACAGTCGTTAGAGTCAAGGGAAGGAGAAATTATGACGATCTTATAAAAATGCCCAGAAAAAGACATGAGATTCTAATGACTGATGCCAGTCTACATCTGACAGTCCCATTCATTCAGTATTTTGGTTAAACTGTGACCTTAACCTTTGACCGAGTGACCTACCTCAAAGTAAACTTGAGAAACTTTGAAATAGCAAAATGGGTGACTTTCTTATATTGAATAATTAAACAACAAAGCAGACATGCACAGAACAAACATTTCACCATAGATACAAACCAACAATTTTACCCATTAAAATCTAGTTTAATTTTTAATGGACCTTTCAATTCAGGCAGGACCATTAATTGTTCAAAGGAGTGCTCTGTAAAAACTGAGGAAGCTGATCATGATCTGCACTAGTTACAAAGGCAGAATCACTGGCCACCAGAGAGCATATTTCCTTACTATCTCCATAACATACCTAAGTAAAGAACAAATTAATACCCTTCTTCTGAAGAAGATACTTATAGGAGGTGCTTTAACAAAGACTCTAGTGTAAGTCAATCATCACAGACACTCCAGACCTCCAAATATGTATTTTTGTCTTCAGATAAAGAGCTATTATACCCTCCAGTCAGTGCTTTATCAATCAGTAAGGCATGATCTGATGAAACTGTGATTGATTTCTCTAAGTCAACACTGGGCAACCTGAACCAATACAACTGGTTAGGTAAACATTTACTATAACCATCATTATTACATCTATCCCCAACATTACCATGGGCCTGCAACATAAAATAACTGCTGCTTTTGTTTGTTGTATTGATTAACTTGCTTTTTTCAAGTGATCTGTTTAAATATGAAGAAAAATATTAATTTAATATAAAGAATGGTTGAAATTACCTGGTAACAAACAAGCAGAAACTTGTGTTTTATGATAAGATTTTATCAAATTTATACATTCTACACTCTGGCCCATTCCCTTCCTGCCCTTCTTCCCCATAACAAGAAGGACCATCCAAGTATCAATTCTAGTTGAAATTGGATACCTAAGGAGATGTCGGTTGGAGAAATTTTTGATAATACACTGCCCACAACATACACACATACAGTCACAATGTGCTCAGGTATGCTTATAAGTAAAAGGGTGTTATGCCATGACAGGCTTCACTGCTTAATTGGCTACGACAAGACTTGAACAATCACCAGATAAGTAAAACAAAATTCAAGTTAAAGATAATTTTCTTCTATGTTATCTAAAGATTTGCCTAAACTATTTTTTATGCTGGCAATAAAATGCATATTTTGAGATACTTAACCTGCAAGTAGATATTGCATGTCAGCAGGGGGTGATATGCATTGATTATGTTGTAACCTCCAACTTTTAACAACATGCTATACTGCTACAATGCTTCTTTATAGTTGTGTATATTCTATAATTTCATTACCATATGACATTAGACAATGTTAAGTACTTCCTCGTAACTGCTATTATATATCCAGGAACCACAACAATTACCATAATGATAATTTACTGCGAAATCAGTGAGCTGGGTTTTCCACTTGAAATTTACAAGAACCTTTTCATCTCTATCCTATATGCCAGTTCAACACAAAGAGGTGGGGCATAGGCGGTGCCAATTGCAACAAGACAATTTCTGCCCTTTGACCCTTGCAAAATTTGTAAGCCAAATCTGACAATAAGCTCTTGTTCATATGTTTTAGCCTTGCCAAAAAGCCACTGACCCTAGAAAGAGAGAGCTGATAAGGTTATCAGAAATAATTTTATCATAATACCAGACAAGATACAACTGATTATTGATAGGATTCCATGTAAACCTGAACTGGTGAGCAGCTGAAGCGGGGAAGATGGGAATGGTTTTAGATAATTAGGGAGACAGACAAAGATGTAATTAGGACTTGTAACTCCTTCATGGATTAAAACTTAACACAAAAAGGCATTGGAGATTAAAACTAACAGAAAACAGGCAATCTCTTTAAAATCTTCTGACCTCTACCAAGCAGTTGGGGTGTTATAAAATGAAGTAATAACATTAATGTTACACTACTCCAGGAAAATATCGCCTTTGGATCCCTCATCATTATTCTTCAAGATTAACTTTTTTTGTAAATTAACTCTGTCTGCTAGCCTCATAAAGAAAACTTTCAAGTAATTGCGATTTAACAGCCTAAAACCCTGTAGAAAAGAGTGAAATCATTCCATGGGAGCAAGACTAAAAGGCTCTGAAAAATATTTTAACAGGTTTGACAGCAAAACTGATCTAAGCATGCATAGAAATACCAGGAGAGCCGGCAGTTTTGCAGTTAAACATGATAAAGTAACTATGGAAAGCAGCACAAAACTCCATATATATACCAGTGCCAGTTTCTTTTCATCAAAAGATCATGTAAGCATTGTACTACTGAAAACTTTTTGTTTTCGGTGACAGGAAATCACCTTCAAATGGTAAGTACTATGGGATGCCTATTCTATCAGAAAAAACATCATACAAGGAACAACTTTTCATCAAATGTGTAATACAATAAACCTTCAGGTCAGGAAAGCACTTGCTTAATTTATACCTATAACAACTAGAGCTATCACTAAATGTGATTAATACCCCCAAAAGGATTGCTTTATAAACTGAAGAAGTTCGTAGTAACATAATACCTTGCAAACAAACTAAAAAGAGATATTGTTCTTAGCAGTTCCTCTCATTGTGCTTGACCATTGTATGAAGTTGTATTGAATTCCAACTTGTAGTTTTCGAAAATGCTCCAGACAGGGAAAAGTAACAAAGGGCAATAACACTGTAATTACTCAAGATGGAGTTATGGTTCCTGTGCACTGCACTCCCCTCTCACTGTGCTTGACCATTGTATGAAGTTGCATTGAATTCCAACCAGAAGTTTTCAAGTTATGCTCCGGACAAGGAAAAGTAACAAAGGGTAATAACTCTGTAATGAGTCAAGATGGAGTTATAGTTCCTGTGCACTGCACTTCCTCCAAATGTGCTTGATCATTGTATGAAGTTGTATTGAATTCCAACTTGTAGTTTTCAAGTTATGCTCCGGACAAGGAAAAGTAACAAAGGGCAATAACTCTGTAATGAGTCAAGATGGAGTTATAGTTCTTGTGCACTGCACTTCCTCTCAATGTGCTTGACCATTGTATGAAGTTGTATTGAATTCCAACCAGTAGTTTTCAAGTTATGCTCCGGACAAGTAAAAGTAACAAAGGGCAATAACTCAGTAAATACTCAAGATAGAGTTATAGTTCTTGTACACTGCACTTCCTCTGAGTGTGCTTGATCATTGTATGAAGTTGTATTGAATTCCAACTAGTAGTTTTCAAGTTATGCTCCGGACAAGGAAAAGTAACAAAGGGCAATAACTCTGTAATTAGTCAAGATGGAGTTATGGTTCTTGCGCACTGCACTTCCTCTCAATGTGCTTGACCATTGTATGAAGTTGTATTGAATTCCAACTAGTAGTTTTCAAGTTATGCTCCGGACAAGGAAAAGTAACAAAGGGCAATAACTCTGTAATTAGTGAAGATGGAGTTATAGTTCTTGTGCACTGCACTTCCTCTCAATGTGCTTGACCATTGTATGAAGTTGTATTGAATTCCAACTAGTAGTTTTCAAGTTATGCTCCGGACAAGGAAAATGCAACAGACCGCCCGACCGACCGCCCACCGACCGACCGACCGACCGACCAACCGACCGACCGACCAACCACCGGGTGACTCCTATATACCCCCCTAAACTTCGTTTTGGGGGTATAATTAACAAGCTATGATAGCACTCTACTGTAATCGAGAAAGGTAAATCTGTTCAACATGTCTTATCCAACATAATCCCAATATAATTATCTCTTCAGATTAGCGGTGTTAGAAGCTCCAAGGTAAAAGAGGCTGCCTCAAACACAAGGCCCTGGAATTCCAGATGGTTAGATCAATATCATAAAGCATTTTTTCCTTTGAACATTTTTTTTATACCCGACTGTCATAATGATTGTGCCAGAAATGTTAACAAGAGGACCTCCCAACATCATGTACATACAACCAAAGCCAGGGTGATCAATGAATTAGTATCAGATCTAGATGAAAACTTTCTTAAAATTCTCTAACATTTACATTATAAACAATTATTCTGACTTTCTTCAATCAGGTATCTCTTGCCATCGATATTAAAACAAAATCAATGTTTTGATACACACAATGCAAGCATACACAAAACCTACCTTTTTAGGGTCCATGTTGAACTTCTTCTTGCCAATACTGATCTGCTTGGTCTTTGGATTGTTCTTACTGTAACAGAAAATTATCATACAAGCACTTGGTCCTATAAACAGCATCCAAAAACCAAAGATAAAAGGTACATTGTTACTTCAATTGGGTAGCTAAAAGCTTGTTTTCTAGCTGACTGGTTCACTAAGACTTCACAAGCAATTTTCTCTGAATCAGTGACTGTGGCTGGTTTGTGACTCTGGGTGTTCCAGATCCTTCATGCTTTCCACATCCAATCTTCCAAATGCACAGTCACTGATCCTCACAAGCCTTACTGGCTAGATCTTATTCGCAACCATTTATTGTTGTATTAAGAGTTTAACACCTGTTTCAACAGTATTTTAGTCATTTTAACACATGGGAAGTTTATCTAACCATGATTCCGAGGAAGAACCAGCACTAGACTCCTTTTCTCTGTGAGAAAATGCCAACTTTCTCGCATAAAGAGACATGGTCTGTAGCAGGGCTCAAACCCATGGCCCTTAATTTATTAGAAGTTACAGTATTTCAGGTCAGCGGCTGTAACCACTTGACCATAGAGGCGAACTCTCAACTTTTTTTCCCAAACCTGAACTTGTAGACTTTAATTTGATTTAGTACTGTGGACTACCTTGCGCTAAGTTTACATAAAGCTACATGTGAATAAATTAAAGATTCATGTTTGATTCCATTCGTCTGTGTCAGCACTATACTGTAAATTTTGAAATGTTTGAGTGACAGAGATTTCGTGATTAGAGAGCGGACACACTTATTCAGGAATTTTTAATTTGCTAGAGAATTCTCGAAAAGTAACTTTAAGAGAATTTTAAATCAATAGAGTGTGAAATTCATGAAAATAGCTAAAATTTATTCATCGTGAATATAACCCAATTTTCAGGAGTTAAAAATAAAACAAGTGGTATTTGTGCTGCTATTTAGTATTTGTGCTGCTATTTAAAGGTCCATTACTAACATCAAATCAGATTTTCTTTTAAATCTGGATTTGTAACAGGGAAATACAGTTTGAAACTGGCTTCTAAAATTTTACAATAGCTGTGGAGTATTTCCCTGTTTGAAATACTGCTGCAGAAAAATGAGTGAATGTTCGTGTTTTTCCTTAGACTGACCTGGGTGGTCATTTTGTCCTACTTTTGCTTTACTGAATGCTGTAAACGGTCAGACATGTACTTTTCACATCATAGGAAGTAAAGTTCTTAAATTATAATTCAAAATAGGCATGCTTATTTATGTACAACCTATTTACAGCCTCTCTTAGGGAGATTTCTGTCAAATTACAAAGATTTTTGAAAACGGGAAAACCTACTTTCGTTTTTGAAAAGGCAAAATATAACTGATTAATTCTTTTGTTTAACTAAAATTTTCAACACAATATGGTCACATTCAATGCAGTATATCATATTTTTCCTTCTGAGAAGACGCCCATTACAATTCTAGATTTAAAAGAAAATTTGATTTGGTGTTACTGTGTTAGTAATGGACCTTTAAGTATGAAAACGTTAGAGTATGTTTGTACCTGTCCTCGGACCCATCGTCCATCTGTTCCATCTCATTGGTAACTTCTGCTATCTCATCTTTCAGTTGCTGAAATATACAAAACATGACAGAACATAAGTGAAACAGAAAAAAATGCACAATCACGGGATATGCAACAACATACATTATTTAGATCACGAGATGTCACCAACAGGAAAACTATCTCACTGATGTTTATTTCAAACATTTAGCTTTAAAGTTTTTAATACAACGACAAAAAATAACTGAAAATTAGATACTGTTGAAATGTGCAAATTCAAATTCCAAATAATGTAACATAGTGACTACAAGTCACTACACTGCTTCACAGTCATAAATTTGAATCATTATAATACAGAATATTTTGCATGTTAAGTTACAACTATAATCCAACAGCCACCGTATCAGTTTCTGTTATATATACACAATGTTTTGATATCATCAGTTCTAAGAAACAATTATTCCTTGAAAGTTTTATGATTTAAATCATACCACAAGAATACAAAGTTTGAAGGCCGTGTACTATGTGTTTATATTGCCACTAACAACATGAATAAGGAAATAAGGAAGAATAAAATATCATTAATTTTTTTTCATCTTGAAACTATACAGTACTACAAACCAACTAATTTTTGCCAACAACTTATCTTAGCTATATTTGCAGAAAATCCAGTTTATCTTTGTTTCTATTAACAATATGATTCATTCATCAATGTCAGGTCTAACAATCCAAACACTTTAATGAACAAACAAGGAACTATAGATATTAAATGTACAAGTGGTTTTAAAGTACTTATGTAATCATCAAGTGCAACGAAACACTTACAAACACATGAAGAGGGCACACTATTTATAAATCACTAAATATTTCAGACTGTAATAAACTATGTTCTTCCTAATTCATTACTGATCATTAACATTAAACAATACAAGTCCATGTTTATTAAACAGTCTTGTCTTTTACAAATCACCAATACACTTCCAGTATAAACACTTCATTATACCTTGCCAAACAAATTAGTCAATTGTCTGGAAAAGACAATACAGAGGTCAGACATGTGTGCTGGTCATAGATAATGTAGTAAGTAGAGGTCAATCATAGACTCATAAACCATTTGAACTAATGGACAGTAAGTGAGTTTTACGTGCATTTTATGTCCTCAGTTAAGATAGCTCCCTAATTGGATAATGTCCCTGTGAGACCACACACACCAGCATATGATCCTCATAACAAATATATGTCAGGTGAATAAGAAACTGATCAGCTTAAAGTTTCAAAAGAACCTAAGTCATCAATAGAGGTTATAAAATTGATAGCTGATACATCTGAAGGTGAAGATCATGTATATCTTCTAGCTGATGCTATTGGGGGCCTGTCCTGAATGAAGCTTGAATTTAAGTGCCAGAGAATAAGAACCACAGACACTACAGAACTGATCATAGCCGTAGTTTAATAATGATAACAATGAAAAGTGCTTATTATTACATTTAATAAGACAACCTAAGCCTTCTTTGTGAGTTTCTGTGAAACCTTTCTATAATATAAACATCCTACAGGTTTTATGTACACAAGAAATTCCCTCTTGCGCTCAATATGCTTTCCTGTAGAAACCAAACTAAGGTTAATTTTGAATGGAATATTTATTGCTCAATGAGTATAGATTAAGTGTCCTATTTTTGTGATAAAAATAAGAACAGCGCAGATTATTATTATTATTAATTAACTGTCCATAAAATGAAGTGAAGATGAGCATTTTCTATCCATTACATTATACTTGACTGTCAGGCAAGCTACAATCTGTATGTAAATACAGCTGTGTTCTCTCACTGTATATGTGAATATAATTGAAAAGTGACAGTAAAACTGTCATTATTTCATGCATATGTATGATCATGATTTATGTTAATGTTATATTCACCTAGATATGAAACATTTTTGGCAAAATGTAAATAAAAGACAAAACAAGAGCGAAGGTCTTTCTCTTATGGCAATAGTAAAGTTTTGTCTGTAAACAAGATTCTGAGCTTTGATTGGCCAATTTAAAATAACTGTTTTCAAAACAAGTTTTCGAATATCTGACAACAGAAACTGGAATTTCCTTCTTTACCCTTCTTTCTGAAAAGACTAATTGTCCATCTTTCAATTTGGACAGAACCATTAAATGTTCAAAGGGATGTCAAACAAAAATTTGCTGACTGAATAGCTAATATTGCAGATCATGATCAGATTGTGCTAGTCGCAAAGGTAGAATCACTTGCCCCAAGACATGATAAGCGTTCAAGAAACAAGCATGCTGTTATACTCGTTCTCAGAAGCATTACTTTCATTATGGAAATGAAGAGAGCATAATTTATGCTATCCCAGAGCGGCATGCAAGGTCAATGCTGACATGTAGTATGTTAATCAAGGCTATTGTAGAGATGGTATCGCTGCTAGAAACATGTACAGTGATACCAATCAACATGCCAAACCTGAGAACTACATGTGAAAATCCCTACAGAATCCTCCAGCATGTGGACAAAATCACAAATATGTTCTGTATGTATCTTCTCAAACATCATTTCCTAGCGAAAGACTGCTTTTTCTGTCATTTAGTAATATAAAAAAAAAGATTAATTAAAATCCTGAAATTGCAAGACTCTAGTTCTCTGCAGGATTTTTTTCCAGCTTTTTTTTTTTACAGATACCTATCTTCAGTGAAAACAATTAACCTTTGACCTGGTATCCTGCTGGGCACATGTGTTTTATGTAGATATATGAGCTTACAGACAGGTATGTCCGGATGTAGCTGTTGTGGCCATCATTCAACAAGTTTACCTTCAAAATACACCTGGTTACACTGAAGATGGCAACAAATACTAACACTGACATATACTTTACCTACTCAGTAGGGGTTTACATTGATAAGTATTTGATATTTGCATTGATGCAAAGTAATCTACCCTCAAATTCGTATTTTTATCGAAAATGCTACTCAGGTTTTCTTCGAAATAGATAGTCGCTGACCATCAACATTGAGAATCTATTGAACAGTGACATAAGGATTCCAAACATCTGTCAATCCTAATGATCCTCAATATTCATCGGGTTTTCACCAGAGTCCTTATATAGTCTTACTAAATGAACCCTTTTATACTCTTACAAATAAACCCTCTTTCGTTAAAATATAAACACAACTTTTTCTTTGGGTCTTAAAATCTGACCACTTATAAATAAAAAATTCAATTAATTCTTTATAATCAAAATAAACAGGAAAATTAATGCAATTGCAATTTTTCCCTTATCAACTTTTACAGTCTTAATATCATATTCAAAAACCACATGCACAGAAACTTATGAAATCATAAAATTACCAATTTAACAACGCATACATGTATTACGATGCTGACCTAAAACGTTATAAGGATGTAACTCTTAAAAAAGCATGTTCAATGACTTGGGAGTTTCATTTCACAAGTGTTATTATATTTCCTCTTGTGTGAAAACTGAGACATCCTAGTCGTTTTCACTAATGAAAGAAGCATGTGCTGATCTGGTGGGGGTCATAACGTTTGACCTGCCCTTACCAGAAACTACTTTGTTACACATACATCAAGAAATTTCATGATTTTGTACTTCGCTACCAAATGCCGGTGACCCCCCCCATGTTTTCTACAAGTAGGGTTGAGTGTTTAAGGTCCCTGATTTATAATCAGTTAACTTCCCAATGGTTTTGAAGCCATTGTCGACCTGACCTTTATTATAAGAAAGTTGGCTGTTTCTACAAAGGATACAAGTCTAGTATGGATCCTTTCCAAGTAAACAGCACATGGCCAATAAACCTCAAGAAAGAAACGTTAATTATTAAATAATGAATCAGTGACAATTTTAACATTCAGTTCATGCCTAAAGAATTACATCAACTGTACACCCAGATCTTGTTGTATACTTTCTGTTTTCTTGCAACCTCTTTTACAATTACTTTGCTCTTACTTATAAAATATTTCTTCACAAAACCTAAGTAGTTGCGTCTCTTAAATTCTTCTTTTTTGCCTCCGGCTCCTGCCCTGGAAATGTTTTATATTTTTTCTCATCAAGCAGCACCATATGGTGGCAATTACAACTTTAGTGATCATAATTTAACAAAAATGTCAGATCTTGAGAAGTGTGTAATTATTTAGCAGGGCAAAATTGAATGTTCCTAGGCAGACATGTAAATGTTTATATACACAAAAACATATGCAGACTGTGTTTTATTCAACCTGTTGCTGGGTTTTGCTCAGCATGTGTCTCACATGTATGTTGTAAGCAAGAAAACAAACAATTAAGTATTTCAATTAAACCCTTTTTAAAAACTAATTCTGAAAAAGTTTCTCAGGGGGACAGGAATATATCAACAGAAATTATGTGACAGAAATGCAGACATGCTGTATATAATTATATAATGTGCACTTGTTTAGTAGCATTCTTAGACTGTCAGTTGAAGCAATTCAAGAAATATTCATGAGAAGTTCTGTCAAAACTTGTCAAGCATTTTCTGTGGAGTTTTCTCAGTAACTAAATAGCAAAGGCTTGAATAACTTTGAGAAGGTATCATCACTTATGAATGATTCCTGTAATATTTTGTCACAGAGTTCCAGAGGAGAGGGCGGGGTTTAACAGTGTTTTCCTGTTTAGATCTACTAGTTACAATAATGTCCTGGTGTAATACCCTTTAAGTAACTTTAGTATACTTCAATTTATATCAGATGGAAGCCAAATGGTCAATTCATCATTATATTTCCTGCAACCCACCCACCAAGTTTCCTTGCCTGGCATATTGAATACCATATTTACAGCAGCACCCTGACTGGTTTTCCAAATTGCAAATTATGAATGAACAAGACAAACAACTGTTTGTTACAATTTCAATAAAGGCTCACATGCTGATACTTCAGCCAAGTTTTGAGTAATTAAGTCATGGAGAAATCAGAAACAGACACTGTTCTATAGGGACTCCAACCACATACACTTCCACAACATACTGAGAGGATAAAAACAGCTTTGTGCTATCTCTCCTTCTGCTGGTAGCTTGTGATTCTGTCTGTGTAAACAGTGTACATCATCCAGGCCATCTGATCATGATCTGCAGTCACTATATTTTCAATGAACACCTCTTTCAACAATTAATGGTACTGTCCAATAGGAAAGATGGACAAGACTGTTTAAGGAGAGTACACACTTCTGCTCAGATAAGCTAAAAACCTGTAGTTATCCAAAACTGCTTTAACAAGTGTCCCTGGCCTATCAAAAGCAACTGCTTCTCTGTTATTTATTTACAATCTTGGCCATAAAGCCGTCAATTTCTGCCAAGATTTTTTTGCCAAATAGAGGTAAAACAGGTTTTCAAATAACAATGTTCCCTGCTCTGAAGAAAAAATAACACATCACTAAACCCGATTTAAATGAACCTTAAGCAATATAATTCACAATAATTTGGTACATTCTCTTGATTGATCATTAAGAAAACCTGTTCCTCCAGTGATTCATCAACATCATCATCATCTACATCACTATCTTCTACAAGACTCAGTTCTGCAAATCCTTTTAAAAAATCCATTACATTTTGTTTTCATTGTTACAACTTCAAAAACATCAAAAGGAATACGTATATCAATTAACATTAGTTATCACATGACTAAAGCAATGAGGAAATCAATTTATGCAGGGGAGCACACTTATGTGACAATACAGTTTTTTCTGATCTTTCCTAGCAACTAGACTTCAGGTCAAAGATGACCCTGCATTAATTGCTGAAAGATTCAGTGGACATTTATTCTTATTCTATAATTCAATTTCAGTGCAAGCAACACATTGGTTTGAGCTCAATTATGGAAATTGAATTAATTGAAGTAGTCAGAACAAAGAAATTGAAAAAAAATTGTGCTTCAGACACTGCCCTTTTAATCTGTAGCAGAAAGGGCACATTATCCCAAAAACACCAACTACCCTTTGAATACTCCTGAAAGCTTTTTTTTAAAATCTATCTCACTGTGACCAACAGTGACAGATTGTTAGACCATGTAACCTTTCCAATATTCAAGCTCTTCTTCTATGTCATGATACTGGTTTTTTACAGACAGGATGGTTGAAAACTGTTTAAAGTTCTTATTTTAGAGAACCCACTCATTTTTATTGTGGTCGAAAAAGGCAAACACAGTAGTTGAGACTGATCTCAAACATCTAAAATGTTACATGGTGTATCTTAAATGCATGGCTAAATCTACAACTAAATTATTTCTGGTTATCTGCATATAAACCAGTGGAACTTGTATGTATTTTTTTCTTTATCAAAAGATATCTTTCAAACAGTTTATCTTAAAAAAATGCACACTTTCCCTGGAGAACTAATCGTGCTATCTTTTCCTACTGTTCCCTTTCAACAAAATTGATGTGACATTTTACCTAAAGAAAATTGCAGGAATTATCTACCCATAAATCTTAATTTTTCATCTGATTTACAGCTAAAAAGTACTGCATTTTACAGAAAATTATAAGTTTCTCCTAATAAATATCAAGCCCCATATGGTTCCTGCCTCATCCTGCTTGTAACATAGTTACTTCAAATGATTCAAACATCAGGAGATTTATATGAGACACTAGCATAATTCTTCTCTTAAACATTACACTATGAAAAGTACTTTCATTTATGACATAAAGACAAAAATGTCTGAAAAATAGAAACAATGCCCCCCCCCCCCCCACCCCCCCACAATTAGCAGTAATGCAATGAAAGAATAGTTTGATTGTTGCCATATCAATGACCAAAGAGCTTACAGTCATAAAGGATACTATCAGTTTTTTAACAAAATGTTATCAATGTGATCATCTAGTCTGGTCATGAGCAATTATGACTTGCAACTTAGTTTCCGGATCCTGGTTCCAGAAACAGTTTTTTCAACTGAATGTCTCTAACACCTTGACCTTTAATCTGTTTTTTCCTCTGAAGGTCAATGCAATCTTCACCTTTCAGCTCAAAATATCTGCAGTTTATTCTGCTGATCATAACCTGAACAAGCCTACCAAGTTTGAGGATCCTAAGCTCAAATGTTCAACAATCATTGATTGTCAACAGTTTTTCAACTAAATATCACGTTTACCTATGACCAACTGACCTCAAAATCAGCAGGGGTCATCTACTGGCCACGAACAACTTGCTTACTAAGTTTGATCCTCAGGACAATATTCTGTGTAACCGGTTTCTTTGTTATTTTCATCAGTGCTAGTGGAATTAAAATATTTTGCTGAATTTCAAAATATCAGGGCTAAAAAACACATATACCAAGTCCCAATTCCAACATAAGGAGTTCTCAAGACTTTAAATTTGCAACTTCCGGGGGTTTACAAGATGCTGAGAATCAAATTGAAAAGTTTGCAAATCATGCAATTTTCCTACAGTGTAGTTATTCTATACATAGAACTAGACAAAGGAGCAGAAATGCCAGCACTCTCTAAACTAAGTAAATTTGCTCAGTTATTCAGAAAGAATTGTTGCATTTCACTTAAATCAGCATTTCCTGAAATATTTAAAAGTACGTTGCTTTTTACAATTCATTAATTCTTTTGAGGTTTTCTAACATAAAACAGAAGAGTGGTATGGTAGCTAGGCAGAGCTATTTCCCATTCAGTAATCTCTATCAAGCTGGAAGATATCATTTGCAAGCCATGCTACTGTGTAATGGTTGTACTGGTTATCTCAAAATAAAAATATAGATTAAATGACATGGGAAGTGCTACAAACTTCTGGGAACAGTTTTTCCCATTAAATGATTTTTACTGAGCACAGAAATAGCTAGATTATTCAGACTGGGTGTTTCTGTTGTTTTGAATGTCACTTCAAAGCAATAGTCATGGGAACCATGAATCACTGCCCTTTCACAGTATCAAATGTTTTGTATTCTATCACACATGTATTGATTTCAATCAATAATTAGTGGAATATGGACAAATTTTCCTGTAAATGCACTTTTTCTGTTACAGATAACAAAACAGCTTCTTTTTATGTGTGTGTTCAAAAAGCTCAAAAATACTGCAAATTTAATATGCTTAAGATTTTTTTAATTATAAACAAACACATGGGAAATACTTGTGGTTAAATTTACGACTTTCTGATTGGTTTCATACCTAACTTATTACTTAACTATAAACATTAACATGCATTCTACATGTTTTCATGCATGCATGTTTGTAAACAGTAGCTATGCAATTATATGCATCAGTTAGGTTAATTATGGAATATCATGTTCTCTTTATCTGGCAAATAAACCTCTGTGTATCCCAAAGTCTGTTTACATTGGACTGGTTCCATTTTCATCTCAGGATGACCTGTCTGACTGAGTGATTGATGAGACACAGTCTTGGAGAAACCTTACTGACCAGAAACTGATAAGTTCACAGCTTCTTTTGCCATTTGTGTAAAAGCAGTCAATGTCACCATGCAAATTGATCCGACACTTGGCTCATGGCGTGTGCTTTCAAAATATAACCCGCAGAACTATATATAATACATGTATAGTCAGGGTAGTTAAAATCTTCCGCTAACAACAATTCTCTTACTCTCTTACTTTGTGTTAGTACATTGCTTTAGACAGAACAGGTGTCAATTTGATTTTCAAATAGAAAGGTTTGGTGGGAGAAACTGGTTTCTCCTGAGATCTTTATCAGGAGTAATCCAACTGATAGAGTCAATGTCTTAAGATTACTGCATAGCTAAACGTAATTCTGTCTGATAAATCAGTAGGTGCTTCTTCAGATAAATGCATGATATATCTAGATGCAGTTAGAGATGGTTCCATCTATAGAAAGTGTTATTTGGGAAGAATTTGTACTAAATTCCACTTTTTCTTAGTCTTGAAAATCAATTCAAAAATAATGTTTACACATCTTGCATTTTTTTTGTGCATTATTATACCAAGGGCTGATCGTGAAACAACTGTACCTGCATTTTAACGAAGAGGCAGATACAACAGTTTGATGGCCAATCACTGTAATGTTACTTCACAACAGCCAGGGCTAGCACTGGCCAGTTTTTGCTTTGAGCCATTTTTCAGCGTGGTGTTGTTTGCATAGCTGATTTAAAAGTTGTACCCCAATTCAATTTCGTTTGAGCCAATTTGACATTTTTGTAGCCAATATTGGCATTGGCTAATGCCAGAGCTAGCCCTGACAGCGATGCTTGCAAATGATCGCAGTTTCTTAAAGTCGATAGAACTTCCGGACAACATGGTTAAAGGTAAACTACCAGCCTGAACATAACTGAAACACTGTCAAAATGGGAAAATACCTTTAAAAAGTACTGATATATAACAGTCCTTAGTAACAATACTTGCGAAACTGTCACTACAAATGTTTTAAACAACATTGGTTTTCACACAACGAAGCTCGTATATACATTCATGTGAAAGAGAAAACAATTTTCACTCACCTGTATTTCTTGCAGAAGCTGCTGTTTCCTTTCGCGTATTTGGTCTAACAACAACTTCTCATCTGAAGTCAAATCTACAAACATAAAGAAAAAAAGTTTTTCCTTTGTTTTTGCCACTACAAGACACAAATGTTCAAGTCCTCTTTTTAACTATGCTGATATGTTCCTTCACTGGACTGGACTTTTAGTGTACATGATTGAGTATGTCATAAAAACTTCACTAGTCACGCTAGGTTATGTCTCTAAATTGTAACACTTAAATGTCATTAAATTTACAGATTAATTAATTAATTAACACTTTTCTTTCTTCTTTGGAATATCTGTGACTTTATAGCAACAGAGAAACTCCAAATACACTTCAGGAGACCGAGCTATATATATATAAATAATATTTAATTGCACTCTAATGTTATTTGTGACAACAACAACATAGAATTTCTGTATTTCTTCTACCAGTAGTTAATCCTTCCAATTGTTCTCTTATAACAATATTTTTATCAGAACCAACGTTTCTATGAAAACCTTAATTATTCATTTACAAAATCCACATTAATTTAAACAGAAATACTTTTGCGATAAAATAATCTTTCAATTATTTTTCTATTCACAAAGATTGCTATTTCTCAGCAGCAAAATACATGAAACACAGTAGGTAGAATTCACTGCCTTTGTTACATTGGTACGTTGTCATATGAACCATTCTCCAGTTAGTAATAGAAGTCACTAGAATTAACTCCAAATTCACAGTCACTCTGTATCAATAAATGAATGAGGAAACCATTATTTTTTCACTTGATAAATACTACATCTCCACTTTCACTCTCTGTATACAATATGAGTGAATGAGAAACCAACAAGCATGGTTCTAAATATAGCAATTTATTGGAAACAGACTGGTACAATTTCAAATGAATTACCAGCTTGCTGAGAAGCTGTTAATGAAAATCAGGCACCAGTCCAGCTCTGAACAGCTGGAGTGCTTACAAAACATTATTAGTCACCAGAAATACTACGATTGAAATAATGGTAAACTAACAAAGCCGCCAGTGCTGCCATAATTATGTCTCCCTTCAAAAAAAATAAAATCTAAAAAATCACAAAAAAAAACTTTTTTGTTTTTAAATCATCTAAGAAACATTGTTAATCAAGTTTACTCACAAGAATACATTTCAATAATGTATCAACGGTACAATTTGATCTAGATAAAGCTCAAATGGTGACAGACTTCTAAATGTTTTCGGAGGCATAAAGTCTGGTTTTAATGACTGTATCCTAAAATCTCCTTAAACAACATCTCATGCTGGAGTTGCACTTTCCATTTACCAAATAAGAATGTATTTTACTGTTTTTATAAAACTGCCAGTATTATATGACTGACATTGACTGTAACTCTTTACTACCAACAAAAGATGCAAGAATGAACATTAAAATTTAATTTTGTTTATAAAATGAGTTATATTTGTATACTGACCCACAGAAGTCACTAAAAGAAATCTTCATTTACTTGATTTTAAAGAATCATTAAAACAATTTTTCTTTCCCCCCAAGTCAGTTGCCAAATGTATTGCTGTCTGTTCCCAATTCATTTAATTTTAATGATTTTATCACTATCAAGTTAAAGGTCAAAGGGTCAAAATCAATTAATTTAGCTTCACAGAAATGATATAAATGTTAATAACAATTTCTATATATGATTTCAAAGGTGAATAACTGAAATAATACCCAATAAATTGAACACTTCCTGTTTATGTTTACTAACAATAAATTAAACATTACAAAAACCTGAGGCTAAAAGTAGCTATCTGATACTTCCAAATTGTGCATTTGAGATTCCACCAAAATAAAGTCATTTCATTTAAAGTCTATGCTGCCTTTGTTGATGTAAATATTTCTATAGGACAAGATACAGTACATGTATAGCTGTTTTGTTTATATAAATATATTTGCTTTATTTTAACCAATATTTAATTGATTAATCCAGAAACTACAACAAAAATCACACACTTGTACCTTATCCTGCCTATGCAGCAAACATCAGACAAAGCTCCATTTCAAACAACTCTTTTAGCTCGTTAATTATTTAAATCATATCTATTTTAACTATAACACAGTTGCAGTTAGGTGTTAGAAAAAGAAGAAACTATTGATCTTCTTTGTTTGTCAATACTGGTGAAAATAAGCAACCAAGTGGTTATATAGAAATACTGAGTCATCCAAGAATATATTTTTTATCCATTCATGCAATGATGTAATAATGAATTTCTGGCAGCATGGTCCAGTGATCAAACAATATTGCTACAGGTCATTAACCAAAACAATTCATACTCTCATTAGACAGTCAGATTTCAAACTTTTATACCAGGCTCAAAAACAAAGAAATAATATCAGTGGACAGGCTTTTAACAATAGAGAACATTGTTTTAGTTTTATTACAAGGCGAAGTCAGGACTCAATAATTCCAGTACAAATAAGCTATAGAGGACCCAGTAGTGGGACAAGAGTACTGTTTACTAATAAGTTTGTGAAGGACACCATAGACACCATTCTTACTCAGTCAAACAATTTGTTTGAATAAAGCACTAGGCATTCTGGGACTTTTCTTTGGGACTCAATCTGATGTCTCTTGAACTGAAGTGTTGTTCTACTCATCTTATTATGATGGTGAATAATTATTGAAGATCTGGCCCCGTGCTATTTACAAAGTCGGGCCCCTTAACAATAATCAGTGAGTCTCTTCTTGAGCTTATATATTTCTATATCAAACTTGTATTTGTAAATAAATATAACTTGAATTTACTTCGCATTAGTTGAGCATGATTTTGTGCTCAGCATGAGATTGTGCTCGAGAAACTTTTATAAGCACAGGGCCTGGTTATTTGAAAATCTTGACAGTAAAAGTTCATTCTTTGTATCAAGAGTAATATAAAAACATTCTTTATCCAGTGGAACTGATTCCCTGTTCAAAAAATTCACATTCTGCTTTGATTTTTATCCACTCTACCTTGCTTTGATTAAGATATTAAAACTTTTTAATCATCTACGTCACAATCATTTAGACAGGCTCATTAGTTGCTAGTTGGTAGAATTTAAAGACTAAAATGTGTTGTTACTATAACTGTACAGTACAACAAGAGCACCGCCTGCGGGTGCCGGATGATCGTCTGATTTTATCCTTTTAAGTTTATTCATCACCATTTTTTAAGTAAGAGTGTCCTTAACCTTGACCCCAGAACACAATCACACAAAAGGTTTTCATAATGATAAATTGACATTACGTTTGGTCACAATAATTAAATTGCAAGATATTGTTTTTTTCTCCATTTTTCTATTTTTAGAAGAAAATCTTGGACTTTGACCACATGAGCCCCAAACACAATCCCAATTTATTTAAAAGTCTTTATTCATATTAATTACACACTTAATAATTTAGTTACAATTTAGTGTCAATTATAACTAAAAATATCAACATATTACTGTTTTTTTATTTTTAGATAGTGACCTGGAGCCCCAAAACCCAAACCAGTTA
The DNA here is from genome assembly GCA_022818135.1 of Saxidomus purpurata. Taxonomy (NCBI): domain Eukaryota; kingdom Metazoa; phylum Mollusca; class Bivalvia; order Venerida; family Veneridae; genus Saxidomus; species Saxidomus purpurata. The sequence goes on along the minus strand of JAFMSR010000002.1, from coordinate 50,295,088 downwards.
ACCTATCTTCTTAAATACTTACTACAAACAAAAGTTGGTTACATTATGTCAACTGTAACTAAAGATATTGAACATATTACTGTTTTCCTATTTTCAGTAACAGTAACCTTGACCCCAGGAGCCCTAAAATACAATCCAATTAAAGATATTCATAAATACTTCTTATACACTAAGTTTGGTTGCATTATGTTGACTGTTACAAAAATATTGTGTGTGTGAAACTTTCAAAGTTAAGAAGGGGCAATAACCCAGTCAAAATACATGACAGGGTTATGTAACTTGTAAAACTCTTCCTTCATTCTATTGTACATTTGACAGGTATTCCAAGTTTGAAAGTGAAAGCTTTGACAGTTTGCATGTAAGTGACCCAAACACAAAACTTCAAAAATCAGACTAGCTAAAAATGACAAAGTCAAAAAATACTGAAATATCCCACCCTCCCCTTTAAATGTGTGACTGACAAACCTGTTTGATATGTTGAAGTACATTATCCATTTATTGTTTGAGAACAATTTGAAATCAATCGAACAAAAAATGAAGAAGCTATGTCCAATTCTCAAAATCCATCAAAATTCGTGTTTTTTACCCAAAAAAACAGGTCAGACTCAGCATCTTTAGGATACAATATTAAGGCATCTCGAATTCAATGGATGGAGCACAAGATGATGAGCTCTTCAGTGATTTAGTAGGGGATCGTGATGTCACCGAAAGTGCATGTGATTATAGTGTTAGTGATGATGAATGTGATCAGTGGGTGTACGATGAGAACGTAACTAGTGCCCAGTTCGAGGAATTGTTTGGGGCAAGTGACGATGAAGACTTTGAGGGATTTTAAACAGAGCTGTGAGTTAGACAGATCGATTTTGAAGCCAGAAATCTGATAATATATAGCTTACATTGATAGATGCAAACATTCACAATTACCAATTGATTTGTTTAATATTTGTTTGTTTTCTTTTGTCGGAACATAATTACTATACGGACATGATAATTTAATTGGTTTGATAACAATTAAAAGCCATTAATTACAATTCACACACGCGAAATCTATAAGAAATTTTACTTGTTTGTTTTTATTGAAAAATGTGAAATAATCGGGAGTGTGATACAAATTTGTTTGATTTAAATTATTTACAAGTGATTACCTGCTATATATATCAGTATATAATTAATATAAAATGGTAACAGTTACTATTTGCTTTGTTTGTTTCTTTATTTTCGGACATACGTGAAATACTTTGAAAAAATTGATGAAGTTTATTTTAATTTCATTGATTTTTACACTGTATGCAGCGCTTGTTTGAAATTTTTTTCCCTTCCCTGATGTGTAAATATGGGGGGTTTTAGGGGGGGGGAAAGAAAAAACGCAAATTCCCAAACCCATTAGGGGGGTCTATAGTCGAGTGGTCTTATAAGCGGATATAGAGGTCAACCTTTTTTTAGCAAACAATACTAAACAAAATACTAAAATATAAACAAAGTTTGGGGAAAACATAACTTGCATTTTGGGAAGTTGCTCTGCCACAGTTGGGAAAAAATACTATATTTTTGGATTGGGAAGGGCCGAATATCGGCCTCTGTTATAAGGATAAAAAGCCCTGTACGTGGTTACTGAGATATGTGCATGATAGTACCTTGCATGCAAAACTTTAACCAAATTTTCAAAGTCAAACAAGGGCCATAATTTATATTACATTTATACAAGAGTTATCTGACTTGACTGCTTGACACCCCTTAAGACATTAATGAAGTTTCAAGTCAATATCATAAGTGGTTACTGAGATATATGAATTATTAATTATATATTATTATTCGCGAAAGTTGCCGGACCAAAAAATCAAAATAAAAAACACAACAAATGCTGCAATGCATGTGGCTGTTTGTCACATTGTAAACGAGGCATTCACTACCTTCCCTCCACTTCACATTAAATGTTCGTTCAACTCTCTTTTTTCATATTGTTTTTTCTAGGCTGAGCGTTCGCCGAGCTTCATTTTTCTTTTCTTTCCCAGCTCCTTCATAGAATCACAAGGACACCATTTTGACTGAAGCAATCCAAATATCGACTTTGAATATATGGGGGACAGTCAGTCGGTCCGTATCCAGATTAAAAAAGCGCAGCCCGACTCAAAATTTTTCGGACCGACAAATTTTGTTAAGTCTGTAGTTTATGAAAATAACAATTGAAAAACAACTTAAAAATTGAACGTTATGAGCTGGAAGCCTTAAGTTTGCTTTTCAACATATCAAACTTGATACCAGATGTATCCCGGATAGGTATTTGCTTAAGGTATAAGTTAAGATTGATCTCCTTGAATCTTTTGGGGTCAGGCCTCAACATCAACCATCACCAATTTCCAAAATATTTAAATGTCAGTTTTGTTTGTGGGCCCGCTGTGATACTTTGTATCGCAGTTTTTCTTTAGTTGATTGTTTGAAGTAAAATTATGCCAATAAAAGATGTTAATTGGCCTTAAGGGGTCACTGGTGAAGTTTTGGATTTTTGCACTTCCGGAAATTTACATTTGTTATATTTAAAAAATGATGAGTTAACTAGAAAAAACAATTATGGAGTAGTGAACTTAGGCACAATAGGAATATTTTAGTGTAAAAAAATTGAACATTTTTGAGAAAAAATATTTGGACCTCACATTTGGTGACTAAATTGACAAATTTTGTCATATGCCAAAATGGGGGTAGGGGTACAAAAATACTAATTTCTCAAAAACCATTTAAGATATTTACATAATTCAAACCGTATTATAAGTAGAATTGTTAAGATATAAAAATTCATTAATAAGTAGTTTTTTTACAGTTCTTTATTACAGACATATGCTGTCATATCTCAAAGCTCTTCGAAATCTAAAAAGCACATTTTTGTCAGTTTTTATTGAATTTCTTTCTTATATACACATTGACCCCCATTTTTTATTTTTGCATTCTAAAACAAAGGTTTTAATCAAACTGTAGACAAAATATCTGAAAAAGCTTGTTACTCCTTTATCATGAAATATTCATTTATCAAAAGCTGAAAAAATGAATTTTAGTAAAGTGGTTCGGGTAATAATAAGGAGTGTAATATTTATTCACATGATGATAGAAATACAACTTTCTCTAATTTGTCATCCTAAAGTATAATATACTACATAAGAAATGATTAGAAAGTGATATCCATTCTGAAATATACACGAAAATTCTAGCTAATTCTGCATTAAGCACCTTAATCTGATAGTGTATCACTAAAGATTAATATTGCAAAAAAGTTAAGTCATTGACCCATCATTATTTTTCAGAAATTAACTAGCAAAATGTTAGTCTCCATAAAAAACAGGGTCAATAAAATTTCTTGTTATTTTGAATTTCAGCAGTGACGCCCCTTAATTATCGCATCATTTCAAAATAAGCATATGATGACTCAGGTAATTACGCTGACCAAACACGATGGCAGAGTTTACGTAGTTCTAGAGCGAATCAAATACTGTAGATTGTAAGCAAATAGCGTGACTAATTACACATGGGCGGTCCAGAAAAAGGTGAAAATGTTACATTTTTCTTCTGTTTGGACGCCATGAGTCGGCGATTTGGTCGTCTTTGAATATTTAAGGAATTCAAGTGTACACCAGGGGTCTTGTGTATTGGCATACTGGTCCAATTTCATGGTGTACTTTACGGCCGGACGCCAATTAATGGAATCCCTTCCTGGTGTGTTATAATATTTTCCAAGTATAGGAACGCTTTTTAAACAGTTGATTTTACATTATTTAGCGTTGACACATTAAAGGTATAAAAATAAACAATGCATCTCATTTGAGAGATCGGGCCGATGTGTCATGGGGCCGAAACATCTTTAATTCCACTAATCCGGCAATATGATAGACCTGAATTAGTGACTGAGAATTCTTTTAAACATTTTAATTCATTGGTGTAAACTCTTTCTGTTTTCTAAAATATGCATAACCTGGCATTTTAGTACTTTTTACTAGGCCCGCACAAGGCCTGCCGAATAAACTTGTGCAGTGAAACACTAAGAGCTGAAAGAAGAACAAAAGCATGAAAAGTGTGACATCCGCAAAAGTTTCAAAAATTCGACGCCGCTTTACTCGCCCGCTTTACCAAACATAAGTCTGAACTTACCTGCTAGGTCGAACGTATTTTCTCCACCTCTATCAATAGGCATTGTTGACATTTTCAGTGCACAAACAATGGAGTACAGATTTAGTAAAATTATTTAGCTTTTTGTTATTTTTTCGCCTCTTCCTGCTGAGTGGACTGCACTTCGTTTCGTAACATTAAACTAGCGGAAAGTAAAAATTACCAAAAAGAAAAGAAAACGGTCATGAATACAGCAACTAAGGACTGCTACTAAGGCGGTACGAATAAACAGCAAAGTAAAAGCACATGCATTCAAAGCCATAGTCAGACCAAAATTAAAATATGCATCAACGGTCTGGATCCTTGATGCCAAAAATCAAATAAGTCCGATTCAGAAGGTTCACAGGAGGGCGGCAAGATTCACCACTATATAGATACCGTAATACAAGCTCAGTAACAGATATGGCCCAAACTGGCTATCCCTTGAAATAAGGAGAACAAGAGCAAGATTAATTATGTTTTATAAAATCATACACCATGTTGTCGCTATATATCCAGAAAATCATCTTTTAATCCCAAATGACCCCAGAACAAGACATAGTAACACATACAACTACAAACATATCTAGGAACATCTAAAGATTGCTACAAATATTCTTTCTATCCAAGGACAGTTGGTCAGTGGAACTTCTTAATACCAGCCGCTCAACAAGCAACCACAATCGACTCCTTCAAAGCTGTAGTCACTGTGCCCTTCCTTATATCCACCATTAGTACAAGAAAGGTCTCTAACTTTATCTTTATGTGTGGTCATGGCTGCTGTCAAACAGTCATATTCTTATCCATTCATTTAATTTTTAACTGCTTCAAAATTACTTGAGACGTACGTGTTTCAGATGACGTAAACAAATATTTGTCGACGTCTTTAACGCACGAAGTATATGACTAATACAGATCCTGGAATTTGTTTGTAACTGTGCTTATTAGGTCCACCAACCCCGTTCGAGGTGTAGTCGGTACGACCCGATAGATCCTAGAATAAAAGATATATTTCGTTATATACTAGCTGTATATATCCCACATAACCTCCTTTACCTCAAGCATTTAAATCACGTGATATGGAGAGACGTTACCGTCCGACGCTACGTTACTGCTAATCTTGGGAAAACTCAGAAAAATGATTTTAGGATAATTCAAATTCGTCATTTTTCCTTTTCATGTTTGACGTAAACTCTTTTCAAACCTGCCAGTGATAAATGAAAGGTGATTCATTAGAACGAAACCTGAATGAAATTAATTGCACAAAGTAATGAAGTAATGCTACATCATTGATAATTGCCTGGAACGTCAAACAACATCAACTGACGTCAACGTTGGTATGCGCATATTTTGTGTGAATTTCTTGATCCATATCTTTATAAAATTCCAAGTTCCATAAGTTTTAATTAAAACTTTTGTCACTGATGCCATACTATTAAAGTAAGCACCAGAACAATTTAAAGTCCCATGATGACAATTTGTATCAAAACCATTCCTAATTTTGTTTTTTAAATCGATGTACATTTTAGAAATATAGTGCAGTATTTTTTTCCAACGATATTGCAAAAAATAAGAAAGGCTTTCAGACAACTCTTTTTCATGAATTTATGACTTGAAAACGAAAGAAAAGCATACGTCAGTATTGTTTTAGGGTGAATATAACATGGTTTTAACATTCTATCTGTAAATTTATTTTTCTATAGTGATCCTTGGACTTATTCACTATTCCATTCACTCATTTATTTTCTCATTCATTTACTCAGTCATCCATTGACATTAATGATTCACAATTGTAATTTTATTGTCAAAGAGGACTTATGTGTAGTTTTATTAGAGTCTCAGTGTGGTAATTGTACTCCTTAGTACTCTCATTTCTGTCCAAACTATTAAAGAATCGCATTTTCCATGACTCAATCACAGAACGTATTTTATTCGTTTTAATATGGACAATTTGCATTTTTATGGCTCCTTAGTGACCCCTAAGTGCAGTTCTAGTGGTCCTTTGTATGACCTATAAAAACACATCTCACACGTACCAACACGTCTCACAGAAATGTAATAAAAACGTTTAATAGTTTCTCTGTCAAACGGCGACATTCTATGTACAAAATATTCATGGGTTAAATGAAAAAATAACTTTCACACATCAGATAATGCTATGCAGTTTTGAGCCCCGAGTTAGAGTGTCGTAATTAATTCAGCTACACCTCAATTTTATTTCAACGGAAAACTGCTCAATATGCAGCCTTTTATAATAAAGAAAGGCCGCTCGCGTTCAGTTAGCTTTGATTTGTCATCATTATTAAATTAGTTCTCATCTATAACTGTGTTAAAGACGACATTTCTTGTGCATGGAAGGTAGGTTTTGCCTATATAACAGTACCTGATCAGTAGAATGATTGATGTTACTCTTATTAAAGGGACACTCCCTGCATCCAGCAGATTATATTCTCGAAAGATAGATTACGTGTTCAATGAATGTGAAATGATAAATATATACAATTTCAAAGAAGAACCTATGGCGAAAAATGCCTCATTTAACAACAATGTATCAATATAGAGGCTTTCTGTTATAAATCGCATCCACTCATTAATTTTACAACAACAACTCTACATAGATCATTGCATGGTTTACGGTATTGCAGTATATTTTAAACCGCTGATTTTATCGATAATGACTGGGAATGCATAGCTGAAACTTTTAGGTTAAGTTATAATACTTCCAAAGTTTCTATTATTTCTGTTTTGGAGGTATTTAGTTCGACATCAGTTAAAGGGTATGTCCCTTTAATTTCATTTAATAAATATTGCATAAAATCTATATAGAAGAAAGATGGAAACTTTCTACATGATTAAAGAAAACAAAACAAATTTTCACTCTGAAGTTGGTATGGGCTATCCAAGAATAAACATGTATGCCAACTTTCAGCAGAAACACCTTCTATTTGAAAGGTGATTTATTGTGATCGCTTGATCTCCGTCGTCTCTGTCTGTTGTCCGTTGACACTTAACATTGTGTATGCAAAAGAGGTTACATTTTTCACCGGATAGTTATGAAATTTTGTCAGAAAAACTGTTTGGGTGAAATCTAGGCCGAGTTCAAATAAAGGTCATCTCGGGTTAAACTCTAGGTCACCGGATCAAATGATAGGAAAACCTTGTGTGTGCAGTAGAGGCTGCATTTTTCATTGGATATTCATGAAACTTTGTCAGAACAGATGTGTTGATAAAATCTAAATCGTTTTGGAATATGGGTCATATGAACTTAACTTCTAGATCACCAGGTCACATATGCTACAAAATCATTGTGTATGCAATACAGGCTGCATTTTTATTTGATTTTCGTTATATTTTTTCCCCCAGAATGGTTTCCTTGTTGCAATCTGACTCAAGTTTGAATATGGGTCATATCGGGTCAAAAACTAGGTCAAAAGGTCAAATGCTGGAAAAATAACTTATATATGTAATAAGAACCGAATTTTCACCTGAACTCAAATCGTCGCCAAACCGCTATTTTTCTGAATTTTCAGAAAAGTGGTGGTTTGGTGGTGATTTGGACCGGTAGAATGATGGAGACAGTAATAACCACTGTGATACTGTTATGTATTCGTTTTACAAATTAGTATCAACAATTTGATAAATTCAAACAAAATTTCATTTTTCTGACTTTTGAGTGACGAATCGTATTATAGCCTTAAAACAACCAATAATTCAGTCGAAAATCCCTCGAAAGTGATATCAAGAGGCAGGTTTAACATTATTTTTTCATTTGATATATAAATACATAAAATACATGCAGTTGTTTTAGAGATATTCAGAATTATACGCCTTGTTGCAAGACTTTTTTTACCGAGTATATTTTATTTTGTAAATTTACAGTTTATAATTTACTGAATTACATTTTTACCTCTATGATGATCAAAACATAAATCAAACATAGAGACAATACTACATATGTAAATTTAACTGGAAAAACTTACTGCAATGTTAATAAAGGGGAGCGGTGGTGTAGAGGATAAGGTGTCTGCCACTCATCTCGGGGGTTGCGGGTTCGGGCCCCATTGGGGTCACGACCGTACCTCCGCATATTACATCAGTACTGGTTTTTCCAGGAGGCGGACTCGATAAGCAACAAGCTTTCTTCACAATCGAGCTTAACTAATACAAATTGAACACAGCTGCAGTTTCTAAATAGTTAAAAAAGAGCACAAATTAAAACCTGTAATAAGAATGTGAAACATTGGTTTTTTTGACTAGATTTTCTTGACAATGAATTACCTAATGAATACATTGAGGTCTTTTACCAGTGAAAGTGTTAAACTGATAACTTAAAAGCAAGTACCTCTTTGCAAAATAAGGCAAGTTTCTCTAAAATGTGTTTATCTATCTATCTTGTCATACTGCCCACACCTCTCACGAGTAATATTGACAGGGTGCACACCGGGTGTTAATAAAAGATAAAATAAGATAGGAGAATCAAGATAATTAAAACTGTTAAAATTAGTAAAAGAATAAAAGGTTTAAAAACAACTGTTGTAAGATTAATAACTGAGCTGGGCCACTGCCTGATTGAATGATTCAAGATCATACAGGATCGCAATATGCGAGGGTAACCTATTGCACAGGGCTGTGGTATGGGGGAAAATGAGTACTTAAAGCAGTCCAAGTTTGCATGGGTTTGGTGGAGACTAAGGAGGTGCATATGTCTTGTTAATCTGTTTGGGACTTCTAGATAACTGGGGATGGAGAGTGCTACAAGATTGTAGTATATTTTGTAAAATATAACCAATTTGGAGGCTTGACGCCTGTTCTCAAGGGTGCTCCAGTCAAGGGTGTTCTGCAGGTCTGTCACATTTGTATCTCCAGAGTAATCATTTTTTACCCATCTGATTGTGCGTCGCTGGCCGCGGATATTAACATGGGTGTGTGGATACCATACAGATGATGCGCACTCAAATTGTGGTCTGACTAATGTTTCGTAAGAGAGCGATTTGATATTTTCATGTTTTGTTTTGATGTTAAGTTTGAGGAAGCCTCTTGTTCTGTTTGCATTCAATTTTCTGGAGATGTGTGTATTCCAGCTGAGATCTTGGCTGGTGTCTACACCAAGGTATTTTGCATCCTTTACTGGTGAGAGTGTCAGGAAGATCATTTGTGTAGAGTAGGAACAGCAGATGTCCTAGAACAGAGCCTTGGGGGACCCCAGATGTAACAGGGACTTGATCGGGCATGCAACCGTTAACCACTACCGACTGAGATCTACCTATAAAAAAGGCCCGATTCCAAGAAACAATTTGACTGGGGACACCATGTTTCTGGAGTTTAAATAATTTGAGGTGGTTGACTCTGTCGAACGCTTTACTAAAATCAAGTAGGACAAGGTCGGTCTGAGGAGAGATTTTTTTTTAGATATTTCACCAACTTGCTCAATGAGCTGGGTCTCACCGGACCTTCTTTCACTGAACCCATTTTGCAGCTCATAGAGTATGTTGTGTTTTGAAAGATGCGTGTATAGGCTAGATGCAATTTGTGTTGGGATTTCTATAGTAAAATGTTAATCTTTCCCGTGAAAAGGGATCCTTTCGGGTTGTCTAAACAATGCGTCAGATAACCAGTCACAAAAAATTCAGGAAGTGAAAACCCAAATTGAACAAATTGTGATGAATTATTTAAAAATCCTTTGATTGTTACTGAATATTGTTGCTTTTTTCAAAACTTTGTTCAAAATCAGTTAGTGTGAAAGCGTTTGACAGGGAAAGAAACACATTGATAATGTGATAGCTTTTGTTGTATTGGGAAAACAGCAAGTGAACTGAAAGTGATTCAGCGGAATGTGTTTCTTTTAGAATGTAAGATAATAGATCTGATAAAAACCATGCAATTTACGAAAGTACAGACTACCTTTATAGTTTTAGTCTGAAATATTCTCATCTCAAGTCTTATTGATAAGAATTTTCAAGCTGTACAGCTGTATTGACCAGTGCATTACAGGGCATTTTACCCTCTATATCAGAGTCCGTTTTAAGGTAGAACTACTCAAATGAATCAGTCGATGTTGGTGTTTTCGATAAATCAGATTGGTAGCTTATATCAACATTCGATACATTTTGAAAAATCTTACCTTTTTAGTACAGTACAGGCCAGGAGGTTTAGGCAAAAAAATGAAGTGACGAGTTTTTCACTCCACACTTTGCGGGTGTAACTTAGAGACAAATAGAAAGACTTTGAATGAGCATGGAGTGCCAGAAGTGACTTCGCGTATGGAGAAATATCGCGCCACTTAGTGTGAGAAAATCGCGGCACTTTACAAGTAAATTAACGGGTTTAAGGGACATAAAAATCACATTAATTATATCCGTTAGAAATGTGTCTACACATGAAATGTTTTTGAGTTGTATGCAAATTACATTTAAAGCTATTTGCCGACCAACGCACAATTGTATAGTGTGTTCAATATATTTGACCAGATTATGGTACTTGACTCCATTTTTTATAGATTGGACACCTATTCCCCCCCCCCCGGGGGGGGGGTTTGGGTTGGTTAAAGTTTTCTGACATAAGAGTCAAACTTGAATACTATCAAAGGCTTGAAACTCAAACTATATGTTTACCATCAACATGTGCACCTGTGGAAACAATGCCATAACTCGTTTTGATTTTTTACAGATTTAGCCCCCTTACTTAGAAATTTTGGTTAAAGTTCTTATATTCAAATATCTGAATACGCTAAAGGTATTGGAAAGGCTAAGTAGTTACCAAAGTCTTCACCTAAAGGAATGTCCATAACTTGTTTTAATTTATGCATGATAATGTATTTTGGTTAAAGTTTTTACCACTGTAAATATTTTGAATACTATTCAAAGTATTGAATTGAAACTGAAATGTATGTATGTACCATCAACATTTCACAGAAGCCATTCCCTTGCGTTATGATTTTTAAGATGTTATGCCCTGAATATTTTGGTAACTATCATTTAAAGTCAAATGTCTGTAGGTATTGACTTGAAACACTATATGTTTACATGAACTGTTTACAACAGAACGTCCCATAACTTTAATTTTTGACAGACTATGCCCTTTTTACCTAAGATTTTGATAAAAAATTTTAAAAAGGCAAATATTTTGAATATCAAAGGATTGACTGAAACAAAAGTAACCACCATCAAAATCTTCAGAGGAAACAATCCCCATAACTCTGATTAATTTTTTTAAATTTACCTTTTAACTTAGCATGTACTTTCGATCTTTCTAAATCAATTTTGTACTCAACGTATTGACTTGGCTCAAAATGTAGTCAGTTTACAATTAACATCTTCACAAATTTTTTTATTTTTGACATACTTATGCTCTTTCTTAACTTCTAATTATGCACTTTTCACCAACATATGTGATATAATTGTCCAACTTGCAATGGCATGCATAATTAAAGAGCGATGTTTTTTAATTTTAAACATACAATGATATGTTACGAAATTATATGTAATATACCAAAGTCATGTCGTCTATGAAATTATCGGTCCTTTCCGCCCAGATCGGCTTATTCAGTATTACAGAGTGAAATATTTACAATTATCATGCATATTTAAAGCTAACAAGTTCATATACCTTCTATAAACAATTACACAAAACACCTGTTCTTTGACAAAAAAACTTTTAGGGTTTTGCTAGAGAGCGTTCATGGACAGCTCTTGTTTATAGATTGGACACCTATTTTTTCTGACATAAGATTCCTTGACTCCTACTTTCAAAATCTATATGTGCCTTGTATTAAAAGGTTTGCGTAGAAAAAGGGGTGAAGCATGTTAAATATTGTGATGTCTATTTTACAGTCATATAATTTCAGTTTTGAAGTGATGGGGAGCTGACATAATCCGTTAGTATGGTTTTTCTAGCTGTATTTCTGGGTGCGGCTGTACTCTGCTGTAGTGTGCTGCTGGTATTTGGCTGTGTTTGTCACCTTTTCAAACATCACGGATTTACGGTATGTTTTCTATTATTAAATGACAAAAGTTTTTAAATGTAAACCCAGCTTATCAAGTGAACCAGCCTCTGTAAATTTGATTTATTTACATTAAATATCTACAATCTCTTTCATGAATTTCTCCGTACTTAATTAGTGCTACAGTCAGGGTGAATTGAAATAGAGATCTGCTGTACAGTATGTACTTACTTCAGTTATAAGTCATCACTATATAAAACCTTGAAAATATTAGTCACAAAGACTGTTTCTTGGCATTTTAATATAAACATAATTATCATTATTTTTTATACATTGATTGTAAATATAACCTTCAAGCCTTCTGCAGCCAATATTGATAATGCTTAATTATTTATGAGAGCTGTTTGGTGGAACAAAAGTACACTGTGTTAAAGGCTACACGTAGCTTAAGCACTGTTGAGTTTTAGTCTGTTTTGTGCAGGATATTGTCACACAAAACTCGATTAAGGTAAAGTCAGTTTTAAATAATACATGTTGTATTTTGTATTTTTTATTTTCCTTAAGGTAAAAAACTAAATCACTAGTTTCAGAGTTGTTTGTGACACAGAAACTCACTTATCTATTTATGATGCTTATTTACATTCAAACATTTTCAGTACATGTACTTGTTTTTGTTTGTCTTTAGAATTTTGAAGATGAGGAGACGGGCCGTGATGTGTCCATGTATTCAACAACAGAGAGTGTAAACGATTCATCTAATGTAACATTCGAACCACTACCAGATATATTAGCTAAGACGTTAAGTAGCCGGGCTTTGAGACCAAGAATAACATGTTGTGAGAAAGAGAATCAGTCAGCAGCAGCCAAACTTGTCAGTAAGTAGTTGTGTGGCATAATAATCACCTGACATGGGATGGTTCCCATTTGGTTTTGACAGTAGTGGAATTTTATATTAATGTTATTTGCAGTACTTTAGTTTTGTGCATCCATGGTCAAGTGGTTAGAGTCGCTGACTTGAAATCACTATAACCTCTCATAGGTTCAGGGACATAAGTTTGAGCCCTGCTACCAACAGAGGATAGGAATCTAATACTGGTTCTTCCCAAGAATGATGGTTAGGTAAACTGCCATCCAGTAAAAATGACTAAAATATGGCTCACACGGGCGTTAAACTCCTACAACAACAATTTGAAATGAATGGAAACAAACTAACCATGACCCTGCTAAACTTCTAAAATGAACTTTACTCGTCTCTCAATCTGGACAGTACCATTTATTATTAAAAGGGGTAACTGATTGAAAAGCAAACACAGAAGATCGCGATCAAACTGCACAGTCACACAAAGGTAGGATCATTTACTGCTATAAAGGGTAACCAAGGGTAACCAAAATCACTTCTGTAAGCACAAGAAGTATTTATTATTAAAAAAGCCTTGGAAAAAATTACTGATAAATAAAGGTTTGAAAAAATGGCAACGTGTGTTTATTGCATTTGCTACAGTAGTAGAATGTAAATATTTGACCTTTGTATCTTTGATGGTTAGTAAGACCATCACATTCATGTAGAGGCACTCATATTTTTACATGCTGTAACTGTTCTTTGGTTTTTCAGCTATATACAAACCATTTCCAAGAAATCAGTTGTTGTACATCAAGGAGATTGGACTAGGCTGGTTTGGACAGGTAATTTAGTGTTTATGTCATCTGACCTGACTCTTTATGCCATAAAGGTGGCTTACAGAGAATGGGAATCTAGTGACCCTTTATACTGGTCTCTCCTAGGACTGATCTTTAGTTATATTTTCTATCTGTATCTGTACATTATTTATACTAAGGTATTTATTTTGAAACAAGTTCTTTCACCTATGAACACTCTTAAATCTCACTCAAGATGGAATCCACTTAGAAGAGAGAAAGGCAATGTGGAATTATTGTGTCTTGTCTATGTATTCTACCTGAACATGGCACTGGTGGGTAGCGAACCCAGGACCCACCAATTCTGAGGCGAATGCACTTCCACTGCGCCATGTCAGCTCCCCTAGTTACATTACTACCATTGCAGTACATGTACATGAATCTTAAGGCAAAAGTATGGATGTTCATGAGTTGTCACAGAAGAATCAGCGATGGAGTCTGACAGAAAATAGCATTATATGTACAATGCTTTTCTGAAAATTTTTGAGAATTAAGTCTTTCTACATGTGTCAAGGTTGAAAGTAACAATATGTGTTAAATAACCTAGCATGCTTGCCAGAGGTACATTTTGTACCTGGGGTTTGGGAATACTCTTAAAAACACATAATAAACAGGGGAGTGAGCTGGATACAGTCTCACCATGTATGCATGCCACTTGGAAAGCAGATTTCTTTATGTGCTATAAACGGTTTTACTAAAATAAATTTGCATGTTAAAAACAAGATTGTATCATATTTTGAACTCAGAAATGCCTAGTTTCAGTCTTTTCTTGGTATTTTCACGTCATGTAAACACTCACAATTTTCATCCATGTAGGTACTACAGGGCAGTGCTGAGAGCATACTACCAGAAAGTCGACACATCAAAGTCGTCGTAAAGATCTTGAAGGATGATGCAACAGCCAATGAAAAAGCTTTATTTTTGGAAGAAGTCTCTCCATTCAGGTAGGTTGGATGAATGGAAGGGATAGAGTAGAGAGATTGTGAAAAAAGAATAAAGACGAAATGGAATAAACAGTAGATAATTGGTATTGTCAACTTAAATGCAAACTTTAGCTTTAATGCAATACATTGTTGTAATTTCAGGGATTTGGACCATCCAAACATTCTTCAATTATTGGGACAGTGTACAGAAACCACACCCTTCTTGGCTATACTGGAATATCCACAATTGGTATAAAACATTCATTTTCCTTGTTATTTATTTAGAGGTATAAAGCTACTAGACTACACTGTAGAGCTAATTTTGCTCTGCTGTAGAGCTAATGTTACTCTGCTGTAGAGCTAATGTTACTCTGCTGTAGAGCTAATGTTTCTCTGCTGTAGAGCTAATGTTTCTCTGCTGTAGAGCTAATGTTACTCTGCTGTAGAGCTAATGTTACTCTGCTGTAGAGCTAATGTTGCTCTGCTGTAGAGCTAATGTTGCTCTGCTGTAGAGCTAATGTTACTCTGCTGTAGAGCTAATGTTACTCTGCTGTAGAGCTAATGTTTCTCTACTGTAGAGCTAATGTTACTCTGCTGTAGAGCTAATGTTTCTCTACTGTAGAGCTAATGTTACTCTGCTGTAGAGCTAATGTTACTCTGCTGTAGAGCTAATGTTTCTCTGCTGTAGAGCTAATGTTACTCTGCTGTAGAGCTAATGTTTCTCTGCTGTAGAGCTAATGTTACTCAGCTGTAAAGCTAATGTTACTCTGCTGTAGAGCTAATGGTAATTGATGCAGGGCCCTCGCTCTACTTCGGGGGAAGGGGTCTGCAGCCTTCAGGTGGGGGAATTTTCGTGTCGTTTTTGCCAAAAGGGGGATTTTCTTTCATGATGCACTCGTTTTTTCATTAATCTTTTTTCGATACGACTTCGTATTGTGGGACATGTTGACATTGGAAAACAAAAACGGAAAAGAGTAATAGAACTAGTGACTGCGCATGCGTATCGCAAGGGAGGTGACAACAATGTGTTTCGTTACAATATAATGATTTACCTCTCTTGGATACTCTTACATAGAAATTGACATTTGCTCCAATTTCTGAGGGGGGATTTTTATCTCTGGAGGGGCAAAAACCTTTTTCGGCAAGGGAAGCAACTGATATTAGGCAGTAAAAACAGCCAATTGAGGGCCCTGTGATGTGAACGTAAACCTTAAAAGACTTATTTAAGTCTGTGTTAGAAGTTATAACATGCTGTACATGATTAAGTCCCTTTCATCTTACCTGTGTGTGCTACTGTTAGTTTTAGTATTTTATGCTTAGTACATTTACTTGACATTATAAGGTTGGATACTGGACAAGTATTCTGACTTTTCTGGAGATTTCCAGGAATTTTGTTCTCTTGGTTCATTCAGTATGGTACTCTACATAAATCAGTTGTTAGGTATTCAAGTGTATATTTCATTATCATTATTCCATTATCATTATGTAAATAACATAAATACATATAAACAGTAGCTTTAAGTACACATTTTAAAACAGAACGCATACTTTATATTTTGTTGTTTTATGTACAGGGAGACCTAAAGTCCTACTTGCTGGCAAACAACACTGGACCATTGATACAGTTTGCCATAGATGCGGCTAAAGGACTCGCCCACATGCACAAACATTCCTATATTCACCAGTAAGCTTTGTTTATGCTGTTTGATCCAGTATCAGTCAGTAAAGATATAAAGATGGCCAGCTTTGCATTAATTTTGGACTCGGAACTATGATGAATATTGGCTGAGGGGGATAGTGAAAATTATCGTACTAGTTTTTAGCTCGACTTTTCTATGAAAAGGGGAGCTATCCTACTCGCGTCGGCGTTGGCGTCACACCTTGGTTAAGTTTTCGTACCACCCCACTTTATTTCAAAAGTATTAGAGGTATGGCTTTAAAACTTACCATACTTGTTTACCATCATAACCTCCATCTACAGACAAGAGTACATAACTCTGTCAAGGTTTTTGACAGAATTATGGCCCTTTTGACTTAAGAAAGTGTATTGAGCTTGGTTAAGTTTTTCGTACCACCTCACTTTATTTCAAAACCATTGGAGGTATTGCTTTGAAACTAACCATACTTGTTTACCATCACGACCTTCATCAACAGACAAGAGGACATAACTCTGTCAAGGTTTTTGACAGAATTATGCCCCTTTTGACTTAGAAAATACATTGAATATGGGTAAAATCCACTTATTGCCTTAACCCTTTGAGATATTGCTTTGAAACTTTTAATGCTATTTCACATCATTACCCCCTCCTGTACGCCAGAAAGGTAACTCTGTCAGGGATTTGTTTTTAAAAATTATCGACTTAGAATCTTGGTTAAGTTTTTCCCACAGTCCACTTTTTTGACTGAACTGTTTGAGATATTAATTTGAAAGTTGGAATACTTGTTTACCATCATGATTCCCAAACATGGGCAGGAGAAGGTAATTCTGTCAAGGATTTTATTTGAATTATGGCCCTTTTGACTTAGAAACTCAGTTAAAATTTTCAGTCTTGTCCACTATTAACTTAACCATTTGAGATATTACTTTGATATTACCATTGTAAGACCTATCTGTAAGCAAAAGAAGATAACTCTGTGAAAAACTTCCTTGATTTGTACTAGAAATTCCTAGTTAAAGTCTTGTGTGCCCTTAACTGTCAAAGTTTTGTTTTATTGGCAAGCACTAAAAAAGTCGAGCATGCTGTCCTACTGACAGCTCTTGTGTTGTTTACTTTCAGTTATTTTGCAAAGGGTTACAATACCTGCTGTTGGGTAGAAGTAACTTTGTTGTCTTATTTAAACATCTTATCCCTCAAAAAATGTTCCCGTCATTATTGAGGGAAAATTAACATTTAACAAGCCGTTACTTCTTTCATTTGGATTATTGCGTGTTTATTTCACTGTCACTTAATTAAATTGACAGTATGAAACCCTACCTTGCTGTGTTTTGCATTTCAGTGATTTTGCTGCAAGAAATTGCCTGCTGATGTCTGATATGACATTGAAGGTTGGAGATTACGGTATAGGAGAAGACTTGTATAGGGTAAGGGTTAAACGTTCTGTTACATAGCATCTTGAAATAAATTCTTCCAAGAAAAGAAATGTAGCCGGAATTTCAGTTTATGGATGTAAACACAAACTAGATAGACTTTTGTTTAACTCGAAATGAAATAACATATTGTAAAATGTGTGAACAAAGACCACTGGCTGAAAATAAAAAAGTAATCTTTTTAAGAAAATTTCTATTCAGGGGGAATACTTCTGTGAGTGCATTGGTTCCACCTGCTGGTTCTCTGTTGCAGGGTCATCTTCATTGGACTCTATGTACATTCATTCTGTATTTAAAATTGAATGATTTCCGATATCTTTATGTAATGTACAGGAGGACTACTATGATACTGGGCGTGACTTGTTGCCAATACGTTGGATGTCACCCGAGTCACTCGAGGTTAAACAAGGGGTCTGGCAGCTTAAGGAATTTACACTCCAATCAAATGTCTGGTTAGTAATTTCTAATTGTTTATATTTTGTTTAAGGTCTTCATGAGTTTACAGTCAAACTTGTCTAAAGCATCCAGCCTTGGGATGTATAAGAAGTGGTAACATAATATAGGCAGCTGCTTAGTACATGTGTACTTGATATTAAAATGGAGTATTGGTATATAGAGCATATTTGTTTGTTTTGAGTGGATATGGAATATATCTAAACTTAAAGTGATACAATATTGATATTTTAACAAGCACAAGGCGCATGTGAAAATTGTATCACTTTGAGTTTAGATTTATTTCATATCCTGGCACTCTAAACAAATTTTCTTTTTATTGTATGCTAACTATTGAAACATAGCTAAGTTATGTGTATGCACCACTAAAAAAATGTAGTTTAAGCAGACATGTATCACCCACACTGTGACTGATATGAAATCTATATTGTCACACTATATTTCATCGATAAAACACAGTATTTCATTAGTTAGCTTAAAATAAACATCAGTACTGGCTGTTTAAGGCAGGTGTCTACTTGATTGGTGTAACCCCCTAGCACATGTACAGCTGTATATGATCTTAATATATTGTATTCTGTATCAACAAAATGCTTGCTTGTCCAGCAATATTTTCTCATCTTTGTTTCCAAGATAAATTCAAAGCTGTGAGTTAAGTGGAAAATTTGTCTTAATACCCAGCAAAATTAATTTGGTTAAGTTAACTGCAAATGCATTGTTGAAATAGTGTTACAAGGATTGTTAAATTAACACCAAAAATAGAATATAACGTGAGAAGAATTAAGAAATTAAAAGGAAAAACACAGAAAATGTTGTGATATTTTATATCAAAGAAAGAGATTATGTATTAAGTATATTATTATTAATTGACAAGAGTACATGAATCTTTCAGGCCATTGATGATGTTCTTATAAGACTTTAAATACTTGTATATTTTAGGTCATTGAGTGTTTTATTATGGGAGATTGTATGTGTTGGAAGGAAACCATATATAAATCTACGTGATGAAGATGTTTTACAGAAGGTCATACGTGAGGGAACAACGAAATTACCGCCACCTACTTCAGATATACCATTGCATGATAGATGGTGAGACCAGTTCACTTATTTGCTCATCTGAGCAGAAGGCTCTCGATGAGCTAGCAGTATGGGTGGGTTGTCTGGCGTCCATTGTCAACATTTCACCTGAAGCTCTTCTCTGAAGCTATATATCAGATTTAAACCACAATTGCTCTTTAGCATTGACACCTAACAGGGGCCATTGTTACGAAAAGATTAAAATTCTTTTAAATGGCTTTTCCTCCTGAACCAGTTTTAGAAATCTTACCAAACTTACTCTGTAGCATCCTTGCAATGACCCCATCTTAAAACAGGAAATGGTTACAGTCCATCAAACATAGGGACCCATGTTACTAAAAATAGAAAATTCTTTAAATGACTTTTCCTCGTGAAGCAATGGTAGGAATATTACAAAACTTGCTCAGTGCCATCCTTGCATTGATTCCTTCATAAAAACAGGAAATGGTTTCATTCCACAAACACAGGGACCCACTTTACACTATAATAGTACAATAGAGCACCTGGTGACATAAATCACAATGTTGAATTCCTACTCAGATGATAACTCGGAGCCAACTTGGCCCTCTTGTTTTAGATACTGCTGATTTGTGTGTCCTGAAGTTACAGTGCTGTAAAAATGGAAATTGGTCAATTAAGATGCTTCAGATAATAGGAGTGTTTTGAAAGTCATGCCGAGTTATTTCTCCTATAAGCATATAGAAATGAAAATAAACCTTACAGTATTAATATTTTCTAGGTTTGAAATAATGGAGATGTGTTGGCAGGATGTTGAAGACAGGCCGTCAGCAGGAGACATTTTAGCATTTCTTCAGCAGGTAGAGGAGGAAATGACATCACAGTCACATGACCTCAGTGCTGTAACTTCTTCTGTTCCTGTCAGCCAGACTGGTCCCCAGTCTCCAAATTCATTTGATTCTAAGTTTGTGATGTCTAAGAATGTAAACCAGTCAAATCATCATGTTGCAGAAGTTCTTGTTCACAGAGTGGATGATGGGGAACAAAAACAGGGTTTTGATGATGACTTTTCCAAATCTGTGAAGATAAGGAAAAACAAGGGAGGAGGATTTGAAGATGACTTTATTCATGGTGAAGAAAATGACTCATCTTACCTGTCACAAAATGATACCATTCTTGCATGTGGGGGTAATTCCACTGAAGTCGAAAAAGACATTTTTTCGGCTGATCACAATTTAAATTTACTCCACCCACCAGTTCCAGTTGGAATGAGCACACCCAGTAAACAGCTAGTGAATGGAAAACCAAATCTTTCGGATGGCTACAACACCGCACTGAGCAATCGCACTTCCCAAAGCTCTAATTATGTTACTGCTTCGGATGGAAATTTGCATGTGTCTGCTTTTAATCCAGATCTAGTTAGATCTAACAATCAAAGTGTTTCCCCATTTAACCCTGACTTTGTTAGATCTGATCATGCAAATAAAAATTCATCAAAACAACTTTTTGGTGAGAAGTCTGACAATCAGAATAGTGATGAAGGTTACAGAACGGGTATCAGTGGATCAGCTCCAGATATAGTGTTAAATAATAATAGTGATACAAATTTGACAAAGCACACCCCAGATTTAGATACTGATAACCTTTCAAAAGAAACTGAAGACATAGATAATGTACCACAATTGACTAAACTGAGTCCTAAGTTTTCAGACTTAGAAACTGAAAAAGCTAAAGAAATATACATGTCAAAAGGTGCTGGTTTACCTTCCTCTATAGTTCATAAGTCAAGATCTCTAGGAACCATTCCAGAAGATGGAATTCCGTCAGATAATACCTCGCAGAGTGGGGTTGTGTTTGATGACCCAGATGTTGATATGGGCATGAACTTTGAATGGGATGATTACGAAGGTGAACAGTTGGTCGGCCGTGTAAGATACATGTCTGACGAGTCCAGTGCCAGTAGTGCACGCTCCCCACGTCAAGTGGATGTTGAGGAGTGGCCTTTTGATCAGGACTCCAGCAGTGAAGGTCATTCCAAACCTGGGAGTGTAGCGAGTGACAGTGATGCAGAGGTAACAAGACTGTCCATGGGATCCAACTCCAGTATAGATACACGTGCTCGAATAGCTAGTATACTTACTAACCGCTTAAACTCACTTATTAAACAGACTAACACATCTCATTCTGACCAGGGCATGTTTTATTCCTTTTCTCACTATGATAATGATCTAGATTCCCCAGAGCATGCCTTTACTGACACAGATCATTCTCTAGGTAAAGCGTCTGGCATTCCAGATGCACATACAGTCCTGAGCATGCCAAGTGAGAGACAAGAATTGGAGGAATTTGATACTTCTGAGGAAACTGTGCCACATGGGCAGGTAATGAGAACCTTTTGCTTTATATAACCATGTTGTAATGGAATGGCAGACTTGTTTAGATATCTTCAATTTCTGCAATGCTTGATAAGATCTCTTTATTAATTATTTTCTTTTTTAACAAAAACAATATCTGTTTTGCATGTATGAAATAAAATCGTCACATTTATTTGATATATTACACAAAATTGTAATTTTATTATTAAATGTAAATTTTTAGGTGATACCTGTTCAGTTGCAATGCTTCTGTGTGTTTACTTTTAGTTTCAGTTATGCTTGTAGTATAATATTAAGATGTGTTTTTGCTTTATTTCTGTTAAAGTCAGTATGCTTAAAAAGTAATTCAAATTGTGTTTTATTTTTATTTCATGTAATATGTAAGTATCGTGACAAAATGTTGATTCTGTTTTGCTAAAAGTCTTTTGTGCTAGATCTTTTCTTCTGTCTGTGTGGAACAGAGTTTTAGAATGCTATAATTACTTTTATACAGAGAACCATTAACAATATGCTTCAATGAAAACTTTCAGATAGATAAATGTTGGATAAGACATTCAGATAATTAACTGATCTATCGCTAAAGCATTGTAAACTTTTTAATAATATGATCTGAATTTAAAGTCGATACTGTCCACTTGCATTAAAATGACATTCATTACAAAGTAATTTTCGCTTCTCAACAAGAAATGGCGGGCAACAAACCTGCATCAACATATTTTATATCTGTTACCTCGGAATTTTCAGATTCTGACACCGACTTTAAAATTCATGGCACCAAAAACCTTTTGGTGTATGCATAGAAATCCAATATATATATATATCATAAAGCTAGACTGTAATTTACCTGTGGCTATTATAGCAGTGTTGACAGGTGAATGATTATTGAATTTTAACATGCTGTGTAGTTATCACAATACATACACATACAGTACGGTTGTTAAACAGTTAAATAGATCTCATTGGTTGCCGTGATTGACCTACATTTTGGCAACCAATCAAATTCACTCTTTGGCGAAAACTGGCTGGAAATTACAGTCAGGTAAATCTCTCCTATTTTGGACGCAGAAAAACACTTTTGATAGGTATAGGTATGGTGGGAGACATGCCAAGGTCTCATCCACAAATTCAAGCTAATATAATTGCTCTTGTGGATGGACCTTTATAAAATTTGCTTCAAATCAAATTAAACAGTTAAATATATGATGAAAATTGAATGAAGGCATTCTAAGACTCTTCTTTCACAAACATTTTTTTCTCAGTGTTCTAAGCACTCTTTACTATTCATCAAAGTGTTTGAAATAATTCCAGTTTGTTCCAATTGCTAACGTTATATATTACCTGGTTATTTTTAGTTAATAGTTTATACTAAATTTTTTTAGCTTAATTGTGAAGAAAGCTAGTAGCTTATCGAGTCATTCTTGAGTCCACTTCCTGGAAAAACCAGTACTGGTATCATATGAGGATGTACGGTAGTGACCCCAGTGTGGCTCGAACCCACAACCTCCCTTTACTAATGCAAACTAGGTTTGAACGTCTCACATTTATGCATTCTTTGACTCACAGTATGGAATCAGATTTATGCGGTTAACAATTTTGCTAGTTTCGTCATGGAATTGAGAATTAAGAAAAAATTGGTTAAAACGGTTGAACCTTTCAATATTTTCAGGTTACTGAATTATTACTAAGTATATACATATTGTTGGCTTACTGAAAACTATGGTCCTTATATCTAGAGTGTTAGTTTATGTGTTAGACTTGTTTGCTTGGGCCTAGTGGTCTAAGGTGTTCGTATGTTGTGTTACCAGGTGATATCGCTGTTTGGTACAGGTGCAAATCCTGCCTTCTCCCTTGAATTTTTTTTATATTTAATGTTACATGTCAATCTAGTTTGAGTTGACTACAAAGGTGAAATAGCCTAGGTCAGGTCAGGTGAAATTCTGTTTTATTTTGATGTGTCAACCCTGGGTTTTAAACACCTTTTGCCACCTTTAAACTGAAACAGTTATTAGAACATGTATTTGTAATTTGATCTAATATGACAGGGGTTTTTGTGGATGCTTTCAGCAGTCTGGCAGGCTGAGTTAAATTTAAATGAAAATTGCAAATGGTAATATGATGTAAACAGTGCTTGAGCAACTGATCATCTATAAGTTAACAACTTTTTACCAGTTTATGTATACCGGTAACATGTTTATGCATCAGACAGTTATAGCATCTATATATAACTTATCATATGATTATTTCTTGTTTATGCATTTTATCTATTTTCTGTTTCTGCCTTCCAAGTAAACTAACAAATAACTTGATAATATTGAATGATTTCCTTTCTGCAGACATTAGTTTTCAGAACAGAACTCTTGTTTCAGCAACCATTAAAAGAATGTTGTACCCAGGTAGATACAGGGCTAATACTGTGTTCTTGCTCTTTATTAAAAAAAAACACACACAAAAAACAGGATTTTGAATGGGAATTGTGTAAGTTTTTACCATATTCACCTGGGAAAAAATCAGGTGTTTTAAATTATTTTGTAATTATCTTTTCCAACTGGTTTGCAAATTTTGGTTCCTCCTTTGGTGAAAAAACACATGTTTTAAAGCTTGTTTTATTTGGTGCTTTAACAATGCTTTTGTACTTGCTCAGAGGAGCTACATGTCAACTGCTGTGGTTACTGGTAGCTGTTGTCCACATGTGTACGGCTGTGGTTACTGGTAGCTGTTGTCCACATGTGAACGGCTGTGGTTACTGGTAGCTGTTGTCCACATGTGAACTGCTGTGGTTACTGGTAGCTGTTGTCCACATGTCAACCGCTGTGGTTATCTGTTGTCCATCTATCAACAGCAATCCTGATTGTAATAAATGAGGCTTGTCAAGCAGGCCTGATCAAATTTGGTCTTAAGAAAGCATGCATTAGTAATTACCAGTTTCGGTTTAGAAAGTCTGTCAATTAACACCATGTGAATAAAGTACTAGAAGAACCTTACATCACATGGAATTTCTACTTCCTTGCCCGTCAGCTTGGCTTTGTTTTGATGTTTAGCAAACCTAAGGTCCCAATTTTGAACTCTGGTTAGGACATATTTATCTCTTCAAGAAATATCCATATATACTGCGGGTGAGCATGTCTTGCTGGCTGTTGTCTCTTGCTTACTGAGATAAGGATTTTGCAAAAAGCAGCTGTAATACTGAAATTTTCCTAAGTTAGAACTGAAGTTGATTCTAGATGTGTCTTTACTTTTAAAGTGTACTTGATTAATTTGATTTCCACAGTAGAATAATAAATGCTAATACCTACATGTCCTGGTGATTGGGAATTACAATATACTAGATGTAATCAATGGATTTATAGACCCTTTTTGTTTGTGATTTAGATTTATGAGAGTCTATTTATGACTTGGTTTCATGGTTTGTGTTTTGTTTGTCTGAGAAAATTGGTGGTATTTACTTTGCTATGATTGGCTGGAATAGAACCTGTTGTCATTAATCAGTTATCATACTCATCAGGTAGCAGAACATTTGTATTCTTGAAGAGTAGATATATGTGTAAAACAGGAGAGAAATAATTCAGTAGTGATATAGATGTAATGCTTGTACTAAGTACTGTAAAAAATGTTAATACTCATGTAGCACTTTTGTGATTGAAGTAAACCACAGAGAACAACATTTTAATTGTTTATACATATTTTGTATATAATAACAGACTTAAAATTCACAAATGCATGTGCCTAGTTGCCAGCAAAATTGTAATTTTTCTAAGAATTACAACATTTCCTGCCCATGATTACGAGTGTGCGTTTACAGTATATCTAATGAACTTAAGAAAAATTGGTGCTTGCACTACTTTAATTTGTCATTAAAATTTATGTAGGTAATGTAATTCTTCTTGAAATAGTAAGTAATCATTGAAAGTGTAATTTTATTGTATGAACTCGCTTTAACTATTTAGTTGAGGTTACCAGCTTGATATAATACTTGTTGTAAAACTGATGTGGTCATGCTGGTTGGTAGTTATGTTTACTCAGAGTATTGTTTCATTTGCTTATTTCAGGATGGACAATTCATAAAAGAAGATTTAGACAAGATTGCAGCATCTGTTCTACGTAAAGATGATGTACTGGAGGTTGTCGTCAGTCAGCCACATGATCAAATGTTGCAAAATATCGTCACGGACTCACTCGCGTAACAAACTATTACAATAGAAGGCAGGATGGAGAGATGGTTATATAGGTGCCACATAGACAGTTATTCACTACACTTAGATGTACTTCCTATCAGCTGTCAAAAATTAATATTTATCTGTTTTATATGTCAGTCTCACATAGAACTTGTATGTACATTGAAAAACAAAGAGCAGGACAGCCCACTGGGGAGTTGATAAAAAGGTTTCATCGTAGATAGAGGTTTGAGTATCATGTACTAAAAACATTCTCAAAGCAATGTATTCCCATTCTTTTGAGGGGGTTTTTTTTTTTTTTTTTTTTTTTTTATTAATTTTTTTTTTTTGTTTTTTTTTTTTTTAAAATTTTTTTTTTTAAATTTTTTTTTTTTTTTTTTGGGTTTTTTTTTTTTTTTTTTTTGGTTTTTTTGGGGTTTTTTTTTTTTTTTTTTGATATCAAAGTCAACTGTAAACTGTGTTAAACATACACAAGGTCTTGCTTAGTTTGGTTTTACTGAAAACAAATGTTACATCATTCTTGTTTGTGCCTGGAACTAGTAGATTGTGAGGAATGGTGCTTCATGACTTTCTTGTTTCGGCCTAGTATAGTACATTTTTCAAAATGTTTATCAGTAATCTCTTCTTTTATCATCTCACCACTACCTACTGTTTTGATGTGTCAACGGCAGGTGTATGACAGGGATTGAAGGGGGTGGGGGATGTAATACATTAAATTTTAAAAAACAAGATAGTTTTCATTTTTTATTCAACACTAGATAGGGTACTGTTTTGAAAAGCTACATTTTTTTTTTTTTGGGTTTTTAATTTTGAATTAATACAGTTTCTGACACCTTTCCATCATGAGATTTGAATTCTCCTTTGAAATGTGACTGAAGTTGCCTATGGTAATGAAAGGGTTGAGGTATATTTGGTGCAGTAAACAATACCTAATACAGAGAAAGCCAGAAATTAACTAAATTGTGAATAAAGCATAGCTACTAGTATTTCGTCTACATTGTAAATGTCACTTGCGACAGTTTCGACTAGAGCTATGATGCTATTCATTTCATCTGGTCTGATTTGATTTAAAAATAAAAAGAACAGAGTTGAAAATAACAGTTAGAAGGTTATACCTTGTGTTGCAGAATACGCATTTAACCCTTATAGATAATTATAAAATGTTTTTGTATTAGGATTGTTTGGAGGAAAAAAAATGAGAATTATTTTATGTGATAATTTGGTAGAGCAGTAACTGCTTTAGTACAGCATATGTATAAATTAAATATTTTATACTGATTTAAAACATGCTTAAGTAACATTTACTAGTTTTCATATTTCATGCCTGTACTCTCATCTGCTGATGTAAAGTCAGCTTAACTTTGTCTTCTGCTGCAAAAGAAGGGTTATTTTGAAAAGCACATTTATTTCCAGATAGTCATTTATCCAGCTTTACTTTTATGGAAAAAAATTGAACAATCTAGTACATGGTAAAAGTATTTTTGTAAAACACTAAAATTTCATATTTTTTTTTTTTTTGGGGTTTTTTTTTTTTTTTTTATTTTTTTTTTTTTTTTTTTTTTTTTTTTTTTTTTTTTTTTTTTTTTTTTAATTTTTTTTTTTTTTTTTTTTAAATTTTTTTTATATTTTTTTTTTTAAAAAAAAAAAAAAATTATTTTTATTTTTACACAATTGCCCCAGGTTTATTTTTTTTTTTGGTTTTTTTTTTTTTTTTAATTTTTTTTTTTTTTTTTTTTTTTTTTTTTTTTTTTTTTTTTTTTAATAAATATATTTTTTGTTTTTTAAATAATTTATTAAATTTTTATTTTTAAAACAAAAAAAAAAATATTTTTAATTTTATAGCAATTTCCCGAGTGATATAATTATGTGATGTGTTATATGTACTTTTACAGTTTGTCCAGTTATCAATGTGTCCTGTTTAGTTAGAAATGTAGAGATGTAAGCTGCAATATTGTTTAAAGATTTTTTTTATAAGCACATTAATTTTTTTGTAAATATTTTGCTTCCATTTTATATTACTTGATAGATTATATATATTTTTTCAGAAAATAAAACACTAATAGTTAATGTATTTTTTTGAGAAAAAAAACTAATACATGTAGTTTATCTGTTATAAACTTTATATAGTCTACACATACTTTAGAACAGTATACCTAATAGAAATCTAGTCATATAAACTTACAGGTGCAAGGTTGTATTATAACCAATGGGTCTATTACTTCTTCATCTGCCAACTGCATAGGTTACA
Organism: Saxidomus purpurata; assembly: GCA_022818135.1. Classification (NCBI taxonomy): domain Eukaryota; kingdom Metazoa; phylum Mollusca; class Bivalvia; order Venerida; family Veneridae; genus Saxidomus; species Saxidomus purpurata. Next base: position 50,267,029 of record JAFMSR010000002.1, on the reverse strand, counting down.
TTGTAACTTGACAGATTTCAATGAATGATTTGAAGAAATATAAAACAAGTAGAAATAGTGGCATCATTTACATAACTATGAATTAACTTCCTAAACTGATAATTGTTTTTCATTCATAAAGGTTTATTGGATATATTTTTATTAACATTTGTGCATTTTTAGCTCGACTATTCGAAGAATAAGGAGACTAAGATTGCCACTCACCAAAAAAAATTCAGGGGCCGGCGGGCGTCGCGTCTCTGTTTTTTTAAAGTTTGTCATAAAGTCAAATATTTTGAATACTATCAAAGGTATTGACTTGAAACTCAAACTATATGTTTACCATCAACATCTTCACCTGAGGAAATAATCCCAATAACTCTGTTTTGATTTTTGACAGATTTATGCCCCTTTTTAACTTAGAAATTTTGGTTAAAGTTTTTTATAAATTCAAATATCTTGAATACTATCAAAGGTATTGACTTGAAACTCAAAGTATGTGTCTACCATCAACATCTTCACCTGAGGAAACAATCCCCATAACTCTGTTTTGATTTTTGACAGATTTATGCCCCTTTTTAATAGAATTTTTTGATTGTTAAAGTTTTTTTAAAATCTATATTGTAAAATCAAGCAACAAATGATTTGTACATTTACAGCAATTGCCCCAGTGATATAATTATGTGATGTGTTATATGTACTTCTAGAGTTTGTCCAGTTATCAATGTGTCATGTTTAGTTAGAAATGTACAGATGTAAGCTGCAATATTGTTTAAAGATTTTTTTTATAAGCACATTAATTTTTTTGTAAATATTTTGCTTCCATTTTATATTACTTGATAGATTATATATATTTTTTCAGAAAATAAAACACTAATAGTTAATGTATTTTTTTGAGAAAAAAAACTAATACATGTAGTTTATCTGTTATAAACTTTATATAGTCTACACATACTTTAGAACAGTATACCTAATAGAAATCTAGTCATATAAACTTACAGGTGCGAGGTTGTATTATAACCAATGGGTCTGTTACTTCTTCTTCTGCCAACTGCATAGGTTATATTGTAACTTGGCAGATTTCAGTGAATGATTTGAAGGAAAATAAAACAAGTAGAAATAGTGGCATCATTTACATAACTATGAATTAACTTCCTAAACTGATTAATTGTTTTCATTCATAAAGGTAAATGGATATATATTTATTAACATCCCCCTCCCTTTTGGTGGGGTGGGGGGGGGGGGGGGGTGGGGTTGTTTTTTTTTTTTTTTTTTTTTTTTGTTTTTTTTTTTTTTTTTTTTTTTTTTTTTTTTTTTTTTATTATTTTATTTTTTTTTTTTTTTTCCAAAACCCCTTTTTTTCACCAACTTTTTAGTTGTTTAGCGTGTGTCATGTGCATTTTTTGTTTTACTGTAAAATTTTGAAACTATTTAGACCATATCCTAACATTACAAGGAAACCATAGTACATGTATTCTCATCAGTCTTCAATTCAAATATATCTTCAATACAAAAATATCTTGTAAATGTAGTTAGTGAATCTAAAAAGCATATTTTTCAGTGCTGCTGGGTTCTTTCATCCATATTTGTACAAGCCAGGCTGGTTCTAAATTACAATTAGCAGAACTACTATATTGGTAGTGGACTTGCTTGACTTTTGATTTCAGTTTTCAGGGCCTCCCTTAGATTTTGTAAATTTGCTGCCACTTTCTGGCTAGAGCAGTTTTTTTTAGAAATAAGTAAAAGTGGGGACCAACATAACTATAAATTTAATAACAACTTCCAAATTTCTTTCGCCACTCCCCAGTATTTGATGCATTTAGTGATATTCATTTCTTAATTTGTTTGTAAGCTTGTTACCCAAAGGGCACTTTGCTTCATCAATGAATGGACATTTTTGTTAAGTATCCAGATATGCAATATACCAGTAAACTCATCATAGACCATTGGTTGCGCGATTTGTGTACATATCAAGTCAGTGAAGCAGTTTAAGATAATGTATATATCTATTTATAAAGCTTTATATCATTCATGTTCTGTACTCGGTCGTCACGGACTATCTCATCATTTCAGTAAATTAATTCATAAACACTGTTGATTGATTTGAATTTAAACTTATTTAATATGTTAGTGCACAAACTATTTACATGTACACGTATAACCTTTAACCCAGAACATTCCAGGGAATGTCACACTAACACATTGGTTTACCTTTGTTAGAATTTAGAAAAGATAAAGAATTAACATTAATCTTGACCATGTAGGCAGCAGGTGGTTATGTGCTTCCAACCAGTGCAGATCCTGATCAGCTGGCACATCATTGTGGTCACTGTTCAGTACTCAGTCGGTAAACTTTCTCTGGAAATCCCCTGTGATCTATTAATAGTACTATCCAAATTGAAAGATGTCTATTTTAGAAGCTGAGGAGGGTCAGGTTAATGCATGTAATATATAATAGTACTTACAGTATTGAATTGTCCTCTAGCCAATTGTTTGTTAGATACTAGGTTGACAAATTTAGGACAGCAGTAGTTCTGAAATGACCTACAATGACCTAGTAGAATTATGTAGCTCAAGGCTAGAAGTATTAGAAGGCTCAAGGCTGGTACAGTTCAGCTGATTTATATTCATAGGTACACATTATATACACTTTGATTTTAAAGGCTGTGTGCTTTATTGTTTAGTTGTAAAAAAAATACATATACAGTTAAAAATGTGTAAGAGGTCACCTCGGTTAAACAGCTGGGTGCCATAAGCATTCACTGCTGATGAATCCTATTGAGCATTTTTTTTTAATTAAATACACCTGTACTGTGCATACATCAAAGTGGAAACTTTGATGCACCAGTTGACTGGCTGTTTGAGACAGAATCGACTGTATTTCTGTGTAATATTTTCCATATCTATGTTGTAATTAACTACACTTAAAGCTAACAGGCTTAGCTATGTAGAAAATAGGGCTGTGTAAAATTTGATATTTATTTTCTGAAATCCAAACTCCTTTGTAAGAGATTACTGGATGATATCACCTTAGCTTTCAATACAGTAGAGGATTGTTGTAAATATGCATCCATTGGAATAACTTGTATTAGATCATGTTTACACATACACACCTAATTCATGGTGCTAAAATAAGTTTGAAGCAGTGAATGTTATGCTCAAAATATAATGTAAATGTAATTAGTTTTTTATTATTTTGAAAAAATTCAAAGCTGAAATAACTTGACTGATCTTAAAGGATAAGTGTTTTCTTTCTAAAAAGTTGTTTTGGAAATTTGTTTTTACAGATTTTCCAGAAAAAATGTTTTGTTAAACAATTGTACATATTTGTTGCATCAAAGCAAAAAAATAGCTTTTCGATTAGGTGCAATAAAACTATATACAGTTCAAGGGCTATAATGCATTTTCTTTGTTCTTTTTTAAGACCATGAATGGTTGTTACCAAGTGTTTTGTTAGACTTTGTTATATTTACTTTTCTGTTTAAATTTCATTTTTTAGCTCACCTGAGCACAAAGTGTTCATTGTGAGCTATTGTGACAGCTTGATGTATGTTGTTGGTTGTCAACAGTCAAACAGCATCGTCGCTAAAACCATTTAACCATAAAGCTAGAATTTACAGGATTGATCTTTGGACTGTCCTCTACCATAATTTAAACTGAACCGGTCTACTGCACAAAATGGCTGCCAGAGCTAGATATAGAAAGAAAAACCTTTTGACTACATCTTCCTGGGCCAATTACAACTAAACTTCACCTGATTGTTTCTTGGATAGTCCTCTACCAAAACTTCTCAAACGGTCTGCTCCATTGCACAAATGGCTACCAGAAATAAAAAAAGAAAACATTGAACAAAGTCTCCTAAATCTTTGGACTTGACCCAAACTTAGCACGATTTTTGCTTGGATAGTCCCTCTTCAAAATTACTCACACCATTCCACTCCAAAGCACAATTATTATCAGGAATTATGCAGATGTGATCAGGTAATGCAGATGTTCTCTGTTGACTCAGATGAGCCCTCCTGACCCTTGTTTAAGAAACTTTCATGAAGCTCATCATCTTGAATCTTTTTCTAATAATTTGCAGTTATTATGTAAAGAACATTAATCATCATGTTAAAGTAATTATCATGTTAAAGTAGTTTTAGATAAATTGTCATGTTACTGTAGTCTATAAAGCAGGCAAAAGAGATCATTTGAAGATTTTTTTTTTACTTTAAAGCGCTTTATCTGATTACTTCAAAATAATGTAAGCATGTTAAATTCATATTAACCTTCAAAATGGCCATATTGAATTATGGTCAATACCAACTGCTGAAAACGTAGTTGATGTTTTGAAAATACACAAAAAAAGAAATTGTACCAAGTTCTTTCTCTTATTGACAGATGGAAATTTGGATTGACCAACATAGGGAGGAATTTCAATTTTTAACAAAGATAGTGAAAAAAGAATACTGTATCTTCAGTGGGAATAACGATCTTATATATAATCAGATATTTTTGTTATAACTTTTGTTATACTCATTTTTCTAGGAGTAAAACCAGTTTTTTATGTCTTTCTGAAATTATGATAGTCACTTTGATCGGTAATATTACTTAAACATAGAACTTACTTTGACGGCGGAAATTGTCATCCGAATTTCCAAAAACAAAGGTATTTTCTTACTTTATTTGAACCCTGCTCTTCCAGAGTTAGTGCCAGGCCTTTGTGACCAGTATAGATACAGTCCAGTCTGTATATCATGCAGTCAGATGTGACTAGATACTGTTTGCTTATCTGACTGTAAAAGTAAAATTGTCACATGTGTCGCATTTTCCTCAATATACTATATGCAGTGAATTATTTGAATTCATGCTTACAGTTTCTGTCTGAATGTAAATACAATTATTCACTATGGAAAAATGATGCCAAACTTGTATTGCTTCATTAATATATGAAAACAAATGAGTATTATTATTTACGGAGAATAAAATTGAAAAGTAAAAGTTACTCGGTTTTTGCTGTTGTATTTGCTCACGGTAGAGATTTTGGTCCAGGGGAAAGTATAATTAGAAACGTTTTAAGCTACCATGATATATTTTTGACATGTATTACTGGATGAGGATATGGTGATAGCTGTTTTATCTGTTCATCACATTTAAAGGTCATAACTCACTAGAGAAGGATTTTGCCTTTGATAAAACACCAAATAAAGAAACCACGAGGCAAAGGCCCGGACAATCAAAATTTGTCATCCATTATAAAGGTTGCATTATAGTAGTGTCCAAGGTTCAAGAGAAACCGAGACAGATGAATCCATCTGTTCTTAAATTATGTGACACAGTTTCTTTTCTATTGCCATTAGTACATTCATATTTTCATAATCTAAATCATATTAAGACGGCATGTGTGTAATAGTGATTGGCTAAGATTTATTGCGAACCCAGTCAGACCAGAAAACTGATTGTATTTACATGGAGGCCACACTTTTTAACAATCCCAACCAAACGTTATGGAATGTGTATGGCCACTCGATGTCTGTCAACTTTCTTTTTTTACCCAATCAGACCAAAAATTAAGCCATGCTTTTGGAAAATCAGATATATTTGAACTTTTTTACACTGCATATTGTGAACAATTGTGACCAACATTGAAGGTCTGTGTATAGCTACAAGATCTCTTTCAAGCTTGATTAATGACCAAATATAACCAGAAACCAGGGGAAAATAAAACCGTGCCTTGTTATTTAGTGCATTGGTGTGCAAATGAAGCAATATAGAGCCACTGCAGTTGTTCGCATCATTTTATAAAGTTTAACACTTCAATACTTTCTTTCCATTTTATTCAGATATCACATTAATCTTTCTGAGTTATAAATAAAGCATATATATCATGTTAACAAAAAAGTTTTAAAAAGTGTAGTGTTAATCGGCGAGTGCAATGTTTACAGCTATGTTCATCTGTAAATTCTTCCATACCTGTTACACTCTTGTACAATCTAGATCAATTTAGCAAAAATTGTTGCAGAAAAGCTTCATCAAACAGTTATAACACTTCATGGTAGATACAAGCTACACAACTTTTAGCAAAATTCATACATAGACCTGTTACTGTTACTGCACAGTTTAAATCTATATACATGTATTGCACATCGGTTTTATATGAAAATCCTAATGGACAAGTGAGTCCAGTTTTAAATAGTGATTTAGTATCATTTTGTTTTAGGAGTCACCTTTCAGCATTTTGTTGCTTTATTTTATACATTATTTTATGATGTTAGTTCTCTAACTTTGCCAGCATGTAATCATTATTTTTCACTCATTTTCCCTGTCCAGCCCAAATCATACAAACTTCATCCTGTCCCCTATAGGTGAAGGCATTACACAACTACTGAAATACCAGTAGCCTGACCTTCATAGCATCTCCTCCCCATCCTCTGATACTTCTTTCAGCATAGCAACAAAACTTCATCTATTAGTAACTGATCCATGTTTTGCTAGTCATTTTATTTTCATAATACACCTTGTTTTCCCTCCCTTTTCCAAATAATCACCATTCCTTGAGCGTCACACGACGCCAGCAGACTTTCATCACAGTTGAAGCAGACATCAAGCACTGGTGCAGAATGTCCAAGCAGTTTGTTAACACATGCTTTCTTCTCTTTACCAATGTCAAAGAAATATACACACATGTCCTCACTGCCTGATACTGAAAAAAATGTTTTTTATATCAAACCTCAGCTTTGGCAAAGAATCATTAAAAAAATTATCTTACAAAATTCAACTACATATAGCTAAAGGAACTGTGCACTCCTAATTAGGCACCATTGCTTAACGGACACTGAAAATGTTGTCACTTTATTATCAATTGAAATTTGAAAAATAAATGACATTGAAAAGCATCTACTTTTCATGCTCAATGTGTCAACCAATGGCGAGGATAATCAACCAGTTCTCAATTGACTGGACAGAAATGATCAGTGTCACCAATCGCAGACGACAGACAAATAAAAGGGTGAATATCCTTAATTAAACTGCACATTAGGTAATACAATGTAGTTAAGTGTTCTACAGGCAAAAGAGCCATCTTCAAATTCTTTTATGCAATTACATCAAAATTCAAATCAGTAATATCTATGTACATGTATCTCCCACACAAAGTGGAAACTAAGCGACAAGATATACTGCCTGTGCTATGATTTATCAATTAGACAACACTAAAGGTGACTTACTGACACAAGCCCCCTGCCTAAATGACATCAGCGGACAGAATGTACTGCGAACACGTGCCTGTTTCTGCCGGATAGAAAATCGCTGCTTCAGCTGCAGACTGCCGTTTGTTGAGATTCTGTACAAACAAAAATGATAATGTATTCTCTACAATTACCTGTTAATGTGGTATTATTGTTATATTTTAAAACTTGTAAGTTTGAATGTCCTATGCTTAAGCATTCTCAAGTTACAGAGTGGAAACATAACTAACGGACAGTGATGTTCTAATGGACAGACAACCAGCTTTATACCGCAATATCACTCTTAGGACAGAGGAAAAATACATGAATCCAAATTATTTCTTGTAAATTTTTAATTCCTTGTTCATGCAAAAACAAATATCTGATTAAATACACTGGTTAATGAAATCAAGCATTTGCGCTAAAGAGGATACTAGTAAATATGCTGATGTTGATCAACATTATACCTGAACAAACACAATGAATTGACGGCACAGTTGACCAGAAGTGATGGTTCTCGTGCTTCCCTGCTAACCCATGCACGTTCTGATATACTTGTTATGGCATGACCCTCACACACTGATACCCTAAAATTATAACAGTACATCAAAATGTCATTGTTTTTTTTTCTTCTGAAAAGTCTACAAATATGTTTAAATCTATAGCTTAAATGTCCATGAAACATCCCAACAAGAGTAGACTGGAAAACTGACATTTTTTAAATAAAGTTCGCAACTTTATCATAACTTTATCATACAATTTTTACCATCTAAAATATCTGAGAGTATTCTATGTGACATGAGGCTACAGAGGAGTAAATTTACAAAGTTCAGTCAGTGTAAAAGCTTTCAAGAGCTTATGCTTTGTTTTGATATAGTCTTGCCGACATAAAATACATCTTATCTTATCTCATCTTATTGTCTTTGGCAAAATCAGAAGAACAGCATCAGATTACAGCAATAAACTCGCCTACTAACCAATATTAGACCTATGCTACTGGTAGTGTTCCACAATAATAGCAACTTTTACTCTTTACAATAACTATCAAGTGAAAATTCATTTTCACACAGCAGGGCTCATATAGCATTATTATGCTGAAATCTTAATACATGTAATAAACACACTGCATGGGACTCACAATTATTACAAATCTAGGTGAAAATACTGTAAAGGTCTATATTCACCAGTTGCTTATTTAGCCATTTTCAAATTTTCTATTTATTCGCAAGTTTTTGAATTTGCGAGTGGACCCTATTTTATATATAACCATTGTTTGTTTGCTCTGTTGGGAAGTTTGATGAATTCAGAAAGTGCTTCATTTGCGAAAACACAGTCCAAGATTTAATGTTGTAAAAGGAAACTCCTCCATCTTCACTCTTCTCTCTTCTTTCTTCTTTATAACACTGACAACAATTTGCTACCTGCCTTTCCAATTTGATTTTAATAACATGAAATAATTCAATCAAAAGTAAACTGCGTCAATTAACGTACCTTCTGGTTCTGATCAACTTTCCATTAGTAAGATCCACATTGAATGCTGACAGAGAACCTTTATCATCCCCTACCCACAGCGTTCTACCCGTAGAGTCAAATGCCAATGACAATGCCATACCCGTGATCTTACAACTTCCTCCCTACATGATAAATACTTCAACATCAAATGTGCAAACAAAAGTGACCCCAATCATTTAAGTACACCGAGTGTTAACATGTACATTGCACTGAGGAAGTAAACTGTAAACTGGGTAATTATCGTGATTTGTTAGCAGCGAAACTTATTCATGAATTTGAAATTCAATAAAGGGGAATTCTCTAAAAGTAAATCTATGTGAAATGAATCTTTCGTGAGATTTTTTACATAGAGAAGTGGGAAATTCCCAAACAAAATTGCAAATACATGTATATTCTTTATGTTGTTTATTTTTCCTATTAAAACTTTTAATAATACTGAACAGGTAGTTATTCAATGGCAACCTCAATTTAATTATTTCTTATTTTATGATTTTTATCACATCTTTACTGACAAGCAATAGGTGTTGGTCATCTAAACATCTAGAACTTATCGAGAAACTTTGGTCATCCTATCTTACACATACCTTGTATCCTTTTCCTGTAGAAACGTTGATGATTTGTACAAAACATTTACTGTTCCCCATCTATCCAGTGTTAAGAAAAAATGTTTATAATTCAAAAATATAACTAGAAGTTGTTCTGACTGTTCCGAGATCTGTTATTCTGAACCATTACCTTGCTGAATTTCATAGAATCTAGCATTTCCTCTCAATATCCTCTAACACGGTGTGTAATATCAACTAAATGCCTGAAATAGTTTTGGAGTTATGCTCCAGCAAGTAGTTGTCGAGATATATCGACCTGCTGGACAATGTAACAAATATATGCTTCCCCTTCATGAATCTCCAGAATCTCAGAGAATCCAAAAGCAATAATTGAACAAATCAGATATTAGTACATTAACAAGGATGCATTTGATCTCTACTGTAGAATATATTTCCACCAGTTATCAAGTAGGATTTATTTGTGCCTTTTTCCACTCTTAAGAGTCACTTTAACTTATTGTCATAAAACTGTTAACTAACCTTCATAGTTCTCTACTTGTGACATCTTCCCCACATGATAAAACAGTTGACAACCTTTGTCATTTACAACACGTGTTAATCACAATCTCTATTTTTCTAAGTGTATATATAAAAGGATACAACAAACATGTTATTATTTAATGGATGGAACAGACATGAGTGCAGCTCGGCCCCTGTGATGTCTTTGATTGTGCGAATACATTCTCCTGATGCAACATTCCATAGCCTAGCTGTACCATCAAATGACACAGACAGGATTATGTCATTAGACAGCGACCACTGAAAGTCTGTGAAAATATGATAAACCAATCTATACAATATAAACTTGTTAGCAAATATTAAATTGACAAAAAATGTTTAAAAGTTAATTTACATATTTCAGTTCCACACAGATACGTATAAACTTGTTTGTTTGCCCTGTATGATTTTTTATTTGAGCTGACGGATACCAACATTGGCATCCCTGATTTTCATCCAGCTTTTCACCACAAACATTCCTTTCTTTATATTTCTCTTATGCAAACTAGATGTAACCTCTATATAATTGAACATATTCCTAGTATCTCACTAATTCAACTTGAGTATTGAAAAATGAAGAACAATATTTTCTAAGAAAAGACAGATTTATTTTTTAGCAGTATTAAAATATCACGGCATAGACAACTACTAAAATCATGTAACACTGAAGTTTTATATGCTGACTTATTACTTACCAGATACAGCGTCAGTATGTCCTTTCAGCATACATATCACAGTAGCCGGTGGCGGTATGACCTGGCATATAGACAGTGTACTATCCACAGATGAGCACGCAACTCTACTCTTGTCATCATTTGCAAACTTCACACTTGTTACTGAATTGAAATATCATACCTCAATCATGGATAGAAGAAATGAGCAGTGCAAAGTCGAATTACTTGATTTCTGCATAAGCATTTCTTAAAACAGAGCTAGAATAAAATTTTCAAAGTGAAAAATAATCTGTCCATCAACAAACTAATGACTTATGCAGTCAATTTATAAAATAAAAGTCAGAAAAAATCTGTCAACAAATTACAATCGTCAATGTACAAAAACTAACAGCTGTACAGTCAAGCCTGTGAACAAAGATCACTGACCAGAAGATGTTAACACGGTCTTTGTTCACAGGTGTTTCCATTATAGATAAATAGTTAACACAGGTTTGACTATATTCAGAAACCATCCTTCAGCTACAACACCACCTGAAGAAGGGACCATTACTTCATAACCGTTGGCCAGTGAATTGCTAAACTACATCAGTGGCCAAATCAAACAATCAACCGGCCTATGATCATTAAGAAGCAGTCCTTTTCCTCAGTTACGGTTGAGTCAAAGAACATATCTGCTTGCATTGTATAGTTGATAGCTTTGTTCACATAACCAGTGCGGATGTGTCCCGACCTATAGCTTTGTTCACATAACCAGTGCGGATGTGTCCCGACCTATAGCTTTGTTCACATAACCAGTGCGGATGTGTCCCGACCTATAGCTTTGTTCACATAACCAGTGCGGATGTGTCCCGATACCTTTGTTCACATAACCAGTGCGGATGTGTCCCGACCTATACCTTTGTTCACATAACCAGTGCGGATGTGTCCCGACCTATACCTTTGTTCACATAACCAGTGCGGATGTGTCCCGACCTATAGCTTTGTTCACATAACCAGTGCAGATGTGTCCCGACCTATAGCTTTGTTCACATAACCAGTGCGGATGTGTCCCAACCTATACCTTTGTTCACATAACCAGTGCGGATGTGTCCCAACCTATACCTTTGTTCACATAACCAGTGCGGATGTGTCCCGACCTATGTATTCTCACACTCATATTATCATCTGTCCTTCTCATTAAACCTATATGACATCATAACAGTTACATCATGATCATGGTGTGCTAAAGGTAAACATGACAAGACAGGCAATAACTATTTTTTACCTGCATCAGAGTGTTGATCAAAGATGTGATGCATTCCAGCAAATGCATAATTCTCAGACACTGACTTTCCACCTGCCATTGCCCTGAAAATCACACATTAAACAATAAATATACTAGTGAAATATAGTAAGTTACAGATTATTTTTTTATCAAAACATACATAAAATTAGACATTATTTCAGCAATGTGGCCAGTAAACTAGTTTCGATGATGAAGATAGAGTGATCATGTACATGCTCAATCAGTTGCAAAGTTTTACGCACACAATTCTAAATGTATCAAAATTTCATCAAAATACAATCTCTTGTAAAATTTAAATGTAAGATTTCTTCTAAAAACAGATTTGTAGTGAAACATACAGCTCAATCTCTCTTCACAAAAGTTCACTTTTCATCAATAAAGGGTTGATCAAAATCTGAAAAAAATTTCCTTCAATTGGAACAAAATTTTCTTTGACATCATTTCTTAAACACATAGTCATACAGTCACAAGCTGGAAGGATTCTGTAACTCCTAAATCAAAAACTTTTCACATTTTACCTGCTAGCCTCGGCTTCTTTTGTAGGTACAACTTCAATACTGTCATAAATTCTCTTCATAGGCCCATCAAGATTGAACTTCACACTACCACTGCTACGTTGACGGCGATGGTACTTTCTTGTTTCACTCAGTTTGGGATCCAAACTCTGCAAAACAAATCACCATCAATTTCTGCTCACCTGTTTTACACTCCAAATTCTTCACTTAGGAGAAAGTTCAAGTTTAAAATTTACTGAAAATGCTGTATTTAAATATGGCAAAGATTTCGAGCAGTGCACTTTCACAAGCAGTAGTATGTAACCATTTTTCCGCCTTTTATTTTTACCATAAATCTAAGAATGTTTAGAAGGACCATTACTATCTTATGTGTTCTAGAAATTCATGTTAAGGAACACTAAAGCTGTTTTTCTCTCTTGTTTCTAAAGGTGTGCAATCTGAAATCATTACTGTTATAAATATAACATGTTTGTGATCAGTAAATAAATCCATAGAATTTTGGTGCCTGGTTTTACATTAATGATACCATTACATCAATTTACATCTATAGTACCTCACTTAGGCAAAAGGTTGAAACCTAACCAAACTGGCAATTTGGGTAATGTGTACTCATTTTTAAAGGACTTCTCTTTTCTTAAAGTATTTGATAAGAAAATTGTGCTTTTTTGTATCATTCTTTTAAAAATTGTGACCCAAATATTTTTCATAGTGTATGTAGCTTCCTGTATAAAGTTTATGTTTCACTTAACAAGGAAAACTGTCAACTGTTAAAATAAACTGTACACAGACATTTGTTATGAGTAACAGCAACAAAATTAATAATTGAACTCTCACCTCAATAGTAGATTTACTGATGCTCCTCCCTCCAAAACTGAAAGATCTACTCTTGATGCTTCTGAAACAGTCATGTTTATAATGCTCAAAGTAAGTGCAACAAACACAGACACACATATGTAGGTTTATACATGAAAACAGAGTATGTTGTAGATTCAGCCAGACAAAGATTTCTTCCTATCTGGTCATAGTTTGAAATGCACAACTATGTTAATTATAAAGTTGAATGCAACGGAATTAATATTTTCAAAGCCTTAAACTTTTAGCACTTTCAAGCTGATTTAATCTCTTTCCAGTTATAAAGACAGATATTATGTCCATTTATAGTTACTATGTGACACGCAATGATAAAAAACTGTTCTTATGTTTACATCTAGGATGTATATAGGTCCATGGTTTACGTTTACACTGTGTTTTGTTATTTTTGGGAAAAAAAACACACCCATAGCTCTTCTCTGTTTGCAAAAATAGGTACATTGAATGTAAGTCTGAAATAGAAGTTGCTGAGACAAACACAGGAAATGAATTAAGCACTAAGTCTTAGTACAGTCTCTAATGTAAAGTTCTCTAACTCAGAACTCACCCTTGGTCAGAGATAGCAGGACTGCCATATTTTGCTGAGAGAAGTCGGGCTCTTGTATGTAGATAGTCCTTTCTCACTGTAGACTCTTTCTAAAAACATAAAACACATCAAAGTTGTAGGTACAAGCAGGAATACTATCTATATATATATATAGACGGTTCGTGGTACAAGTAAAACTAGAATTGTGTCCAAAGGACACCGATGCCCCCACTGTGCAGATGTGCTCATAAACAAGAGCAAGCATATCTGTATGTAAGATTTTTATGTGGAACTTTTTCATTCCACTGTTTCATTTCTGTACATATACCTAAAATGATCTACAGGTAACCTTATGTACATGTTAAATTAAATTACAAATGTAAAATTTATATGTTCAATTATTTATATGGTATATAGTGAAAAAATCAACAAAGGGCCATAATTCTGTTAAATTTGGTCGCAACAAATTTATATGGTATATAGTGAAAAAATCAACAAAGGGCCATAATTCTGTTAAATTTGGTCGCAACAAAAATTTCTTCCTTTACTACCATCTACACATTAAAGCTGTTCATCCCTGGAAGTTTAAGCAAAATCTGCCATCCGGTTTAAGAGGAGTTGCGTTCACAATATTTCTATATGGTATATAGTGAAAAACTTAACAAAGGGCCATAATTCTGTTAAATTTGGTCGCAACAAAAATTCCTTCCTTTACTACCATCTACACATTAAGGTTGTTCATCCCTGGAAGTTTAAGCAAAATCTGCCAACCAGTTTAAGAGGAGTTGCGTTCACAAAATTTCTATATGGTATATAGTGAAAAAATCAACAAAGGGCCATAATTCTGTTAAATTTGGCCGCAGCAAAAATTCCTTCCTTTACTGCCATCTACACATTAAGGTTGTTCATCCCTGGAAGTTTAAGCAAAATCTGCCATCCGGTTTAAGAGGAGTTGCGTTCACAAAATTTCTACATAGTATATAGTGAAAAAATCAACAAAGGGCCATAATTCTGTTAAATTTGGTCGCAGCAAAAATTCCTTTCTTTACTACCATCTACACATTAAGGTTGTTCATCCCTGGAAGTTTAAGCAAAATCTGCCATCCGGTTTAAGAGGAGTTGCGTTCACAAGATATATAGTGAAAAAAATCAACAAAGGGCCATAATTCTGTTAAATTTGGTCGCTGAAAATTCCTTCCTTTACTACCATCTACACATTAAGGTTGTTCATCCCTGGAAGTTTAAGCAAAATCTGCCATCCGGTTTAAGAGGAGTTGCGTTCACAAGATTTGGGCCGGATGCGGACGGACTGACGGACTGACGGACGGACGGACAAGTGCAACGCTATATGCACCCCACTTTGTGGGGGGCATAAAAATAGTAATTTTAAACTGACTTTGTCATTACTGTGGAAAGGTAGATGCAATAGTGATATAACGAATTGATGTTCAGGTCTAGCAATGAAGATCTATCTTTGTCTTTTTATTCAAATATTATTTACAATCTATGCCCAGTAAATTGCTAGCAACTGCACCAAAATGAGATTCTTTTTCTGGACAACTATTGCAACCAGCAACACCAAAAACTGAAAAAAAAACCTAATGTAGATATAATTTAACTTTAAAAAACCCATCCTTATCAATCATTGTACCATACAGAAAACTTTTCTCTTTATAACCCTAGACATTATCTTTCACCGTACTACAGTACTTAGCATAAAGGTTTATAAAGAATGCTAACTTACATCAGCAGCAGCAGCATTTTCCCTCAGTAACTGGCTTCTCCTCTTGATGTATAAAGTCCCTGAAAATATCAAAGAGAAATAATGTATTTCAATTTTCAGTAGGTTTGTTTGTAATTGTGCTTATTGGGTCCACCATCCTCTAAAGAGGCTATAATCGGTACGACCTGATTTTCAGTAGGAACAAGAGCTGTCACTCATAAGTGACGAATGCCGCCACAGTGTCTCACAGTCTGTGACCTTGACCTTCCAGGTGCGGACCTGATACTTGTGCACGACACTTTATCTCATGTGCTGAACAATTGTCCCAATTCGTTTTAAAATCCTTCAATGAATAACAGAGTCACAATCCGGACATAAATCAGCATGTATACAGGATTTCATTACCTTTAAACAGTAAGTGTGACAATGACCTATGAGGTAGGGATGTGCCTCCTGTACGCGACACATCATTTTTACGTGTTGAATATTTGTGCGAAGTTATTTTAAAATCCTTCAATGCATGACAAAGTTACAGTCCGGACACGAATGTGTGCATATATACAGGATTCTATTACCTTTAAACTCTAAATGTGACCTTAACTTTTGAGGTAGGAACGTAGGTCAATATTTCTATCTGCACCAAATGCAATATGATAGAAACTTTTTTTGCACACTGTCTTGCATTTTAAAGTAGATTTCTAAATGCAAACTTATTAAAATGATGCATGATATAAAAAAAAAAACAGATTCAGATGTTGTGTTTGGGAAAGTGATGTCACAACGTTTAAAACTTCACAAGTAACTCACAATGGTCTTCTGTATATATTTTGGAAATTGGTGATGGTTGATGTTGAGGCACTCAAGGAAACCAATCCTGCTTGAACAAGCAAACCCTGACACGACACCACATCTACTAACTGACCTGTAGTATCTGCACTTTACTGTTATCGAATAATATGTATACAGTATGTCTTAATTTTTCATTGCCAATATCCTTATTAGTTTGAAATGAATGAAGACTTTTTAAATTTTATGATTATTTGCCGTAAAACATTTAAAAATGGTTTAAAAGCTGAAAATGATAAGTAAAACAGAAGAAAAAGTAAAAAAGAATGGGTTTGGATGGGATTCGAACTCATTCGTAAAAGTACACCAATACGTTTACAGGTGGAGACGCGGCGGTCACGCCTTTACCAATTAAGGTAATACAATATTGTACAAAATGTATATAGTTAAAAAGGCAATCAAAGTTGATTCAATAGAATGTGCATCGTTACTTAAATGTCAAAAGCTGTAGACAGGTAAAAAGAAATCATATTGTCATTTTTCTCAGCGAAGATGGTGCCAGAAAAGTGAAACATCCTTTTCTCTATGAAAGGAACGCCAACTCAATAAGGAATGACGACTCTTGCATTTCCAAAAAACATATTTGATCTAGTGCATTAGTCTCCATGCATCTTTTCAAACCTCGTATTAAATATAGCCGCAATTAGCATTTCAGAGAAGTTTAAGAAGTTGGTCTGTTGTTGTTTTTTTTGGTGCCAAGGTGGGCAACTGCCATTTATCTCCCGTGCATGCGCCCTTCCCTAACATGTTGACATGTAAACAAATTCAATAACAGAGGTTAACTGTAGAATTTCTTTGTAAGTACTAATCTTTAAAAAATAAAATTTTGTTTGCTACTTAGTTTATACTAATTTATTTTAGCTCGATTGTGAAGAAAGCTTGTAGCTTATCGAGTCACTCTAGAGTCCACTTCCTGGAAAAACCAGTACTGGTTCATATGAGGAGGTGACCTTTGTGGGGCTCGAACCTGCAACCTCCGGGATGAGTGACAGACACCTTAACCTCTACACCACCCCTCCCCTACTTGTAAGGATGATAGCCTTTGAAACTATATGCTACTCCCATTCTACAGAGCTACGCAAAAGCTACTATAACGGGTAGTCGGATACTTGTATGATTCGGAAACTGGTCTTATACAAGTATTAAATTACCAGACACAGTACATTGCCCAATCGTGCTTAGAAGCTCACTCAAGCTTTTATTGCCCGATCAGGCTTACCTTTATCAATAGAAATTATCTTTTTTGTAAATATTTTGTAAATTATTTTATAGATAATTTTTAAAATCCTAGATTATGTTCCTTGCAACCTTACATTATGTTAATTGTTAGGAGTCAACATCACCCAACTGTTATCAGTCAATTCTTGCGCCAGAATACTAGCAGTTTTACTTTCACTTTGCATGTACTTATAATGTAAAATAAACAAAATCTTTTGAGCAAAAATGTGAAAGTTTTATTTGGATAAAAAGTAGGTGTTTTTAACAAGGGAACACCAGCTAAAGATATGTAGGACTTTCAAAGCAATTCATTAAATATTTCTTAAAATATTTATAAAATTCTTAGTTTCTTTTATAAAATCAAGCCTGATCGGGCAATAAAAGCTTGATTTGGCTTCTAAGCTTGATTAGGCAATGTTACCAGCCTGATTACATTCGATCACGCACATAGGTGTATGTCCAGTCTTGGTGCCCATAAAAAAACAAAACAAACCCCAATAAGAACCACTAATTATAATTCTGAAACGAAAAAAATAATTTGAATTTTTTTTTTCTATATGTATATTGATATATTGAAAAGGTCTCTATGTTGCCCGTAACACTATGGGGGTTTACTAGCACATGCTGTGGAACAACCAAAATACCCAGTGCAGTACCAATGCACGCTTTCTTGCGGCCGTTTTCACATCTGACATTTAGCATTTTGTAAACAATCTTAGTCTGCTTAGTCTACAGCTTTGAAGAACTTACATTTGAAGTCAAACACGCCAATTTTTTAGACACTAATAAAACATCGTCCACAAGCGGCCATTTTGTTGATAACGAAAGTAGAAAAAACAAAATTGGTGTGTTTGACTTCAAAGACGGGGAGGCATTTATTATTTCGATTCTAACTCAATAATGAGCTGAACTAGAAACATTTCATTGTCACTTACAGCTTTGAAGAACTTACATTTGAAGTCAAACACGCCAACTTTGTTTTTCTAATTTTGTTTTCAACAAAATGGCCGCTTGTGGACGATGTTTTACCAGCATCTAGAAAATTGGCATGTTTGACTTCAAATGTAAGTTCTTCAAAGCTGTAGACTAAGACTAAGATTGTTTACAAAATGCTAAATGTCCGGGTGTGAAAAGGGCGAAGCGGTGCATTGGTACTGCACTGGGTATTTTGGTTGTTCCACAGCATGTGCTAGTAAACACCCATAGCGTTACGGTCAACATAGAGACCTTTTCAATATATCAATATTCATATAGAAAAAAAATTTCATCATTTTTTTCGTTTAAGAATTATAACTAGTGGTTCTAATTGTTGTTTTTTTTTGTTTTTTATATGGGCACAAACACTGGACATACACCTGTGATCACGCACAGGAGATTTACGATTGATGTGTTGATGGACCCTTATTTAAGGGTCTCAAGTAAGAAAAGTACTTGTCAGTTATCGGATTCGAAAAAAGGATGTTTAAGTTTTTTCCTTACTGAACTGTGGATTGCTAGGGGCACGGTAAGCGTTGTATTTCGCGTCCAGTGCCAAAATTTGTTGCCAGTTTGCCATGTTTACATTTTCCACTTCCTTCTGTCGCTTATATCATACTGGTATAATATATCAACTTTACATTTTTATTTTCGTCAGTTAGAATCTATTATGAACGAATAAATTTAAGAATTATAACATTTCAAAAGAATAAATATTTTTGTAAGAAGAAATATTGTTTCCAGTATCATCAATTGTCAATGGTATAAGCACCTTTGTGAGGCCCTTCTGGTAGTTATTGACGATGGAAATTCTACTGTAATAGCAATGATTTTCATTTGCAACAATTTTTACGAACTGGGAGTATTTTAATACTTCACTTTTAAAGTTTCCGGATAAAAATTAATTTCTTCAAAATGATATTATATAAAATACATCAACATGGTATCATGTATGATTGTAGCAAAGCTAATAAAACTCTGCATCTCCTTAAACTTTTAAGGGGATCACTGGTGAGGTTTTGGATTTTTGCACTGCCGGAAATTTACATTTGTTATATTTCAAAAAATGATGATTCAATTGGAAAAAACAATTATGCAGTAGTAAACTTAAACATATATATATTTTGGTGCAAGAAAATGAACGTTTTTTAGAAAAAATATTTCGACCTCATCAGGATTTATTATATTAACGCTAACGGATCGAAAATTATCGAACAGCGCCGTCTTACCTACGGCACAGAAAAAACAATAAATTCGTCTGCTCTATGGAGCGTTTCATATTCCAGTATATACGATCCATGACCTCATGCACCTACATTTTGTGACGACTAAATTGACACATTTTCCCATATGCCAAAATGGGGGTAGGGGTACAAAAAAAGGTCATTTCTCAAAAACTATTAAAGCTTTTTACTTAGTTCAAACTTTATTACAAGAAGAATTGTAAGGATATAAAAATAACAATAAAAAAGTTCCTTTTACAGTTCTTTGTTACAGACCTATGCCGTCATTTCTCAAAGCTCGTCGAAATCTAAAACACACATTTTTTGTAAGTTTATATTAAATTTCTTTCTAATATGCACATTAACTCCCATTCTTTACTTTTGCATTCTAAAACATAGGTTTTAATAGGCAAAATATTTGTTTTTGGTTTTGTAGGCAAAATATCTGAAAAACCTTGTTATTCCTTGATCATGAAAATATTCATTTATCAAAAATTGAAAAAATGAATTTTAGTTAAGTGGGGGGTTAATGAGGAGCGTAAATGACAGAAATACCATTATCTCTAATTTTTCATTCTAAAGTATGACATACTACATTAGAAAAGATTAAAAAATAATACGTGTTCTGAAAAACACACCACATACATAAACGTTTACAATACCAAAATCCTAGCTAATTCTGCATTTAGCACCTTGATCTGATAGTGCATCATCAAAGATTAACATTGCGAAAAAGTTAAGTCATTGACCTATCATTTTTATTCCAGAAATTAACTAGCAATATGCAGAGTTACGGTTGTCTCCATAAAAAACAGGGTCAATAAAAAAATTATTTTGAATTTCAGCAGTGACCCTTCTTAACAAGACAGAAGCCAGGATTCGTACAGTTCAGTGACATTGTCTAGCAATTCAACACAATAACGCCTTAGACAACTGGGCATCTGCAACAACCCAAATAAAATGGTTGTGCAAATAACCGACATCTAAGTGACCACTACACACCACACTGGACCAAGGATTATAAGGTATACATATGATACATGACAACACTGGTCTTGAGCCAGTCAGTAAAGTTTGATATCCTCATAACTTAGGTCTCCTACAGAATGTTCAAAACATAGCCACTAGGTATGATATGCTATACTTATCGAATAGACCGGATACCATGATGAATGCCACTTCAGTAATGTAATAAAAGAAGTCGGGACAGCTCTCTTCAAGAAAGGTCAGGAAAAGGAAACATTATTATTATATAGGGCATTCAATGAAAATTACATACAAACCAATGCACGACCATGGCATTTTAAACGCCATGTGTTGAAGTCATTCCCAAGAATGCACCATTTGTAATGTAAGCGTTAAGATCAGAATGCGGCGTTCTAAAAGCTGCACAGAAGTGCATTCCTCGACGGTTCGGGAGAATCTGCAAGCCATACTGTCTGAAGTGATGAGCTCGAAGATCTTCAGGATCAGTTACCCTGTGTCAGAAGCCAGGTCAAAACACACCCCGCTCAAGAAAACAACACCAAGCTTCACCGAGCTAGTGTGAAGTTCCCACGAGGCGCTGCAGACGAACAGCCTGGAAAGGGACGGCACAAAGCTCGAAGAAGGAAGCAACAGGGGCGCAACAACTCTGGTAAAGAATGCAACCCTGTTGACAGAAAAACAGTCAGCAAAAAGATTCGCTGACTGTTATGATTATGTGAGTTACATCCTATCAGCTGAATCCCAGACTCGAAAGAAGGGAAGGGAGAGGAGAAATAATAGACCAGAGGCGGTAATCGAAAAAGGCATCACCCTGAATGAGCTACAAAAAGCCATGAAACAGCACAAAGCCAAGAAATCAATAGGTCAAGATGGCACCACAAATGAGATGCTTATTCATCTTGGCTGCTCCGCAATGGACACTCTTCTTAAGATATACAACCTTTACTATAGAGAAGGTAAACTCCCACAAATTCGGAGAGAGCTGATCATGATACCCATCCACAAACAAGGGAAGACTCGAAGTAAGGCTTCTAACTATCGCCCCATCACTATCGCCAGTGTGGTTGAGAACACCATGGAGAGCATTCAACAACATTGTGAATCAGCGAATGAAGTGGAACTTGGAGACCAACCAGATTCTGGCTCCGTCTCCCAACCTAACCAATTTGAACAGGCTGACTTCAGACAATTTCGTTCCACGGAAGACCAGACTACATACTTTGCCCAGGAGATTTAAGATGCATTCCATGAAAAAAACAGTTAAACTTGTTACTTGGATTGATCTCCATAGAGCACTCGACAAATCTAGATTGACGGTCTCCTTGTGGGGTTTCTACGGAATGGGATCGGAGGCACACTGTACTAGTGGATCAAGTCCTATCTGATCAACAGAAGGGCAGAGTCAGTGTTAGTGGGATACAAAGTCATAACTTCTTACAACGACTTGGTGTCCCTTAATAAGACGTATTGTCACCAACTATGAGACTCCTTCTTTTCATAAATAATTTGGTGTCCGATCTTCCAAGAGGAGTCAACGCTGCCCTCTATGCAGACGACATTTTGCTTTGGTGTTCAGGATAGTATGCATCAAATGCAGCAAGCTGCGGACATGCATTATTAACAGAAGACTGGTGCGTACAGGTAAACACAGAACAGTCGTGTAGAACTCTATTCGCACTGTCACCTAAGCAGAAGGCTGGTACCATCAAAATAAGCGGTATTCTTCTGACTGAAGTATGTATGTGTAACCCTCGATAAGCGACTTAGATGGAAGCCCCAATAAGTAAAAGCTGATACTAGGGCCCGTCGAAAGCTAGTGAGACTGGAGTTAACATGAGAGGATACTGAAAACAGTATACCTGGGAACAGTGAGGCCCCATCTTGAATATGGCTCCGCGTGTTAAGTGGGAAAGTGACGGCAAGCATTTAGAGAAATCAGCAAGGGGGATTTTTTTTTTTTTTTTTTTTTTTTTTTTTTTTTTTTTTTTGGGGGTTTGTGTGTTTTTTTTTTTTTACACATAATTTTTTTTTTTTTTTTTTTTTTTTTTTTTTTTTTTTTTTTTTTTTTTTTTTTTTTTTTTTTTTTTTTTTTTTTTTTTTTTTTTTTTTTTTTTTTTTTTTTTTTTTTTTTTTTTTTTTTTTTTTTTTTTTTTTTTTTTTTTTTTTTTTTTTTTTTTTTTTTTTTTTTTTTTTTTTTTTTTTTTTTTTTTTTTTTTTTTTTTTTTTTTTTTTTTTTTTTTTTGTTTTTTTTTTTGGGGGGTTTTTTTTTTTTTTTTGGTTTTTTTTTTTTTTTTTTTTTTTTTTTTTTGGATAAGGACCAGGCCTTAGGACTCACTACTGGAGCAATGCGTACAACTCCAATTAAGGCAATGGAGGAAGTCATTACTATATCACCACTTGGTAAAAGAAGGGATGCAAAGGCACTCATGCAAATCAGTAAGTAACAAAGCTGAGGGCCCCAGTCGGAACTGCCAGAGCCACGGAGGTATGACCTGTCAAACATCAGCAGGAGAAGCTGAAAGAAGAAGAAGCTGAAAACGTGTTTTTGGATGATTTTTTGTCGCGTAAGTTTTGTTTTGTTCATATTAAATAAAATGAGATTGTGCAGTATCTGGCGCAAAGCGTATTCTTCAATCGGCACGTAAAATTACAAATGTAGTATGATAACTATAAAAAAATTATTGAGCAGGTTTTAGGCTTCGGTGCGACGTTTACAAATAAATGCCTTGCGTTTTGACATGATTTCATGCCTTTTCTCGGCAAATATGACACTAATGTGCATTTTATAAATGCCTTTTCATGTAGATATGACAACATGTATATACAAACGCTGGTAGCTCAAATCCAATTGCACACATTTCCTGACCATTTTATTTTTTAAATTTACTCCTGTTTAAGCCATTTATATGTACACAGAGGGCTCTGCTTCTGCTGCGATACAAGATGGTGGTGCAGGTATTTTCATCATGCACACGACTGGAGGTTCAGCATACCGTGGGGAAAGCAGTGTACCAACTACAAGAAGAAGTCGAAAACTATTTAATTGAGAGTACAGTGATTAACGCAAGGATGACAACAAATTTATAGTTGGATAGATTCAAACAGTGATTTTATCAGTTAATCCGTTTTAACATGTGTAAATAAGCAAGAGGGCCAAGATGGCCCTATATCGCTCACGTGGCCACTATTGGCTACAATACAAGATCAAAAATTGCATCGCTGAAAGGGTCTATTTTGACCTGGGGGAGTGGGTGTACATTTGAAAAGTCCCTCTGGGACGAAACTGTTTTGATTTCTGTCCTCTGGCCTGTTTCGTCGGGCCCTTAAGGGTGTTTCTCTTGGTGCTCTGCCTTCTGCAAAGGCATTGAGTACATACGTTTTTTGGTTCTCAAGGTTTGCTTTTTATATATTTATACACGAGCATTTTTGTGTTTTACATACCATGCCTTTTGTTTCCATTGCGTGTGTTAGAGATTCACCTAGCAGGGATTACTTTTATTTACACTGTCCGTGACTTTGGAACATGGTGGGGGTAAGAGTGAGGTTGGGTGCGCACCATAAACCGGTTTAAGCTCCCTAGTGGTGTTTTTGCCACTGACCGTTCCAAGGCGGTGCCCCACTGTGTTCCTTTAATTGTTCGTTTTGTCCTCGTGTGTTTGCTTTGTATGCTAGTGTGTGTTGGTAGTGTATATGTGTGTTTGTACATGATTGTGTGTGTATGTCGTGTGTGTGTGTGCGTGTGTGTGTGTGTGTGTGTGTGTGTGTGTGTTGGTGGTGTGCACTTCTGGGTGCTGTGGGGCTCGTTTTGGGGAGGCTGCGTTTTTGGTACGTGGCATTCCCTGTTTGATATTATTTTTGTTTTTCGTATAGAGGTCACTACATAATGCCTTATACTAAATATTTGAACCATGGACCATGTGGTTCTAGACAAGAAGAATTTTTAAAGTCTCCCTATATAAGCATATGTGAAATCAAGTGACCCCAAGAAAAGTCAATTTTGACCAGAGGGTCATGATTTGAACATTCTTGGTAGAGGCCTACTAGGCAATGCTACATGCCAAATATCTTAGTTCGAGGCTTTGTTGTTTCAGTGAAAAAGATTTTTAAAATTTTTCTAAAGAAATCTATGTAAAAGCAAATGACCCCCGCTCCGGGGTTGATGGTTTGAACAATTTTGGTAGAAGTCTACAAGGCAATGCTACATGCTAACTATTTAAGCACTATGCCTTGTGATTTCAGGGAGATTGTTTTTTACTTTACGTGAGAAATGTAGGATATGGTTCTAGTAGATCCTTACTATGAACGATCGTTAGGTATACTCTCGGCATGAACAAATGACTGAAATGGTGTTAAACCCATACAACAAATACAAAATTATTAGATTATAATATTAATAAAAAAACTATTATCAGTCATATTCATCAGTTTCCATAGATGATTAATACCGAATTTAAGAATGGATTGGGATTATTGAACAAAAACATTTATGGTATCAAACTATTTATTCCAATTAATGACACTCATAAAGACACAAAACAATTTATGGTACAAATATTTACATTAAAATATGACATTCAACAAAAGTCACATAATAATTCACAAAATATACATAACAAACACACACTACAAACATAGGAATGATGGACACGGACACATATACAATTTTAAATTAGTCAGCACACGGGTTTTTAAAACAAATTTGTCAAATACAATTTCATGCACAGTCTTATTCAGTCACACAAATGTTTTGCTTTCATCTTCTTCAACATGTACCGCGTCCTGTAGTGGTCCCAGTCCAACTAACTTGGTGCATCTTCCAGTAATTGTGTTGTCGTCGATTTGCCATCTTCGTAGTCGCCCCAAGCATCAAACAGTTCATCGTGGATTATGACGTATTTAGCTCTGTGTAGTCTGGTCAGCTGGTGGACTGACACGAGCCTGGTCTGGAGGTCTACCGTCTCAGCCTCGCAGTTATTAGTTTATTCTGTGTCTTCTTTGGTCTTTGTTGAGTACGACGTTTAATCCGAATCAATCAATTTGCACAATACAATCAACCCTACGGGCAAAGCCCATAACTTTTGTCAGACATTAAAAGTCGTGCAACCTTTGAATTTTCAGTTCAGTTTTGTTAAAATCCACTTCTCAGTTACCATTCACGGCTATTGAACATAGTCACTGAATGCAAAATGTAAGCACACGGGTTCAGATCGACTATCTCAAAAGTTAAGTTTACACATTTGGTTAAAGGTCAAAATTTGTGGAAAGTTGTGTCTCCAGTTTGTATAACTTTACTCGTGTAAGGGTTGCCCTGATATTTACACATGTATGCGTACAGCCTGTGTTGTTCAGAGGGTGCCGACCCACTTCGGACCACGGACACTCAGATTTTACAGACACTTCGGACCAGATTTATAGACACTTCGGACCACATTAATGGACACTTCGGACCATGAAAATATATTGTCGCAAACTCTTAAATGACACTTCAGACCATCAAAAATATCATAGCAAAATATTATGCGACACTTCGGACCATGAAATACTATTGCAAAATATCGTCATGATTTTATAATTAATTGTAACTTTCTCATATTGGCACCGCAACTGAAACTAATTCTCTAAATGTTGATGTAAAAAAACAAAAATAATATCAAACAGGGAATGCCACGTAAAACAATCAATTTGAAAAAAAATCAACATGAATAAAAATTGATCAGCCGATGATGTATTTACTTTGTCTTAAAAAAGGATAAATTTGTGATATTTTGATCTAACTAAATAGCAGTTCTTTGATAATGGGTGTGAACTGTACAAAGAAGCCTGTGATGGTATTTGTTTCGACATCCGCTGCTTTGATACATGAAATTGCTATGAAATTAACTTAAATATGTAATCAATAATTAATTTAGAATTGAATGCCGACGAATATAAAAAAGAACGGTTTCGAAATTACCAATGAAGTAATAAATGGAAAACGTGAGTTTAGCAGTTTGATTAATTGCACCAATTAAACCTATTTTTAAAGATTTTGAACTAAAGATGTTTAACTAAATATGTAGACGAGATTTAATGTTATGATTTCCTGATTATAATTGCATAACAACTTTCAAATTGTTTTACCGATCACAAAAGAGTTGAAGGAGCAAAACCATGCTTCTGTAGGTGTTTGTTTTAGCATTTGATTCGATTAGATGTATTAATTTTAGTAATTACATTTTATGCCTTTTACGGGGACCTTAATGATCAATTTTAATGTGTTTAACTCGTGAAAAGCTTAGATAGGTTCCTACAACATATATGTAATCAACATAACATAAAGCTATTCATATATATCTGAGACATGTGTTAATCACATAATCTATGCGTTTCTGTCTTCGGAATAAAATTTATGCTTGCTATTTGCATTAATTTGAGTTATTAACTTAGCTTTACTTGTGTTTTGTGTGATAGTTGTGTGACAATGCCTGACTTGTGTAACAGAAAACGCCGATAGAACGTTAAAAAATCTAGAAATAACATCATTTTACATAATCTATTCATAATTACCTTGTCAATTTGACACTATACAAAACGCTCTTAAAGGAACGAGACATCGACCAAACGTGTCAATTGTTAAAAAAACAACTTGTTACAATGTTTGCAAATTACAGCCGCAATATACGCCATGAACACTTTGCTATTAAAACATCGACATACATAAAGTATTTAATGACTTTTAACATGTCATACCGCTAGTTAAACGAGTTATAAACTTAAAAATAATAATATTGAAATAAACATATACACTCAGCAACTTTAAAAACGCACCACTATTTGAATTTCAATATTTCGGTTAAAACCCGTCAAATATAAATTGAAACGATAAATATCATCTTTGTACAAGGTAACCTAACTATTCCGACAGTTTGCACTCACATTTTGTCAGCATATTTTCTACAACAGAATAAAATCGCTTGCTTGGATTGGCCTTCGCTCTCCCAAGACATGGCTCCAATTGAGCATATCTGGGATGAGCTTGGTCGTCGCGTAAGAGCTCGTACTCCACCACCTGTCACAGTACTTCAACTTCGCCGTGCCGTCTTAGAAGAATGGCAAAATATCCCATAGCATCGCTTTGCTGAAGTTGTGTTGTCTCCGAGGCGTCGGTGCACAGCATGTCTTGCAGCTAATGGGTCATACACACGATATTGACTTTTGTGAACTCACTGCTTTCACCTGGTGATTTTGTAAGTGTCGTAAAATACGTAAATTGTTATCTATTAAAATGAAACTCATACAGATGATGTCTATGAAATTGGTTATTATTTGTTCCCAATTTCATGAAAATATTTTATCATATTCAGTGTTAAAATCATCAAAATATGAGTGGTGCGTTTTTAAAGCTGTTGAGTGTATGATTTAAATTTCATTTATTTCTGATTTATAAAGATTACAAATCTGGTCCGGAGTGTCTACAAATCTGGTCCGCAGTGTCTATAAATCTGGTCCGAAGTGTCTGGTCCGAAAGGTCCATGGTCCGAAGTGTCCGTAATTCGTTCAGAGACAGTCTATCCTCCAGTACTTTCAGTCCTTTGATTTAAGTAGGTGTGAAATCCTATTGTAATCTGACACATTATCTTCTTTACGAACTAGCCATATAAAGCTTTATAAAGCTATATAATAGCTATATAAAGCTTATGTTTTCTGCAATATGTGACATCGACTTTAAATAAATTCTATTTGTATTCGTTAGGTGAGGCCGGGCCTCTCAAACAGGACTATTCAGTAAGGTAGAAAAAGAAATTGCACCGTTGGTCCACGAGGTTTTCAAGATGGCGGCAGAAAAGGGGGAAAGAGAATCCCGGAGACAAAAGAGGTCAGAATCCTCTGTAGATACTCATATGGAGCTTGATGACGATGAGGAACCAGACTTCAGTGATCCTGAAGATTACAATGAAGATATCTCTGAAGAAGGTTTACTTACAACTTCATTTGAATCCCTTCCAATATGGCTGCGTACCGGCATGACCGGTGCGGGCCCCTCGGCCTTTCAGTACCTGGAGTGTATTGTTTCAAATGAGTGCAATGAATGATACATTCTTCAGCGACTTCATTGTATACAGATAAAGTAATATACATGGCTTTGATGCATGCCCTCTTGTGAAATGAATTTATGTTGGCCGGATAATCTTTTATTCGCTAGTGACAATATTTGTTGGTGATGTCTACACAATAATTTATTCGGTATGACTAAATACCGAACATGACTCATGTTCGCGAACATGAGGGGTAAATACCGAACATGAGTTATAATTTTTTTATTGAAGTGAAATATTATGTTTTTAATGTTAAAATTGATTAGAAACACTAAAATACGTGTGCACACCAAAAAGATATTATATGCAAGCACATTAAAGCCTTTAATTCATACAATTTCAAAACGCGTGTCCTGACTCATGTTCGTGAATATGAATAGAAAATACCGAACATGAGTGTTTATTAATTTATTGTAGAAAAATATTAAATTTTTATTCTTAAAATGGATTATAAATACAAAAATAAGTGTGCACACCAAAAACATATTATATGCAAGCACATTAAAGCCTTTAATTCATACAATATCAAAGCGCGTGTCCTGACTCATGTTCGTGAACATGAATGGAAAATACCGAACATCAGTGTTTATTATTTATTGTAGAAAAATATTGAATTTTTATTCTTAAAATTGATTATAAATACATGAACATACCAAAAAGATATTATATTCAAGCACATTAAAGCTTTTAATTCATACAATTTCAAAACGCGTGGCCTTGCTCATGTTCGTGAAAACATGAATGGAAAATACCGAACATGAATGTTTATTACTTTTTTGTAGACAATTATTTTTAGAAATTTCTTAAAATTGATAATAAATACAAACATATATGTGTATACCAAACATATACTATGTTCGAGAAAATTAAAGCTTTAGTTTATACAATTTCAAAACCCGTGAATCGCATCTGTTTCATGTTCGTTAGAGTGCTACTATAAGATTTTACCACATATACAAGTATTCGGGCGATTCATGTTCGTGGACGAAGATGAAGACACCGAACAGGAGTATGATTAATACATGTAAGTATGGCCAGTTGCTGGCAAATTTATTGCAGATAGAAAAAAAACGGAGCAAGCGTACATGATGTTACTGTATATTCATGATTTGCGAACAGATACATGAATTGTGACATGAAAAATTATAAAACATGTACAAACAATGATTTGATACCGAATGAGAATTGTTCAATACACTATAATATTATATTAAAAGAAAAACAATGCCAAAGTTTCCATTCTTGAAGCATGAAAAGTACTATAGAAAGTATAAGTATTTTGTTTAATCCAATTATCCTTTACAATTGTTAGCGCTAATTGGATTATAACACCTTTCTTAATCAGGCACTTGTCCCGCGTGCCGGGGTCTTTAAAGTAGACCGAACATTTTATCACCTTCTTGATTGAGAAACAAATGCCATGACGGTTTACTTTGATTAGAAATAGTTCAGAACGGTATAGCGTTTGATGCTGTTTTGCAGGTATTGGTATTTTTTTATAATTAAAGAATAAATTGCAGTTGCTCATTTAAAAGATTATGTTTACTTCTGTATCTTCTGTGTCAGCCCGGGTAGCTCAATCGGTAGAGCACGAGACTTGTTATCTCGGGGTAGCGGGTTCGATTCCCGGGGCTGACCAACTAAAATTACTAACAGTCTTTCGGATGAGACTAAAACCGAGGTCCCATGTATGCGTGCTATACACCTGGCATGTATAAGAACAAGGGGTGTCTCTGGAATTGGGACGCTTTCTGTATCTTGCACTATCCTCCGAAACCTAAAATAACTAACCTCTTCTGGGGGCGTTGGTCATATGGGAAACCGGTACCAACGATAAAGCCCTAATATACGATACGTATCTTCTGTATGGTAGGTTTGCTGTCAATATGATTTATATTGTTACATATTCATTTCATTTTTACATGCTCAGTATTGCGACATATGTTTTCAGTTTATTACTTGATACTTGATACTTTTGTTGATTTTAATACCTCATGTTCGCTGTTGAAAATTGGTTCACGAACATAACCGAATTAATATGCTTCTTGAATTTTTATAAATTAAAGCTTTAATGTGCGTGAATACAACTTCTTTTTTGTATGTACATGTATACTTGTATTAACAATCAGTTTTAAGAATAAAATGTTAATAATAATTTACTTCTAAAAATTGATAAACACTCATGTTCAGTATTTTCCATTCATGTTTTCACGAACATGAGTCAGACCACGCGTTTTGAAATTGTATGAATAAAAGCTTTAATGTGCGTGAATACAACTTCTTTTTTATATGTACATGTATTTTTGTATTAACAATCAGTTTTAAGAATAAAATCTTAATAATTAACTTCTAAAAAATTATTATAAAAACTCATGTTCGGTTTTTCTCATTCTTTATTTCACGTACATGAGTCAGGCCACGATTTTTAAAATTGTATGAATAAAAGCTTTAATGTGCGTTAATATAATATCTTTTTGGTATGCGTAGGTATAATTGTATTTATAATCAATTTTATGAAAAATATTTTAATAATTTACTACAGTAAATTAATAAACACTCATGTTCGGTATTTTCCATTCATGTTCACGAACATGAGTCAGGACACGCGTTTTGATTTTGTATGAATTAAAGGCTTTAATGTGCTTGCATATAATACCTTTTTGGTGTGCACACGTATTTTTGTATTTATAATCCATTTTAAGAATAAAAATTTAATATTTTTCTACAATAAATTAATAAACACTCATGTTCGGTATTTTCCATTCATGTTCACGAACATGAGTCAGGACACGCGTTTTGAAATTGTATGAATTAAAGGCTTTAATGTGCTTGAATATAATATCTTTTTGGTGTGCACACGTATTTTAGTGTTTCTAATCAATTTCAACATTAAAAACATAATATTTCACTTCAATAAAAAAAATATAACTCATGTTCGGTATTTACCCCTCATGTTTGCGAACATGACTCATGTTCGGTGTTTAGTCATACCCTAATTTATTTGCACATCGGAGAAAACAAACAACTAAAATGTCTATCTATCTATCTTTCTGTACTATCGAACTCTTTACAGGGACTTAGACAATTGACAATCAATTTGCACAATACAATCGTGTCAACCTGTAACACTGATTAGTCTGCAAAGTGGAAATAGAACACGAAGTTGATATTGTGTCAAAAAAATCACCTCTCCTTATAATCATTTTTATTTTTTTGACAAAATAACTTCCTGTGGAAATCGTAAGACTACGATATTGCGCACCTGTTCTTAGACTTTTAATTATAAAGGAGAAATTTGATACAACGGTTGTGGATCTTTTTAGCTCATCTGGCTTTGCCAGGGCGAGCTTTTAGGATAAATGATTGTCTGTCCATAGGGGTCATGTGGCTGCTGTCAACTTCTGATTTCCACGTGAAAATATTACTTCAATTTTCTTTAAACATAAGAAAATCATGTTAAAATACATTTTAAAATGCAATAAAATGATATTGAGAACAAATATTCAAACCGTACACTAGTATATCGGGATGATTGGACTCTTCAGTACAAGGGAAGTAATTTGTACTGATTGTATAGTTTTTCCCCTTTGTTAGAGGGAGCTCAATGCAGGGAAATCATAGGCTATATTGCCAAACAAACGCACAGAAAAATGTTGGGAGTTCTTATCTGATGTTAGCTCCGACTAGAGGCTACACAGGGTATTTAGCAAAACAAGTTGCATCTGTTTGACTTTAAAAGTAGAAAATGGTTACTTCCGGCAACAATGACACATGTAGGTATATAGACGTACTTACCAAGCCGCTAATTAATATAATTAAGACAGTTTATTGTTAAAAACCATTAGGATTTTCAAATATTTTTGTGTTATACTCAACATGAGCTGAATATTGGCTATAAATGCAAGCCGCCAACATTTGCTGCTGTAACACTAATTTTTCGTGTGCTTCAAGTACCCCTTTTCAGGCCTTTTATTTACGAGCATGCGTGACCAATTTAAACAAAAGATATCTCCACAGACGGAGGTCAAGGCTAAGATTTGCAAAATAGTCAACATTTTTATTCCTTCTCGTCTATTTCTAAAATAAACGGAAAAAAAATGCAAATCCACAGGTTTTTCCTTGCTTGCCAGTACCAAAATTGTTCAAATAATTTCATTCCATGCAGAACTCTGGATGCTGTGGCAAAACAAAGGAAAAACTTTAAAAATCTTATCTGAAAGTGAAACCACAAGGCCTAGAGCAGAGATATTTGTCATGTAGCATTGTCTAGTTGACCTCTGCCAAGATTGTTCAAATTATGAAATAGTTTTTCATAAGCTTTTATAGAAAAAACTTTAAAAAATCTCTGAAACCACAGGGCCTAGAGCTTTTGTTGATTCCCCAACAACACAATCAAATGCGATGTTTGTGTCAACAAAATTTAGTTTGTACACATAAGGATAATGTATATATGTTGTGTTGTAGAACTTCTTGGAGACTTGCTGAAAAACAAACCCAAGGATACAGATAGTATTGACAATGTGATCATTGTGGACAATATACCAGTTGTTGGACAGGAACGTCTCAGCAAACTACAGAATGTTGTCAAGAAAATATATGAGAAGTTTGGCAAACTTGTTAATGAGTACTACCCTACTGGACCTGATGAGAAAACTAAAGGGTGAGGCTGCAGATACTTGAATAATTGTAGATAGTAAATGATAATCACAGTCTTCGAAATTAGCGGTGGTCCGCTGGCCCAAGGCCACTAGATTTTCTTATTGGCCAGTAAAAACTGCAAGAGCACAAGTCCGACTGGCTTGTGGATTTTCAGGGAACGTTTTTCGCTGACTGGATAAGTCTTGTATTTTCATCCGAAAAAGCGTACAATTGATGTCACATAAACCAGGAAATTATTCTTTTTATTTTTTCTTATGCGTCACAAGTGTCGGCAATCAAAAAAATCTCTATTGGCTAACATATGAAAGTAGATGGAGCGTGGTTACAAATCTCGCCGATTTCGCCGTCAGTCAAAACTTCGATTGTCGCCTGTTGGCTAATATACGAAAGAGGGCGGAGCTAATTAGCCACTACGTGTAAACTAACACATGTTCGTCTCGGTCGTTATCAAAGGTGTTAATTGATAAACAATCATAAAACTGAAAATAATAGACCCCGGCGAATTTCAAAGACGGAGTTTGTAACACGGATAATGAGCAAACGTCTCTGACATGACTCTGTGTATTGTAATTCGAAAGCAAAAAGTATTTATCAATAAACATTTCCAATTGTTCTGCATTTAAATCAAAACGTTATGTTTTAAAGAAAATCACGGCCTTGCAGCGCGTCCGTTTTTTATGCCCCCGAAGGGAGGCATATTAAAATCGCACCGTCTATCCGTCCGTCCGTCCGTGCGTCCCCACTTACAAATTCGTGTCCTGACTGTAACTCTGTCATGCATTGAAGGATTTTAAAATAACTTGGCACACATGTCTAGCACATCAAGACGACGTGTCGCGTGCAAGACCCACATCCCTACCTCAAAGGTGAAGGTCACACTTGGAGTATGAAGGTTATGGAATCCTCTATATATGCACACATTCGTGTCCGGACTGTAACTTTGTCATGCATTGAAGGATTTTAAAATAACTTGGCACACATGTCTAGCACATCAAGACGACGTGTCGCCTGCAAGACCCACATCCCTACCTCAAAGGTGAAGGTCACACTTGGAGTTTGAAGGTAATGGATTCCTCTATATATGCATATATGCACGCATTCGTGTCTGGACTGTAATTTTCTCATGCTTTGAAGGATTTTAAAATAATTTGGCACAAATGTCTAGCACATCAAGACGACGTGTCGCGTGCAAGACCCACATCCCTACCACAAAGGTCAAGGTCACACTTAAAATTTATAGGTAATGGAATCCTGTATATATGCATACATTTGTGTCCGGACTATAACTTTATTATGCTTTGAAGGATTTTAAAATAACTTGGCAAAAATGTCTAGCACATCAAGCGGATGTGTCGCGTGCAAGACCCAAGTCCCTACCTCGAAGGTCAAGGTCACACTTAGTGTTTAAAGAAATGGAATACTGTGTGCATGATTACTCTGTCATGCATGGAAGGATTTTAAAATTACATAGCACATTTATTGAGCACATGGAGAGGACACAGACTGTGAGGCACCTCTTTCGGGGGCATTCGTCACTTGTGAAGGACAGCTCTTGTTTGTCATTAATTGTTTCCATCAACTGTCAAAGCCAACGTTTTCCCAGTTACAATTCTACTATTTATTTTAATGAATAACCTTTGCCGAAATATTTACTGCAACCTCTTTTTTTCATAACGATAAAGCCGCAGGTGTTACGAGATCAAAGAACAAACGCCGACATACATTGTACCTGTGAGTTTTGTTTGATCTTTGTGAAGCGCGTGGCATCAAACAGACCGAGATATTTGACAGTTTGAGACATGAAAAAGTAATTCTAGACAATAGTCTGATAATTTTGGATTATATAAATAATAGTTAGATACATTTGTAATGTTATGAGTAAGTTTTATTTTTGGTGATAAGATATATTGACCACGCTATACAAAGTTTTTGTAGGGGGTCGGCAAAATTTTTTGAATATAACATGCATACAACTCTAAAACATTTCAGGTGTAGACACATTTCTACCGGATATAATAAATTTGATATTTATGTCCCGTAAAACCCGTTCATTTACCTGTAAATTCACTCCAAGTGCAGCGATTTTACTGTCGCGTCAACTCTTTCTAAATTTGTGTCCAATAACTTTCAGTATTTGTTAATGCTAATTATAATTTGAACATTCTTTTGGACAATTTTTTTATTAAAACTGTTAAAGTCATGAAAAAAATGACGACATTCAGGGACATGCGAGGTCGCGAAAATATGTGACAAACGGGGGTACAACGTACTTTTGAGCTGATCAGGAACTGATATATGAGCTGATGTAGGCTAGGAAAGAAGATAATTTAAGAGTATTCAGAATATTCAATATATGACCTGAACCCTATGACCTTTTGCTCAAGCCTAAAAATTCTCACCTTGACTGTTGAAAATTTGATTTGGACCCTTGAACATTTAGGCTGAAGTGTCAATGGCCTTTGAGTTTCAAAGTCTACTGAACACCCTTATTATTTTTCTGGCCAGTGAAAATGCTTTCTGGCCAGTAACAGTCCAGGCAGTGCTGGCCCGAATGGCTTATGGATTTCATATCCAAAAATCATACACTGTAATCACTTATATTTATGGTAATACACTGAATTACCAGTGATTTTTCATACATACTTCTATCAAAGTGATTGTTGACTTTAAGTTATGCATGTGTTTCAGTTTGTAAAGTTCATTTGAATATCATCATGATGTATGTTCTACTACATTGATCTAACTTTCATGATGCATCAATATGTGTCATTTGTCTTGGTAATTTTGTTGTTATTTTGCTGTGAGTCACATGCATTAAGACTGTACAACCGCACACAAAGAATAGTGATAAAAGGAATCTAATAATTTTCGTGAGATTTGACCCCAGACTGACTATTTATTTGTGTCAGTGGCAATGTATATAATAATGTGTACAAGACAATATGACTTTAATTGATTTCAAATTTCACAGAAATGTCTTGTGCAGAAATATGAGCTTAAAGTGTGTATAATTACCTTATATTACAGGTATATGTTCATAGAATACTCCAATCCACAAAGTGCCTTAGATGCAGTGAAGAG
The DNA here is from genome assembly GCA_022818135.1 of Saxidomus purpurata. Classification (NCBI taxonomy): domain Eukaryota; kingdom Metazoa; phylum Mollusca; class Bivalvia; order Venerida; family Veneridae; genus Saxidomus; species Saxidomus purpurata. The sequence goes on along the minus strand of JAFMSR010000002.1, from coordinate 50,230,570 downwards.
TACCAATGGCTACAAGTTAGACAAGGCTCACACATTTGCTGTTAACCTTTTCTCGGACTATGACAAGTAAGATACTGTTTTGATACTTAAATGAGATATTGCAGAGAATCTCTAGTAGAGGTATAATACGGCATTTGTACTTCCTTGCCATTGAGCTAGCTTTTGTGGCGACTTTGTAGAGTGTCAGCTTTACAAACTTGGGTCAGGAGTTCGAGTCCCGCTTTTTGCAAAAGATTTTTTACAGTTCATTTGGCGCCTAATGTTAATTATAATCCCACATATTTAGAAGTGATAACACTCTGAATATCCCACAGACATATTCATGCTCCAAGAATTTGTGGGCGAGTTGTAGGAAGGAGACGATGTATGTTCTAGAGGTATAATACTACTTCCTTGCTGTTGAACTTCCTTTTGCAGTGACATGGTAGAGTGTCAGCAAAACAAAGTTGAGGTCCCGAGTTTGAATCCCACTCTGGGCCAATATTTTCACTGTTGTATTTCTTAGCAAGAAATCACAATAGAGCCTGCAGCTTTCACTGTCAGCAGGTATTCTGGTCAGATATTTAGAATGTTGTAAGGTAAATTGCAGAGCAAAACTTTGCAAAGATTGTCTGAAAGTTAGCATGTTTGCAGGAACCCAGAACATTGACTCTGAAGTGGAAAGGTATGTCATTTTTATGAGGGTTCATGTGCATTTGTGATATGGTCAGATTATATAGTACTTTATCAAGCTAGCATTGCTCTCAGTTTAATAATTTTGCATTAATAACTACCAGTAAAACTGTAAAATAGTTAATGTATGTGCACATACATGAATAGTTTTTGATTCAGTGGATTACTATTTTATATGAAATGACCATTGAACTCTTACTACAGTTTTTGTTAGGATATAATTATGGATGTGTTTGTTGTAGGTTTGAGCATGTACCAGACGACTGGGAACCTCCACAGCCTAAAGCCTATAAAGATCTGGTAAGTTCCTCAGTTGTGATTGTTAACTAACGTATTTGAATACATACATTTTCAGACTTTCCCTTAAATGCAGTAAAGTGTTGTAAAAGTGAGTAATGGTGGTGATATTTTTCACATTTTATGTGTAAAGAACTTTGGTTTAGAAATTCTGATTAAGACACTCGTACCTCTAGTTTAAACTTTCTGATGTTAAAGAATACATGTTTCTTTGCATACGGTAGGTTTTATTTTCTGAATGTATGTTTGATCATTTTATCACAGGGAAATCTTCGTTACTGGCTCCAAGATCCAGACTGTTTTGATAACTACAGTGTTATTTACGAAGGCGGAGAAAAAACAGCAATATTCCAAAACACTGTACACCTCAGTTCTGTAAGGGAACCAACCAAGGTGGAAGAGAGAGCGGTAGGTTGACGTTGTCTATGTTTATGATGTGATGTTCTTCAAATAAATGAGACAGGAAAAAATATAGTGTTCAAGCTTTTGTTGTAAATTCAAGGTAAATTATTTGAATAGGAAACAATTAAATCTGAAAAGAAATAGAGATGTGCAGACATTTCACCAGAAGTGGCGCTGAATTGTTCTTGTTGATTGCCTTGGTGTCTGTATGATTCATTTATTTTGATAGCGTTGGACGGAGACATATGTACGCTGGTCACCACAGGGAACATACCTAGCTACACTGCATCAGAAAGGTATAGCTTTGTGGGGAGGACCGAAGTTTGATCAGATCATGAGGTTTAGTCATCCAGGTGTACAGCTGATAGACTTTTCACCATGTGAAAGGTAACCAATATGCTAGTGAATAAAAAGTGTTTAGCAGACAAGTCCAATAACTTTGAACTTGAACAGATAAAGGTTCAGTAAAATTTCTAGAGAGAAGTTATGCATATAATTCTTACATGAATATACAGTGTAGTGTGATTATATATCTTATTCAGTTCTTTATATTTGTGAAGCACATTAGATCACTTTCAAGTACAAAGAAGAATACTTCTTAGTTTAGTTTAAGTACATCTTGTAAAGTGTTTCATGCAGGATACTTTAAAGAAATGCTTCCTGTTTCAGATTCATGATAACATTTAGTCCAGTGCCAGTGAAATCGGAAGAGCCGCAGAGTATTGTTATCTTTGATATACGTACAGGACAGCGCAAACGAGGTTTTAACTGTGAAAGCCATGCTCAAGCAACATGGCCAATATTCAAGTATGATAATTCTTCTCTCAGTCTTGACTTTTGAATTATCTAGTGGTGAAGAGAAGTTTTAAAAAGTTTTCAGTCTTCAACCATTTATTTTACAGGTCTAGGAGTGAAATAGCGAACTGTTTATGAATATATTGTCAGTGATGTCTTTAGGATACATGTTTGGAATGGGAATAATGTCGAGCAAAACTCCCGAGAATTTTGTTGGTAGGTTGTGGGACATGATGTTGCTTGCGACTTCTATATTGGGAAGGTGAAACATATGACCAGTAACATTCAGTAAAGGAGTTACATGATCTTCTGAAGTAAATGAAACGTAAACCATTGAAGTAAAAACGTGTACATGTATACATGTAAACTTATATGAAGTACTCTACTTTAAGAAACCATTGTTCTGTTGTCTCTTTCAGGTGGAGTAATGATGGAAAGTTTTTTGCTAGACTTGCTCCAGATACTCTTAGTGTATATGAAACAAATGTAAGTTTGAATAGCGAAGTTGTAAGACTTTAACTGCCAGTGTTGACACTTCAGATCAGAGATTAAAAAACTTCTATAAGAACATTTGAATTTTGAAAAGCTATTAAGCTAGATTCTAAAAAGAATGATGTATGTCTAATGTCTGTATGTGGCTTGTTATTTCATGAGATACAGTTCTTCAATACTAGTCTTTGTCTGAGACAAAACAAAAGTATTTCTGGTCATACATATGAATATAAGATGTGCTGTCTGATTCATCACAAAGAAAAACTAATTCAGGAAATATAAACTTGTTGCTTGGTGATGTGTGTACATAAAGGTAAATTTTCTCTTTCAGACCTTCAGATTGTTAGACAATAAAAGTTTAAGAATAGACGGGATAAGGTGAGTGAAATCGGGGATCATTTTGGGTCAAAATTTCAAAGAGATTTTTCTCCCATTTGTCAATTTTAATGAGATTTTTCCAGAAACTGAGAATTTTTTACTAGACAAGAATAAAAACACCATCATGTCAATGTTATTTATCAACACTAAACTGTTGATCAGTTAAAATAGAACTATGAGCTATATCAAAGAATTGAAATATTATTATGTTACGTTATTAGTTCATGTGTTGGTAAAGACACTCACATTGCTTGTGCTGGATGTCACAGGCTGTAGTGTTGGTAACTAGGCAGATCAAGTTTACTGTTGCTAATTACGTTACTTCTTGATTATCAGTGTAATGATGCAAATAGCTGGCTAGAGTTCCTGAAAGTAGAGATGGCATATCTCTGCTATATGAGACAAAACCTGTTCATGTGATCTGAACCCTGATATTGTCTTCACATTATTCATCAAAACCAAGTATCTTCCATTGTATTTGAATTAACTTCACTTGTGTAATGATGCAAATAACTGGCTAGCTGGCGGGGACACAAGGTCAGTACAACTTGGGGACTGGATTTTGACCTATAACCATGTTAGTACAAATGCAATAAGCAGTCGGTAGATGCTGGAACATACTGACGATAGTGTTACTGAGGACAATGCCTCAAACAAAAGTATTCGGCAGTGGTTATAGCAGGTGTTTCAATAAATTTTTATGGTGGGACTTTGACATAGGTTTGTAAAGTGTTATGATGTTTAAACAAACTAGAGTCTCTGAAAGTACATGAAGGTACTTAATGGGGATAACTGTTTCTGAACACAGATAAGTACTTTTATTTCCAGGCTTATATGTGCAAAAAAAATGTTATCTTTTATGGTGAAAGTAGTATTTCTCTTGGTCTAAGATTAATAGAGAAATATGTTTTACAAGTTAGTGCGTACAGACATATGAAGCAACAGAGTTGACTCACTACGGTACTATTACATTTTTTTCAGACATTTCTCTGTTATCACACCCATAGCTAAAAATGATATAGCCATGTTGTAGCAGTATATATTTATTGGTGTAATGATGTAAATAACTGGCTAGAGTTTCTGAAAGTAGAGGTGGCATATCTTTGCAATATGAGACAAAACCTGTTCATGTGATCTGAACCCTGATATTGTCTTTACATTGTCCATCAGTCCTGTTACTTTCAAAGATTCTTTTTTCCCAGTCATTTTCACGTTAACAACAGACAAAAGCATAGTGGAGAATATTTTAACAGATTGATGTCTAACATTAGATTGTATATCTTGCATTGTATTAGAATAAACTTCACTGGTGTAATGATGCAAATAACTGGCTAGAGTTTCTGAAAGTAGAGATGGCATATCTCTGCTATATGAGACAAAACCTGTTCATATGATCTGAACACCAATTTGTTACATATCTGCTTTACTCTTTTGTGCAAGTAAAATCGGACGTCCTCGATGGAAATGCATTTACTGCTGTTTATTTCAGAGATTTCTCTTGGAGTCCGTCGGATAACTATATAGCATACTGGGTTCCAGAGCAGAATAACATCCCTGCACGTGTAACTATTATTTCTATGCCATCACGTGCGGAGATGTGTGTACGTAACCTGTTTAATGTAGCAGACTGCCGTATGCATTGGCAGAAGAATGGAGACTTCTTGTGTGTTAAGGTAGACAGGTACTCTAAAGCAAGAAAAGCTGAGGATACTGGGCAGTGGAAATACAGTGTAAGTTGCATACAAGTTTTCACAAGACAGATGTTTGGATCAGATTTTCTTTTTCATTTTATTTGAGTATAGCAGCTTGTTGGGATTTCTTTGTTGTTTAAATAACTTCTTGGTAGACAATATGCTTGGTAAGAACCTTTTTAAGGTGATTTAAAATATAATTTGATACGGAAAGGAATGTTCAGTTACATTGTCAAAAATAATTACAAAGACTTTTTAGTGATTATAAACTATCATCTTTTATTGTGCTGATGCAGATGAATATTCTTGTTTTTTCAGGGTATTTACTATAACTTTGAATTGTTCAGAATAAGAGAGAAACAGATTCCAGTTGATAAAGTGGAATGTAAAGGTAACTGTGCCTCTTATGTCATGAAGTTTATGGTAATCAAACCATACATGCATCATTTTGTCCATTCTTCTGTTCATTGAGCTAAGAGTTGTCATACTGTAGCTATGGCCTGAAAATGAAAATTGGGATTTCACATAGTTTACATAGTATCACAATCAACTGCTGTAAGTTGAATATTTAACTCAAGATCAGTAAAGAAAAGAATTTTTAAGAAATAGCATATTTCTTTCATTTACATTATGTTTATTATACGTAGTATGGAAGTTTGTATACATCTCGCTTTGAATGGATCTAGTATGTTGAAACTTGAGTAATAAACTGCTCTGTTCTTTTCTCTAGAAAATGTGCTGGCATTTGCTTGGGAACCAACGGGTAACAAATTTGCATTTATCCATGGAGAGAGTCCCAGGATTTCTGTTTCCTTTTACATTGTGCGACCTCAAGGAAAAGTAGACAGTCTTAGTAAGTTTGAATTATGTTTCTTTATATTGATGTTTAAGTAAGTTGGACTTGGAGTATAGGGTATAGGGGAAAGTACTTGGTTGTATTGCCATAGTTGGTTGCCTGTAATAGAAAAACCCACTATAGTAAACTCCTCATATAACAAACTCCTTTGGACCATTGTATTTGCTCCTTATATCCGTAGTATGTTGTATTCATATAGCATTTTCATATAAACTAAAAAGGGAAAAAAATGTTTGTATCCCATATTTTGGTATATACAGAGTTTACTGTATAACTAATAGATGAGGGTATATACATGTACTGGCTAGAGTCTTTTAAAACATATTTTTCGACAACTCTGACAATTTTTGTATCTAGCAGTTAAAATTTTACCAGTAGAAATTTCGGTTCTTCTCTGAAATCAAAAGCTAACTTGTTAACTAATAAGACTAAATCAATCACATTTTTGAGGCCCGGCTGTGAGGTTACCAAATTGCTATATTTTATTGACCAACTGTACCATGTTTCCTGACAGGTTGTTCAAATAGATCTGTTTAATTGTGATGTTAGCTTTTAAATTATATTAACTGTATCAATCACTCGACACATTAATGAAGTATCAAGATGAAAGGTTTAACTTGTAAAATTTATTTGCTGGGCCTCAGAAATATTGCACATGCACAGTCTGTCACTTTCCACTTTTTCCCCGACAATGTAAGCATGCTTTCAGTGACTGACAAAATAAATAGTGAGATTTCTGGTCAAATAGTTACATTAAACTGTTGTTGTTGCACTTTGTGAATGGAAATCAAGTGTGTGTTTGATCAACACCATATGATTATAAATATTAACATAATATTCATACGTTTTAACTAGGGATGGCAATGAATATCCGGATATCCGAATATTCGTTCAGCTTCCGAATATTCAGATACCATAAAGGTATCCGAGTATTCGGTAAATTCGTCCAAAAAACAAATTTCAATAAAAAAAACTTAAATATTTACGTGTTGTTTTCATGACAATAATTAATTTTCAATTATGGCCGATAAAGTGTCAGTTTACAATACCCGGTTGCTCTGGTGATGACACTTTCTATAGTCAATCTTTAGCGATAGACAAAAGAGATTATGCAAACAAAAGAGTTTCAATTTCTAGGTGTGAATTGTTGAACAAACATTTGAGAGGCGCTTACATTAGCCATTGCAATTATGAAGTATCTTTTTGTACAGCGCCCCGTTTTACATTATTAAATAATTTTACATTTATTTTCTTTAAAACGAAAATCTTTTCAGGTTGTTTTCAATTGAAGCTTTTCTTTCTCAGTCCTATTAAGCCTCCTGCAGATCTATAAGGACTGAAGCAGCAGAAAAAGAAAATAAATGTCCGTGAACGACTCGGTCACGGAGAAAACGAAACCAAAAACTACAACAGTCCTTACAGAGTTAGCTCCCGTAATAACAACGTATATGAAATTTATTTTATCCTAATTTTATGACATGACTGATTGAATCTTATAGCCATTAATTGTCTGACTTAAAAGATATAAAAGTAAGTTCGCCTGGCTAGGGTAACTGTAAGCTATAAATTTGAAAATCGCGAAAATATGTGACAAATTGATCAACACCGTATTATATTAAGTACATAAAACGACTGAATATCCGGATATTCGTTCGGAAGGCTGACCAAATATCTGAATACAAATTTGGGTATTCGTTGACATCCCTAGTTTTAACAAGTGTCCGGTTTGATGGTCGTCCGGGTTTTGTGGTCCCCAACCAGTAGCGTGAGACATATTTGATTGATAAAGGGGCACTATGATATCTTGAGATACTTTTGATGTGTTGTAGATACTTTTTTCCTACCAAAATATATCATTGTTTTTTCTCTGTCAAATACTTTAATTCAGAATAAATAATTTCATAATTGCAGAGACATTTGAGAGACGTACGGCTAATCATTTGTTCTGGAGTCCTACTGGTCAGTTTGTGGTGATGGCTGGTCTTAGAAAGTGAGTTCTTTTGTTTATGCTTTATTTTAGAGTGAAAGGCAGGGCTCACTTCATTCAATGGAGAAACAAAGTGTTTATTCTGTTTTGAGGAGAGTTGTCTGATGTAATTTTATCACACAGGTCATCATCGACAGTCAAGTCGTTTTGCCTTGACATAGTTAATGTAGAATCTTTAGCTTTAGAGAAATTATGAGATTTAAAGAGTTTGAATGTTGTTGAGTGAATGAGAGATGGTGTAACATGAATTTTATGTTTGCAGTATGAATGGAGTGCTGGAGTTTGTTGATACAGCTGATATGACAGTCATGGCTCAGACTGAACATTTCATGGCTACTGACGTAGAATGGGACCCCACAGGCAGATATGTCATCACAGGGGTCAGCTGGTGGGGACATAAGGTCAGTACAACTTGGGGACTTAATTCTTGACCTGTAACCATGTTAGTACAAATGCAATAAGCAGTCAGTAGATACTGGAACATACTGACCATATTGTAATTCAGGACAATGCCTCGAACAAAAGTATTCGGCTGTGGTTATAGCAGGTGTTTCAATAATTTCTGATGGTGGGACTTTGACATAGGTTTGTAACGTGTTATGATGTTGAAACAAACTAGAGTCTCTGAAAGTACATAAAGGTACTTAGTGGGGATAACTGTTTCTGAACACAGATAAATACTTTCTTCCCAGTCTCCCATTAATGAGTATTTCTCGTGTTAATAGAGAAATCTGTTTTACAAGTGCGTACATATATATGTGAAGCAACCCACTTGACTCACTACCATACTATAAAGCAAATGTGTTTTTGACATTTCTCTGTTACTGAACCAATAGCCAGCAAATGATATAACTTTTGTTGTAGCAGTATATATTTCCTTGGTATGGTGTAATGATGTAAATAACTGGCTAGAGTTTCTGAAAGTAGAGATGGCATATCTCTGCTATATGAGACAAAACCTGTTCATATGATCTGAACACCAATATTGTCTTCATGTCACGTTACTTCCCAAAATATCTTGTTCCAGTCACCTCTACATTAAATTGTTGGTCAACTGTCGTAGAGATTTTGAAGAATATCTTAACATATTATTTAACAATAGATGTTACATCTTTTACGAGTTGCAAATATGATTATTAGAAAAATTCAAAAGATCAGATATATACCTTGGAGCAAAATTGTTTTGAGATTATACACAAGTTAAGCAGTATGACAGTTACATCTCTGTTGAAAAGAAAGCAAATGTAGTCCATGGAACATTTGTACAGACCTAGTTTGTAATTGTCTGTTTAAAATAATTCTTTCTGCTCTTTTCTGGCTCTTATCGTTTTACGTCAGGTTTGCCATGTCCCAATACCGTACAGCAATAATCTGATGTAGGTAATATATAAGCATTATAGAACATATGTTTCATTTTAAACAAAAGTATTCGATGGTGGTTATAGCAGGTGTTTCAATAATTTCTGATGGTGGGATTTTGACATAGGTTTGTAATGTGTTGTGATGTTGAAACAAACTAGAGTCTCTGACAGTACATAAAGGTACTTAGTGGAGATAACTGTTTCTGAACGCAGATAAGTACTTTATTTCCAGTCTCACATGGTGAAATGAGTATTTCTCGTGTTAATAGAGAAGTCTGTTTTAAAGTGAGTACATAGATATGAAGCAACAGAAGTTACTCACTACCATACTAAAAATGTGTTTGGACATTTCTCTGTTACCGAACCAATAGCCAACAAATGATACAACTTGTGTTGTAGCAGTATGTATTTCTTTGGTGTAATGATGTAAATAACTGGCTAGAGTTTCTGAAAGTAGAGATGGCATATCTCTGCTATATGAGACAAAACCTGTTCATATGATCTGAACACCAATATTGTCTTCAAGTCAAGTTACTTCCCAAAATATCTTGTTCCAGTCACCTCTACATTAAATTGATCAACTGTCCTAGACATTGTGAAGAATATCTTAACATATTAATATTTAACAATAGATGTTACATCTTTCAGGAGTTACAAATATGATTATTAGAAAAATTCAAAAGATCAGATATATACCTCAGAGCAAAATTGTTTTGAGATTATACACAAGTTAAGCAGTATGACAGTTACATTTCTGTTGAAAAGAAAGCAAATGTAGTTCTTCGAACATTTGTACAGACTTAGTTTGTAATTGTCTGTTTAAAATAATTCTTTCTGCTCTTTTCTGGCTCTTAATTATCGTTTTATGTGAGGTTTGCCATGTCCCCATACAAAACCTGTTCATGTCATCTGAACACCGATATTGTCTTCAAGTCGCGTAACTTCCAAAATATCTTGTTCCAGTCACCTCTACATTAAATTGATCAACTGTCGTAGAGATTGTGAAGAATATCTTAATGTATTAATATTTAACAATAGATGTTATATCTTTCACAAGTTATAAATATGATTATTAGAAAAATTCAAAAGATCAGATATATACTTCGGAGCAAAATTGTTTTGAGATTTATACATGAGTAAATCAGTATGACAGTTAAATCTCTGTTGAAAAGAAAGCCACTGTAGTTCTTGAAACATTTTGTAATTTTCTGTTTAAAATAATTCTTGCTCTTTTCTAGCTCTTAATTATCGTTTTATGTGAGGTTTGCCATGTCCCCATACCATACAGCAATAATCAAATGTCGGTAGTATGTAAGCATTATAGAACATATGTTTCGCCTAAAACAAAAGTATTCAGCTGTGGTTATAGCAGGTGTTTCAATAATTTCTGATGGTGGGACTTTGAAATAGGTTTGTAATGTGTTATGATGTTGAAACAAACTAGAGTCTCTGAAAGTACATAAAGGTACTTAGTGGGGATAACTGTTTCTGAACACAGAATATCTTAATAGATTGATGTTTAACAGTAAATTGTATATCTTAATTGTATAAGAATTAATCTTACTGGTGTAATGATGCAAATAACTGGCTAGAGTTTCTGAAAGTAGAGGTGGCATATCTCTGCTATATGAGACAAAACCTGTTCATGTGATCTGAATACCAATATTGTTTCCAAGTCGCATTACTTCCAAAATATCTTGTTCCAGTCAGCTCTACATTAAATTGGTCAGCTGTCATAGTAATTGTGAAAAATATCTTTTCAGATTAATATCTAACAATATATTGTCGGTCTACATCAAAATCTTCTGGTCATGTCCGTTGGACCGACAACTTTCGGGAAGTCTGTGTTGTATCTTTAACTGTATTTAGCATAAATTTCACTGGTGTAATGATGCAAATAACTGGCTAGAGTTTCTGAAAGTAGAGATGGCATATCTCTGCTATATGAGACAAAACCTGTTCATGTGATCTGAACACCAGTTGTCACTCAAATCATCATAGTGTTTTTCTCTTTCAAAATCCTGTGTATCAGTCTGTTCCGCCATATGCATACAGTAGATACAATGATTGTTAAAAGTAGATTTATGGATTGATATGACCAGCATCATAGGGGAAAAGTTTCTTCCTTCATTATTCAGCAACAGTTAACAGAAAAAGTGGGCATTTTTCCCACCCTCAGACTCTTTGAAATGGAGTCTTGGATGTGTATTTTCAGATTGTTCTTATTTTTTATTTGCTGGATAAAAGGAAGCTGAATTTGTAGTGTATTAATTTTCAAATATTGTTTGTTGAAAAAATATGGGAAAGTCTTGTTTCCTTGTAGTTTATTTACATGTAGTTTGTGCAAAGACATCTTTTCCCTTGTGATCTGAAGAGGGATTGTCTTTACACCATTCACCAATGTCATTGGTTTTCCAATCAGCACCACATTGAAGTCTGCCTCTGTCGCAACGATTGTGAAGAATATTTCAACAAAATTTTTAACTGTAAATTGTATATCTTTCATTGTATTAGAATAAAGTTTACTGGTGTAATGATGCAAATAACTGGCTAGAGTTTCTGAAAGTAGAGATGGCATATCTCTGCTATATGAGACAAAACCTGTTCATATGATCTGAACACCAATAAAATCCTGAACTATAGTGTTGAAGACTGAGTGACTGTCTGCAATTTTCAGATGTTGAATATCATTAGCTATAAAACTTGCCTTGTTTGCAGGTGGACAATGGTTACTGGTTATGGTCATTTCAAGGACGTCTCCTACAGAAGCAACAGTTGGACAAATTCTGTCAGTTGCTATGGCGACCACGGCCACAGACACTTTTGGCTATTGAAGAAATCAAGGTTAGTTGTTTATTGAAGTACTATTGGATGAATTTTCTGTTGTCGAACTGTGTTATGATGTTTAACAAACTAGAGTCTCTGACAGTTTAGAGAAACTGTTTGAGGATAAGACATAAACTGAACACAAACTTCATGTACTTCACAGTTTTAAGTTAACATGGAATATGATTTTCTGTACAAAAAGGCTGGTACTCCTCCGTAGGAAAAGTGAAGGCAGTGCACTGGTGGCATTTTGCATAGTTGTTTTATATACCTGTCATGACAAAACTGTCCTGTCCCTTACTTTAACAATACTGAATTGGTCAAGTTTTACAACCTGCCAAATCACCAAGTCACTTTAGAGTTGCTACTCTTTAATTGCCAAAAAGTATAAGATTATAAAGTGGATAAGAAGAAAAATAACAAGAGTCCAGGCAGGTTAATGGTACAGGAATCAAATACCTCCAGTACGACTGACTGTTCACAGGAATGATCAGTGAACATATACTGACTAAAAACTGTGACATCGTCACTGTTTACAAAGGCAGAGTAACTTGCCACCAGGTGAGGAAGGGTTAATAGTAAACTTTTAGGATTGTCAGTTTCTTGGAATCTATATAATGGTGTTGAAAAAAGTCCTTGAAATTGAAACAAACTACAAATTTATAGAAGACAAATATTGAAAACTGAAGTATTTCATAGAGGGTTCATTAGAATTATGAAAGATTTGCTTACAGATAATTAACCCATCTGTTTTGTAATGTGTTGTGATGTTGAAACAAACTAGAGTCTCTGACAGTACATAAAGGTACTTAGTGGGGATAACTGTTTCTGAACGCAGATAAGTACTCTATTTCCAGTCTTGTATGGTGAAATCAGTATTTCTCTTGTCAGAGAAATCTGTTTTATAAGTGCGTGCATAGATATGAAGCAACAGAAGTTACTCACTACCATACTATAAAGCAAATTTGTTTGGACATTTCTCTGTTACCGAACCAATAGCCAGCAAATGATACAACTTGTGTTGTAGCAGTATATATTTCTTTGGTGTAATGATGCAAATAACTGGCTAGAGTTTCTGAAAGTAGAGGTGGCATATCTCTGCTATATGAGACAAAACCTGTTCATATGATCTGAACACCAATATTGTTTTCAAGTCATGTTACTTCCAACATATCTTGTTCCAGTCAGCTCTGCATTAAATTTGATTAACTGTCATAAAGATTGTGTCATAAAGATTGGGGTGTTAATTTTGATACATTAATATTTAACAATAGATGATATATCTTTCACAAGTTATAAATATGATTTTTGAAAATTCAAAAGATCAGATATATACCTTGGAGCTAAATTGTTTTGAGATTTATACACAAGTAAAGCAGTAGGATAGTTACATCTTGGAAAAGAAAGCCAGTTCTTGGAACATTTATACAGACCTAGTTTGTAATTGTCAGTTTAAAATATTTCTTGCTCTTTTCTGGCTCTTAATTGTTTCTTTTGCATGTTTGCCATGTCCCCCATAAGCATTATAGAACATACGTTTCACCTCAAACAAAAGTATTCAGCTGTGGTTATAGCAGGTGTTTGAATAATTTCTGATGATGGGACTTTGACATAGGTTTGGAATGTGTTATGATGTTGAAACAAACTAGAGTCTCTGAAAGTACATAAACATACTTAGTGGGGATAACTGTTTCTGAACACAGATAAGTACTTTATTTCCAGTCTTATATGGTGAAATTAGTGTTTCTCTTGTTAGAGAAATCTGTTATATAAGTGCGTAAATAGATATGAAGCAACATAATTAATAAAACATTTATTCTTCATTCATTAAAAAAAAAAGAGAGAAAAAAGAGTCTCTGACAGTACAAACTGCTGTTTGAGAATATAATTAAACTGAACACAGTTTTTCAGTGATCTTATTCTCAGGCCTGTTCATTAGTTCTTCTTAAACAACTGTTACCATGGTTACACAACAGTTTAAAATATCAGGGGGGCTGCAGGTGGGGGGGACCTTTCTTTCTTGCTGTTTGATCCTTGCTTGCAGGCCATTTTGCAACGGAGACCGATCAAGCCATCCATGAAATAACAGGTTTCAAAAGAGTTGCTGTCTTTCAAGATGGGGCGGGAACAAGAAAGTGTGGAAACAAAAGGAAGGAAAATGAAGGAAATGAAGTCCCGAGGTCAACATGAAAGACCTAGAAAAGGTAAAACAAATGGAGAGGGGGGCTGTCGTGCGGCAAGGCAAAGGGAACTGGTAAAGCCCGTTGCCGATGGCGTTCTGAATTTTGCGACAAAACGTAAAAATGGGCCAGTGGAAAGAAGCCTAAACCAGCGCCCTAAGAGGTTCGTCGACAAAGTTCTTGTCTCAGGAAAAGGTTCAGCCTTTTGCACCCAGGGCTCCGCCCTGCCCTACCCTAGCCACGCGTGCCCGACCCCCGGCCCTTGCGCCCCCTTTGTCAGTTTTTTCTTTCACCCATGAAATATGAAAAATGCAAGTGGCTTCTTGAAAGCCACAAAGAATACATTGAAGAGTGTGTCATGCTAAACTGGCTCAAATAGTACTAGTCTACATTAATATACAACAATAGAATCCAATAACAGTTGGTTGATCTTGTGTTATGATGTTGAAACAAACTAGAGTCTCTGACAGCAGAAACAAACTGCTGTTTGAGGATAGAATTGTACTGAACACAAGTTCTATGCTGGTACTACAATATATCATTTTGTTATCCATGTTCTTAGTTTTTTTTGCAGAGTAATGTATTGAATCTCTGAGTTCATGTATAATGATGTTTAAACAAACTAGAGTCTCTGACAGATTACAGAAGGTACTGTCTGAGGATAGAAGTCAACTGAATACATCAAAGTCAAAAGCTGTGCTCAAACAAATGTATATTTAGGCCTTGAAATATGTTGTACTGTAGTAGGACATTCACTGCAGTCTTGTGTTATGATGTTGATTGTAGGGTCAGCGTTAATTGTCTCTGACAGTAGAAACTGTTTGAGGATAGAATTGTACTGAACACAAGTTCTGTGCTGATACTTATATGTTATCCATGTTGTTAGAGAAAAAGATCTTGGAGATTTCTCTGTGTGAACTAAGTAATGATGCTGCCATAGAGTCTGACCACACTATGTTTTAGGATACAGTTAACGCTGACCCTGCAAATTTTCCAAAATCAACTTGTTGGAAAGGACTATTTATAGTTGAAAAGAATGGCACTGAAGTATACATGCTAACTAGCATTATGGTGCAAGATGTGTTTAGACTGTTGATTTACAGGCTGATCATGATCTACACTAGTCCCAAAGACTGAATTATATGCTTCTAGCAGTTTAAAGGTTTGCATGAAGTTAGGAAAAGAGTTTTCAATTTTACAATTTTAGTGGTGTAATTATTACAGAAGAAGTAATGCGTTAGACCTATGCATCCTATACTGCCTAGTTTTTATAAAATTGAGCAGATTTATTTCCCCTATGTTGTTGTGTAATGATGTGTAAACAAACTAGAGTCTCTGACAGTAGAAATGTGTACTACTGTTTGAGGATAGAATTGTACTGAACACTAGCGAGCTCCCAGTGAACCATATTTTTGAGGGTATTTTGTAAGATGAAGTATGCTGTATTCGTGAATTATGTGATGATGTTTAATCAAGTTATAGTCTTGGACAATAAATAGCCCTGCTCTATGATATGGTTGATCAAGACTTGAGTGGTTTGGACAAAGCACCATCTTTCAGTTAAACCGGTGTACATGACTGTGTCTTGAATAAAGACAACCTTTTTAATTGAATACAGCAGGGAGAAAACAGCACCCTATTCAACTGTACTTGAAATACCTTCTAATAAAGGCCACATGTCAACAAGGATAGCTTCAGCATGAAGCCAGTAGTGTTTGTTTACAGGTTGCTGTACTGCTGCTGCATTTGTTTTGATCAGAAAATTAAGAGTGAAAAAGCTGCCTTGAGGGAAATAGTGTTGAAATTAGGTGACAAAAATAATCCTGAATTACTTATATCCAAATACATATTTTAGTAACCAGTCTTCGAAGTTTTTGTAAGGGTAATTGGGTTATATGTGATGATGTTGAAACAAACTAGAGTCTCTGACAGTAGATTGTACTGTTTGAGGATAGATTAGTTCTGAACATTTGACCTGTAATTACTTTAGCATATCCTGTCTCTAGAAGGACAAATAAACACAATATCTGTTGTAATTATGACATGGGCGTGTCCGTCTTTCAATTTTAAATGGTACCATTAGTTTTTGCAAAGTGGTATTTTATCTACTGACTATTTCGGTTACAGTTTATTTGATTTAAACTGCACAGATATGCTGGCTGATTATGATTCTGTTTGGAAAGGAAGAATCACTTGCTATCAGCAGGGTTAGAGCTGAATATTGCTGTCAAGTCAAGGAAAAATGACAGTTGAGTTTCTGTCAAGACAATTTCCACTGTATAAGACTGGACTTCTGCAGTGTAATGATGATAGATATGAACATTACAGTATGTTACTGGATGATTCTATTTAAATAATCCATATTCTGTTTCATCTGAACATTTGCAGAAGTTTGCAGTTCTCGGTATTTTCCTCGCCGTTTGAGAATGTTTCTAGTGGTGGCATGAAGCTAGGTTTTCACTGGAAGTTTCCTATATGTTGGACAGTTGTACTTTTATAATAACTTGATGATTAATTGTGACCAGCAGTTATGCAGCTGTCTTGTTTTCTTCAGGAAATCAAGAAGAATCTGAAGAAATATTCCCAAAGGTTTGAAGCCCAGGATAGGCTCAGGCAGTCTACCGTCTCCACTGTAAGTATTACAGTATATATATTACATTGTACTTTAAAAACATAACTTTATTTAATAAGTCATAGATTTTGAACAGTGGATTTATGTCATTATATGCAAAATGGTTAAAATTTACAAATGAAATTATGCTTAAATTTTGCAATGAACTTTTTGAATAAAATCAAGGACTGGCAAAGCATGGTGTGAAGTATTCTCCAGATTACATATGCAATTTTGACAAAATACCTGTCAAATCTGTTAAGTAGATTTCCTTTTTCTTGTGACTGCTTAAAGCCTGTTAGACTTTTCTCATACTGAATTCAAACTGAACAGCACATATCTATGCAGTGTTGGATGTAATCTACATATGTAATTGCAGCTATTAATTGAATGTAATGTATCCTTTTGCACAAGAATTTTTGTTAAAATGATACAAAGGTGATAGTCAGTTTTGAGGAGAAAACAATTGCTGCGAAAAGGAATTGTTAACAGGAAACATTAAAAACTTTGTTAGTTGATAGATGCAGAGTAATAAATAACTGGCTTTCTCTCATATATTTTGTTCGCTTTTACAGGAACTACTGGAAAAGAGGCGTCAGTTGATGGAGGCATATGAGACATACCGTCAACAAATGGATGATGAATTTCTCCGTTGTAAAGAACGTAGAATTGCTCTCAGAGATGGTGAGTTTACAACATTCCTCTATTATCTGTTTAAACAGGGAATCCTGAAGGGTCTATGAAGTTTGATCAACAGTTGTGTTTTCCAGTTTATTTATGACTGTTTCACATGAAAATGTTGCCAATTAGTTGTCAATTAGTGTTTGAGATTTTAGCACTGAATAAATGTGTATCGTCGCCATAGCAAACCGGACTTGCAACAAAGTAGAAAATCTAGCAAGAAAATGTGTGACATTAGCTGTTAGTCTTTTACTTCATGTAGAAAATGGAAGGTGCTAGGGATAGTACTTAATGTGCAAAGATCAGATACACTTCAGGAAATATTGGAATACTTTTCAGTGTTATGATGTAAATATTAGGCTAGAGTTTCTGACAGTTCAACTGGTATAGTTGGACTGGATGAGACAAATTGTTCAAATATGTTTTCTGAACGCTGAAAGTTTGTTTTGAATGTCTAAATGTAACCTATGTTACCAATTAACATCTCACTGATTGAGAGTCATGGGTTCAAGCAGCACTGCCAACGTGACTTTTTCTCTATGTTAGAAAGTTTACAGTTTCATATGGAGAATGGGAGTCTAACAATGGTTAGGTAAACTGCTAACTTGAGCAAAACTGAAATACTGTTAAAACAAGGGTTGAACCCAGAGAACAAGATCTACATTGAGTCATAGGTTGATTTTTTTTTCCATATTAGAATTTTAGAATTTGTCAGTTGTGCTTTTCTTATGTATGTATCATAATCTTAAATGTGCTTGCATAAGTTTGAGATTATTTGATATGCTTGGTAAGGTAAATAGTCATGACTGCAACAGTACTTAATGTTAAAGCTGGAGTCTGTTATTGCGTCTTCAGGATGAAAACAAAATGTTAATGAGACCAAAGAATTACACTGTCTTATGTGAATGATACAGATGAAGTGTCAGTTAATGGCAATAGAGCTGAATGCTATTGGTTACAGAGTTATGATGTAAATCTTAGGCTAGAGTTTCTAACAGTTGAGGCTGGATGAGACAAACTGTTCAGTACTGTTCTGAACTTGGATATGCGTGTTTGGATCTGTGAATGGAGTTTGATAGGGTGAGCTTGCACTTTTACTTGCAATAGACTCTACTTTGATATCCAAAACAAAAACCAGTTACATGTTTTGTTGCAGGAGTTGATACAGATGAGCTGGATAATCTGCCAGAAGACGAATATGATGAGGAAGTTGTTGAATTTCTCCTTAAAGTCGAAGAAATCATCCTGGACGGGGAGTAGGGGACTTAATCAAGTTGCTCTTTACATTGGGAGGGTCAAAGTTACCTCCCATTGCTGTTACTGGATTTCATTTGCTGCCAAAAATTACAACTCTTTGGTTAAGGAATTAACTTAGCCAGCCGTCTTGAAAACTAGCCAAAGAGTGTGTAAAGACAGCGATCAGATTTTGCTGAAAAAATAAATATATAGAAAGCACTGAAATCAAGGCTGTAGGAAATAAAACTTCATATTTTTATCGTATTTAATGTTTTCTGCTTGAGAGGTCTGCTATAGATTTATTGCTCCTTTTATGTCATACTGTTGTAGATAAGCTGTATGTAAAGTGCTTTTGGTCCCCAGTTAATACATTGAAGTGTGTGCTTATTAAAAGATTTTACTTTAAATTATGATTAGGAAATTAAAGACAATGGAATCAGACATTGTGAGTAGAATGTTCTGTACAGTGCTTGTGATTTCTGTGTATCCTCCACCACCTATATGCAGATATATTCCACATTTTTCAGGACTTTTTCCACTTCCTTTTCGGTTAGGTAATTATTTTTCTAGGTTTTTGTGTCATATTTATTTGGGCTTGAAATACAGACATTTATCAAAATTAAATAGGTGTTATTTTTATATTCCATCCAAAGTTGGACGTGTTAAAACTTGTATGCCCCTAACGGTGGGCATACTAAAATCGCACGGTCAGTATGTTTGGCATTCCATTTTTATCGAGCCCGCTTGCGGTGAGCTCGATATAGTTGTCACTTTTGGCGGTTCGGTGTATGTGCGTGCATCTGATTTTGTCCGGACCATATCTATTTCATGCCTGGAGGGATTTTGATGTTACTTGGCACAAATGTTCACCATCATGAGACGGAGTGTCATGCACAAGAACCAGGTCCCTAGGTCTAAGGTCAAGGTCATACTTGAAGGTTAAAGTTCAAAGTCAAGAATGTCTTTGTCCAGAGCATATCTTTCTCATTCATGGAGGGATTTTGATGTTAACTTGGTACAAAAGTTCACCATCATGGGTACCCGTTTTAGAATTACTTGCGTTGTTACATAAATAGCTTTTTAGGTCCCTAGGTCTAAGGTCGAGACCACGGTACAACAGAGGTTAAAATTTCAAGGTGTAATTTGACCCATATCTACTTGTCAGGAGCATTTGCCCTTCTTCATTGCATGGCTGGACATGTTGCATGTGGCTAATTTGTACAAATGTTCACGGAGCTTAGCCATGTTAGGTTGTCTTCTGTCCTTAAACTTTCCTTTGATCGGTTACAATATATTAGTATAAGATTATATTGCCTAAGCAATTGGTTTACTGGCATAAAGAATAAGTCAAGACCACTTTTCTGTGGTACAAAACATTAATGAAATTCATCCAATAATGTGTTAGGAGGCCTGGTATTTTAGACCGATGTGTTACCAAGTAGGTAAAGAGCTGCGGGTTATTCTCACATTTATTGGGGTATTTGATAGGGCTAATAACACAGATGCGATGTGTAATTGGCCCAAGCAACTTCTTTGGCATATAGGTTAGTTTACTTGATTTGAAAAAACTCAGATCGATTTTTAAGCCATTTTGGTGACTGAATCTGTCCAGGAAGTTAAAATTGGTCCTTGACCAGCAAATTTTCAGTTTTCCTGATCCCTGCATTGCACCATTCTGGACAGTTATAAAAAAATATGATTTGACAGCCTACATTTGTATATATCCAGGAAATGATGTTTTACATGTTGTTACACAAGCTGATAGCAGTGATTGCAAATTTCAACTGATCCTGGACATTCTAGTGACAAGACTAGATGTGTCCCTTGGCCAAAATAAGGCTTTAATATAAACAAGACAGATAAATATTCCTAAAAATTTCAAGGTAATGTCTTTAAACAATTATGGTTGAGTATTTAGTTGTGAGCCAGTTATTAGCTCAGAGCTTTTATAGTGGATGATTGTCTGTCGTCTGTCAACATTTTGATTCAAACGATTCCATGCAGAATTCTTGCATGTAGCATTGTCTAATGGACCTCTACCAAGATTGTTCAAATTATGACCCCTGGATCACTCGATTTCGCATACGCTTATATTGGGAAAACTTTAAAAAAATCACTAGGCCAACAAGCAGATGATTTGAATGTTTCTAAGCATTGTGTAGTGGACCTCTACGAATTATGTTAAAATCATGACCCTTGTATTTTTGGCAATTGTTATACAGGTGAGTGATATAGGGCCCTCTTGTCCTTGAAAACACTCTATAGGTCACAATTTTCATTCAACTTTCATCAAACTTGCTCAGAAGGTTCCCTGCAATATGTAGATAATCATCATTTTCGGGGTCAAGGTCACAATGACCTCTGCTAGATTTTCCTTGATAGCGCTCTACGGGTAAGTTTTCTTTCAACTTTCATCAAACTTGCTCAGAAGGTTCCCTGCAACATGCAGATGATCCGTATTGTTTTTGGGGTCAGTGGTTCAAGGTGACTTCCTTTACATTCTGTGCGTCCCCCCTTACATTTTTTCATGTCCAGGCTGTAACTTTGTCATGCATTGAAGGATTTTAAAATAACTTGGCACAAATGTTCAGCACATCAAGACGACATGTCACCTGCAAGACCCACGTCCCTACCTTCGAGGTCGCACTTAATAGTTTGAAGGTAATGGAATCCTGTATATTTTCACACATTCGTGTCCGGGCTGTAACTGTCGTGCATTGAAGGATTTTAAAATAACCACAAATGTTCAGCACATAAAAACGACATGTCGCATGCAAGAAACCATGTCCCTACCTAAAAGGTCAAGGTCACACTTGGAGTTTGAAGGTAATGGAATCCTGTATATATGCATACATTTGTGGCTTGACTGTAACTTGGCACAAATGTTCAGCACATCAAGACAATGTGTTGCTTGCAAGAACCACTTCAAAGGTCAAGGTCACACTTAGAGTTTAAAAGTAACGGAATACTGTATGCATGGTTACTCGATCGTGCATGGAAGGATTTAAAAATTACATGGCACAATTGTTGAGCACATAGAGAGGACACAAGACTGTGAAACACCTCTTTCAGGGGTATTTGGCACCTGTGAGGGACAGCTCTTGTTGATATCACTTTACGGGTCAGTTTTCTTTTAACTTTCATCAAACTTGCTAAGAAGGTTCCCTGTAAAATGCAGATGATCCTTATCGATTTTTGAGTAAGTGGGTCAAAGGTCAAGGTCACAGTGACCCGAACTTTGAAAGTATTTTGGCCGAGATCTATTTGACCCAGTCTTCAAACGTCATGGTATGATTGATCTCGCTGAGTAGATGATCGAGACTGTTTTTTGGGGCAGGGGTCAAGGTCACAGTGAACTGTTGGCTTTTCCTTGGAAACATTGCAAAAGATTTTCACAAAACTTATTCAGAACAATCCAGTCAGACAGACCAGTAGATGTTAAGTGTCTGGGCTGTAACTTTGTCATGCATGAATGGATTTTCAAATCATGTGGAACAAAATGTTGAGTACATGAACATGACCTGTCGGGTGCAAAACCAAAGTGCCAACCTTAAAGGTCAAGGTACCAGAGTTTAAAGGCAACAGAATCCCATATATATGCACACATTCGTGTCCTTGCTTTAACTTTTATCATGCATGAAGGGATTTTCAAATCGTGTGGCACAATTGTTCAGCACATGAAGAAAGTGTGCCTCGTGCAAGCAGCATGTCCCTACCTCAAAGGTAAAAGTAATGTGTAACTGTTGTGCATTGAAGGATTTTAAAATAACTTCACAAATGTTTTGGACAATAAGACGATGCGTCTTGAACACGACCCTGCGTGGAAGGTCAAGGTCACAATTGAATTTAAAGGTCATAGAATACTGTGTTCATGGTAACTCGGTTAAGCATGGAAAGATTTGAAGATTACATGGCACAATTGTTGAGCACCTGGAGATGATGTAGACACCACTGGCAAGTCCAAGGTTGTTACCTTGAAGGTCAAGATCACACTCGGAGGTCAGAGGTTTTAGAATCCCTGTATATATGCACGTTGATGTCCAGATTGTAACTCCATCGTACATTGAAGGAATTTAAAACGAGTTGGAAAAAATGTAATGTGCATGGAGATAGTGTTGTGTACAAGAACCAGGTCCACAACTGGCCAAGGTCTCGGACTGGGATACTGCTTTGGGGGCATTCATCACTTGTGAGGGACAACTTTTGTTGCAGAATGTATATCGCGTCATAAAGTAGGCAGGACTGTAAAGGACTGCTATACAAACTTTAATTGTACATTGTAAGCAAACATCTTGAAGGAAGCCGTTGTTCAACGCCTATTTCAACAATATGTCATTTTTAGAGGCAGGCAGTTTACTAAGCAATAGTTACTTTGAAACACCAGTACTAGAACCCTAGTCAGCAACTCTTAGTGTCTGCCTTAATGGTACAGTGGTTGTCCTTTTGTGCTCCCCTTTTCTGCCAATCAACTTTTACAGGGTCGTACAGTCTGGCCATACACTTTCTTGACTGTTTCATACAGGGGACATAATTGAAGTCAATGCATTCCTTTTTGATCTGAAAGACCAATTTGGCACTTTGTTAAGAAAGCAGTCATACTTTATTAGGGAAAATGTTTAATATTGCACTTTGAGAATTCAACTCCACTCTGTCTGTTTGATTAATTTACAATGTCCATAATCCACTTTCAGATATAAACCAAACAACTTGCCAACACTGTTGTCAAGGTTCCGAAAAATAATATTTTGTGTTGTAAGCAATCTTGCTTCTGCTGCAGCATGGTGATGTCAGGGCAAGAAACAAAAATAATTTGTCAGCAATTCCAAAGACGAAGTTTGATTTACTTCTAGCTTTTGGTTTGTAATATGCTTTTCTGGTATAATAAGACTCAAAACGTCATGTTCTTCTGTGCAAATTGTTCTTAAAGGGTGACCTGTTTGAATATTATGGGGATAGGAAAGGAGACTTCAAACAAATTTTAAATGTAACAAAAAAAATACAAAGTTACGTGAATGATTTTTTGCTACAATTTATAATCCAAGCTTTGTTGATGTGCTATTTAGTTACATATTAAAATTGGGCTTCAGAATGCAAACACTAGTGTAAAGAAGCCGTTATCAAACAAGTTTCGGATAACTGTTTAACATGATGTATATTCAAGCCACAAACACAGATCTTGAACAAATAAATACACTGCTACATGCAGACGTTGTGGCCAACATAATCCTGAAACACAAACAACCTGTATCATTAAACCCTTTCAATAAATTCACTGTTCAGTTATTACAATGTTCTAGAAGTGTCTGAAAGAAGAACAACACTTGGATTGCTTGTGTTTTCTTGCTGATATATGTGTTGTTACCACAGCGACACCATTCACTTAACATGCAAATATATTAATCAATAAATGTACACTATTCAAGTATCTGAAGTAGATGTGCCTGGTAACGGTTGAGACGCCATGGGACTGGATGCTGTTGTTGCAGGTTCCTCGACTATAGTTTCATATCCTGACTTTGGTTTTAACTCATTGTTTAGTGTTTCTCTCTGTGAATCAGTCATTGCTTCAACGGCACGATAAAAGTCTGAGAAATCTACGTATGCCTCTACACGTCCATTTTCATCAAGTACAAGCTTTTCCCGTTTGTAAAATCTACTAGGGAACCTTGTTTCTTCACTGCTTTGCGTGGAGTTTGTGCTGTAAGTTTCAGTGCTGGCTTGAGAGTCCCTGGTTTGTTCACGATTTGTATCCAGCAAACTGCTAGTTCCTGGACTTCTGGACGGACTTTGATCGGAAGCAACTGGTGTTGTTGCCTCATCCACAGAGCTTTCATTGTCAAAGGTTGTTGGGGCTGAATCAGGTATTGAAATTGATGGAGGCACAGTAGGACGTGTTGATGCGTGATACGGCACAGAAACTGGTAAAAACCTGTTTCCGCCAGTCGGTGTGCCTATAGCATTTGGTAATTTAGAATTAAAGTTTCGAACTAACAGAGTTATATCCCCTCTCTTACGGCAACGAAGCTTTACTTCAGGTGTTCCCATCATAAAACTGTCGTGGTGAATTCTGACTACTTTATCTACACAAGCCTGTGCAACACCGTTTAGTGTGGATTGAACATTGAACTCTGCAGCTACCATCTGGGCAACTTCAGTATTAACTTTTGCAGTTTCTGTGGCATCCTGGAGAGCTTGGTACAGCCCATCCGACATGATCAGCAGGAAATTGCTTGAGCTGTCTACAGGGAAACCTCCAGATACATGCGGCTCGGCTATGACTGGCTCTCGTACTGCTTGGCTACAAACAGCAACACAGAAAGTATAAGGGCAATATAGGAAAATACAATATCAGTTTACTTATAGTAATATTAAAGAAATGTGTGAAAGAAAAAAAGACTTTAACTATCTCACTCCACTGATAATATTTTCATTGTCTTTGCAAACAGGAAGTTAATATTTGAAGTGCTTTTTCATCTTTTAATAACTGAATGGGACATTATAGAGCAGATAATATTCTTAAAATTCTATTTTTTAAAACATTATTTCAAGTGCAATAAGGTAGCACCTGAAGAAGGCTAGGATTTCATTGCCGAATTCTTCAAAGGTTTTTACCTTTTTCATTGTGTTAAGAAAGTATATAAACCTATACATTTTGGAAAGGTCTTTTCAAATGCTAAACAAATAAAACAAAACAAATGATGGTTTTCATGAAAGCAAGAAGAAGTAGAACACTAAATGTAATAACATGTCATACTCATCATCAAGTTTTGAAAAAGGCTTGCAGCTTGGAGTAGCCCCATATATCAAATGTTTTGTTGCATTTTATACATTATTCCCCACTTGAAGAACCATAATTTTTTTATCACACATTTCTGATATTTGTCTTCAAATTAATTGTATGCACATTTTTTAGCAATTACATATAGTCATAACCCCTTAACCACACAATAAGGATACTTAAATTGAAACAAGTTATGTTGTGTGGTTTAAATGCACAGAATATATTACATTATAAAGGTTGATATCAAAACTAATCATATCTTGAAAGCTTACCTTAGAATATCTATATCTTTGTAACCACCCTTTGTATGAAAGTCTCCAATACATCGTGTACAATCTGAAGTCCCTATTTTTCTCATCTGGTACAATTTTTCAACATCAAGACCGAGGGTGGCCAGACGACCTTGCTCGGGATCTGACTCAATCGTATGATCCATAGTCAGTTGTCTCACACTCATGATTTCACCCTCATCTGTCTGCACAAACAATACTCTAGTATCTCCTGCAAATTATACATTTGAAAGTCATTATGCTGTGTGCTTAGGACAATGTACATTTATAAACCATTGCTGTATTTGTACCTTGTATTTCATCAAGGCAGATTTTAATATTGAAAGGCATTGGCTGCATAACGCCACTTACCCATATTGGCTGAATACATGTACTACTGACAGGCCACTGAACCACGCAGGCCAATCTTAATATTATTGCATCGGAGTACTGCTGACTGGTATCTTGCATACATTGCCCCAATATGGTTTATCACTATACTACTGAATCCCAGCAACATACATTGCCCCAGTATGGTTTATCACTATACTACTGATTGCCCAGTTACATACATTGCCCCAATATGGTTTATCACTATACTACAGATTGCCAAGTTACATACATTGTCCCAATATGGTTTATCACTATACTTCTGAATCCCAGCAACATACATTGCCCCAGTATGGTTTATCACTATACTACAGATTGCCCAGTTACATACATTGCCCCAATATGGTTTATCACTATACTACTGATAGCCCAGTTACATACATTGCCCCAGTATGGTTTATCACTATTCTACTGATTGCCCAGTTTCATACATTGCCCCAGTATGGTTTATCACTATACTACAGATTGCCCAGTTTCATACATTGCCCCCATAGAGTTTATCACTATACTACAGATTGCCCAGTTCCATACATTGCCCCAGTATGGTTTATCACTATACTACAGATTGCCCAGTTACATACATTGCCCCAATATGGTTTATCACTATACTACAGATTGCCCAGTTTCATACATTGCCCCAGTATGGTTTATCACTATACTACAGATTGCCCAGTTTCATACATTGCCCCAGTATGGTTTATCACTATACTACAGATTGCCCAGTTACATACATTGCCCCAGTATGGTTTATCACTATTCTACTGATTGCCCAGTTACATACATTGCCCCAATATGGTTTATCACTATACTACTGATTGCCCAGCTACATACATTGCCCCAATATGGTATATCCCTATACTACTGATCGCCCAGTTACATACATTGCCCCAATATGGCATATCACTATACTACTGATCGCCCAGTTACATACATTGCCCCAATATGGTTTATCACTATACTACAGATCGCCCAGTTACATACATTGCCCCAATATGGTTTATCACTATACTACTGATTGCCCAGTCACATACACTGGCCCAATATGGTATATCCCTATACCACTGATCGCCAAGTTACATACATTGCCCCAATATGGTTTATCACTATACTACTGATTGCCCTGTTACCCACATTGGCCCCATAGAGTTTATCCCTATACTACTGATTGCCCAGTTACCCACACTGGCCCCATAGAGTTTATCACTATTCTACTGATCGCCCAGTTACATACATTGCCCCAATATGGTTTATCACTATACTACAGATCGCCCAGTTACATACATTGCCCCAATATGGTTTATCACTATACTACTGATTGCCCAGTCACATACACTGGCCCAATATGGTATATCCCTATACCACTGATCGCCAAGTTACATACATTGCCCCAATATGGTTTATCACTATACTACTGATTGCCCTGTTACCCACATTGGCCCCATAGAGTTTATCCCTATACTACTGATTGCCCAGTTACCCACACTGGCCCCATAGAGTTTATCACTATTCTACTGATTGCCCAGTTACATTCATTGGCCAATACAGTTTATCACTATACAACTGATCGCCCTGTTACATACATTGGCCAATAGAGTTTATCACTATACTACTGATCGCCCAGTTACCCATATTGGCCCCATAGAGTTAATCACTATTCTACTGATCGCCCAGTTACCTAAACTGGTTATATAAGTTTATCCCTACACCAGTTACCTACTATTGGCCATATGAAGTTTATCACTACATTAATGATTGTCACTGTACATGAGCACTACTGACCAAACACTTACCTACACTGGCCATACACAGTTTATCACTGTATATGAGAACTACTGATTGGCCACTTACCTACATTGGCCACATACAGTTTATCATTGTATATGAGTACTACTGTTCCTGTTGTTCCGCCAGAGATCTCGGTGTCAAGAGCATGAAGTTTATTGATGATGTCTGGATACTGCTGACAGGCTTCAGGATAACTGATACCCTGGCAAATATATTTTATATCCATTATAATGTAAAAATATAGCATTCAGTTCTTGGCTAAAGATACTTAATTTATACAATTAATGTAGCCTATTAGATAGTGCATACTGGCAATCCAATCAACTGCATATAAGTATGTAATAATGTTCCATACAAAACATTTGTTTGCAGTTTCCATAAAAAGGTGGTCAGTTACTAAGAAATGACATTTGAAATGCAGTTTTCTATAATGTAACTTTTCTGATTTTCTGGCAGGTTGTAGAAGACTTACTTATTGCATACGTCTGGGTTCATGATATACAATACTTATTACTTTATTACTATATTTTTGGTTTATATTTTTATGAAGATCTTGTACCTCAGGAAGCTGTAACTGTAAGGTTGTCCTAGCTGCCAGCTGCTCGTCTATTGACTCAAAGAAGCTTTTCTCTACTGCTATAAATGCCTGCAAATAAAATGTTTGTATGCTTTAAATCATCTGTAAGACATATTCTAAACCTTGCTTAGCTACACTACTTTCTCTGAACATTCTAGTTGCCTACAGTCAAATATCATTTGAACAAGGAGGCTGAATCATATCTATGTTCTTTGTGCAATGGTAAATGACATTTTGAAACTTTAGTAGCAGTGGATACAATGATATTACTGACCAGTCCTGTAACAACACCTTGAAAGCTTGTATACCTGTATGGTGGTGGGTTAGAGCATAGTGTCAGAATTGCAACCACCACGGGTGACCATGAGCTGAGGGTCCTGTCAACATGGTAAAGCCCCACGCAAGTGATGGCTCAAACCACCAAGAAGGTGGTCACCCGTCAGTGCAATCAACATTTTTTTCCACACTTAAAGATGTTCATGCATATAACAGTTTTGATACAAAGATTTTGATGCTCGCTATTTGACCTTATGTTGATGCGCCATAAAACATCATTCATTCATTGGAAAACTTGTAAGAAATTCATCAAAATATTGTCAAAATATACAATGCTCAGATAAATAAACACGGCAAATTCTGAACTTTGAAAAACATACATGTCATATAATCATGACAAGCTGACCCTTAAAAATTATTCTACTGTTCATAAACTGAATTTGATGGCAAGAGCTCTTTTGTCGCGGTGAACAACATATTAGACTACCATTATTAATCTAAAACATTTCGGTGCCAAAGGCAACTGCAACCTTGACTCTGAATTCAAACTATTATTTGATAAATTTATACAAATCTATTTTAGTTCAACTAAGAAGAAAGCTCCGTAGATTATTGAATCCCTCTTCAACACCAATTCCAGATGGCATTATGCTAGCGCAAGAGAGGCAGCGAATTTTTCATCACTGCTACCCAGTTATAGCTGGATGGACTGATTGATTGTTATGCACTCTGTGGAGAATTTTTGTATATTGTGGTATTCCTTGTCCACTCATAGCTTGATGATCAATTCATTTGAATATGCTATTTCTACAGGTCTAGTAGTTGGTGGGGTAATACTTTACAGTGTCTGAACAACTCTTTTCCCTTGTATTTTGAAACCCCATAATGCATCAGAATATTATAGTAACCTGATAAAGCACTTCCTTTATGTCTTCATCTGTGGTCTTGCCAGCCAGCTGGCCCAGTAACAGTTCTGCTGGCATCCTCTGTGCAGCAAAGTTCGAAGCTCGAGACCCATCATGTCCATCAAACACACCATACAAACAAACACCGTCTTGACTGGAAAAATTGAGAAAAAAATTGTCATTTTACTTACACAAAGTAGTGTTGGAAATCAATAACATGAACACTGTATTCGACTGTGATTGTAAGGTCTAAGTAAGGCCAAGATAATTTCACACTCTGGCTCAGGTCAACCTATCCAACCTTTTACATGTATATGGATGTATGCATTGTCCCTACCCTAAATGATGTAACTAGTAGAGAGAACAGTGTTCTAATTACCATTAGTTTAAATACAGTCCATTTAGAAATAAAATATTTTTCTTAGCTACCATATTTCACACATTCACTGTGTGAGTCCAGAAGCACATTATGATTTTTAGCCTAAATAAGAGTACTACCATCTCTTCCATACATTGTTTTCACCTGCCTAACCTAGATAAGTATCATAATAATTTCTTCTTTCTAGAAACAGAAATGTTGTGTATATTTATAATTAATTTTTGACAAGGTATCAACTGTGCTACAAGATGGCCATGATGTCTACAATGTCACTGCTGCACCAGTTGTCGTAAAGGCATGTAATATTTGTTAAACAAATTTGTAACTGAAGATATAAGGATGGACGGAATTTTCAAAACAATACCTTTCTGTAAGTTTATGTATGGCTAAGTTAACTCTGTGGATTGTACACATGTATTATGAACTTAAACTTAAGTGATTGTACTGAACTTTGATATTCCCCAAAGTAAATTCTGTAAACACAGTTTCCACACAAATGTCATTGGATTTTACAATGTGATTAAAAGAAGAGAATATTGATCAGTAGGGATTATCATTATGTCAAGGGTAATCACAATCACTACCAAATGTTAAGCT
Source organism: Saxidomus purpurata (assembly GCA_022818135.1). NCBI lineage: Eukaryota > Metazoa > Mollusca > Bivalvia > Venerida > Veneridae > Saxidomus > Saxidomus purpurata. The sequence goes on along the minus strand of JAFMSR010000002.1, from coordinate 50,200,146 downwards.
CTGTAAACTTTAGTCACCTAAAATGGAAGTTTTTATCCTCAAACTCATGTTCTTCTCTCCTGTTGCCATCCTCCCTGTAGATCTGATTGGTTGAAAATCCTACTCCAGAGTGATGACATACAGGCAAATCATCTGTCCAACATGTTGTCTGTTCAGCCTATTTGTAAGTGGAAAGTAAAAACATGGAAAGATCACCAATTTAAACCCTATTTAAGAGTTTGTTATTTCTCTGGATTTCTCCACTTTTAATTTCAAAGAAAACAAGTATCACAACTCACAAGGTAATTTAGTTGAAAGAAAAGGAAATCAGCATAATAACACAATCAAACTGCTTTAGAACGGCCAACTTCCAGAAAGGCCCAGTCTAAAATGGCCACTTTTATAGCCCAAATGGCCAACTTTTAAGTATTACTAAACTAGTATTAATATTGACTTTTCAAAGTTTTAGCATATATTATACTAGTGAACTTTTTTGTTCTCTTTTTCTTGCATAAAGTAATAAATTTTGTTACTTTACTTATCAAAGACATGTCTTGTATTTCGTCCATAAAGCTAGTACTGTAAATAACAAATTGACACCATGTCCTGCAGAAGGTTTAGTTCTTCCTAGAAAATGCTTATAGTTATGTTGTCCAGTTTCTTTAACTTTCTCTTGTTACATCAACACAACTTTCCTTTTTCCGAACAAAAAGTAGACCACTCTGGTATTTGCCAATTTTGGAAGTGGGCCGTTCTGGACATACACTATCATAATACATAGCCGGTAGTCCTATCACCTAGACCACAGCAAGTCAAGGTAACGGAGTTCTTCCTCAAAAAAATTATCCACTTTAGATACTGATGCAACTATGGACACGTTTTTGTGACAATGTTGTGTGTCTTCATACACGGTAAATGGATGAAAATATCACTAGTTCACTACTAAACACTGCTGACTTAACCTGTAAATAGCTAAAAGAGACGACCTGTCCTGTGGCAAAACAAAAGTAAAACTCTCTTTAGTGATCATGCGGCCGTATTTACCTGCAAATCAAGGCGATTTGGTGAATTAACAGATCCGTTAGCTACACGGCCTTTTGACATCTTCAACTCGTTGTCTACCTTCAGAAAAATTGTTTTTCGTCGGCTTTTAATAAATATTTAACTTCCTGTATTTATCAATCCATGGGCGCAGCCATTACAGTGTCCCGTATGTTGCTCGGTACGCATGTCACTTTTTGACAGCTGGTAAACTTCCGGTCTGTGGAGGACAGCAGAAAACACGTGCAGCACACTTATAAAGGAATTTGGCTTTCAAAGTAGTAAGATTTAATGCGCAAGAAGTTGTTACGAGTAAAAGCGTGTAGGCACTGCACTGTTATATGAATGAATCACAATATTTTGTCTTGTGCATTCGCCCTGTTCCCTTCAGACTTTTTTTCAGATCTATCACAATTTTAACTCACAGTTTAAGGTATATTCATCCACGCCAGCATATCATCATCATCATCATCAGCAGTGTGATAAAAAAAGTGCAAAAAGCCTAGCTCAGCCGTAAAATATCTAGAGTGGGGGAACCTATGCTGAAGGCATTTTGAATGTATATCAGCTGTTTAGAAAGCAGGAAATTCTAACCATTTTGATTTGCCTCAGTGAAAACATAATGTTATCCTTGCTAAATCGAAACAAGATGTTGATGTGCTTCATCAAGTGACTATGTCCTTCTGGGAGCTATTGACACGACACATGTCAAAACTTGAAATCTCACCACGAAGGGAACCTATGCTGGTGGTATGTGATATTTGACAACCAACAGGCAGGAAACAGTTTTTAGAGCCTAAATATTAACTAACAAGAGATAACAGTTTCCATAGAATATACATTTTTATACAAAAGAAATAAGTTTTATCAAAAATGCTAACTTTAACTGGTTGATTTTGATGTCTATATTTAAGACTTTTTCTAGCGAAATGAACCGAGTACAAATGTATCGGCTGCTGTGACGTCATAGAGCTGCATGCGTGGCTATCACTACGTTTGCTGTTAAAGCATTTCATCAACTGTAAATGCTGAATATACCCTGAAATTCATTTCTTCATCTGTTTTTCTGTAAATAGCCTTTTTTCGGAGATACCACCAGCACAGGGATACCACCAGCATAGGTTCCACCACTCTACAATAGTGCAAATCTACAATTGTATATGGTGAAGAAAACAAGAATGTTAGTGCAGTTAAAAAGATAAAAGCTCTGTACTGTCTAAGGTATGTGTGGCAATGTAGCCAGTGCTGCCCTGAATGCAGCACTGACTACATAGACAGGCTGAGAGTTCCATTCAACTATAGTACGTGGGAACAAGGAGAACTTCATATAGTCTGAAGGTGTATGTTGGATTTGATAAGCTAGATGATGGAAATGTCTTGAGTGTCTAGTGTAAGGAGTCATGTATTGCGACGGTGTTATATCAACTAGCCCATAATGGATCTTATAGAAAAGAGTGAGACGGCTGTTCTGTCTTCTTCTCTCTAGGGATTCCCACTGTAGCAGGTTAAGGCTGTCTGTTACTGTTCCAGGCGCCTTGGAGTAGTTGTTGGTTACAAAGCATGCAGCTCTTCTGTGAACGTTGTTAAGTTTCTGAATATCATTCTCATGGTAAGGGTCCCAAACTGATGAACTGTATTCTAGAGTTGGTCTGATGATGGATTTGTATGCTGCTGCTTTGGTTTCTGGTTTTGCTGAGTGGAAGTTTCGCTTTAGGAATCCCAAGGTTTTGGCTAGCTTTGCTGGTAATTTTATTTATATGTTGTGTCCATAAGAGGTTTGAAGATAGTTCAATACCTAGATATGTAGCTTGTTGTAAAGGTGATAGTGGCTGATTGTGAAGAGTGTACTTTGCCATGTTGGTTTGCCGAGATTTCGAGACATGCATAATATGACACTAAGTCTTGTCCACATTGAAAGACATCTTCCACTTCTTCTCCCACTCTTCCAGGTTCTTTAGGTTGTCTTGTAGGATCTGAGTGTCTCTTGCAAAATTTCCTGCGTATGTTTGGTGTACGCAGGTATATCAAGACTCCTTTCATGATAATGACTAGCAATATGAAATTAATATACCAGTTCGCCTGTGTATGCCAGCAGATGAAATATACTACTCTAGCTTCTGTAAGATACTCAGACGGTGTGCCTTTTCGACAGGACACAAAATGCCACAACCCGCACATGATTGGGTGGTAAACTGGGTAGTGGAGACGTTTTGTTCCCAAATTTTATTGGAGCAGGGACACATATTCCTGAACTGGATCTATTGAATTAAATTTTTTTTGTTACATCTATGTTACAAGTAAAAAGTAATATTAACAAGTTATTTTAAGCACTGTGATATGACAATTTGAAGTTGCCTGTGTGTTACCCTCTGTCAATTTTGAAGAACAGGAACCTTTCTAGCAATTAACTTTTGTCTGATAAAATAGATGGTGACATGAGTACTTCGATGACAAAAATAAAAATAAAAAGGTCAAGAAATACAGTCAAATACCTGTGATTTTTGAAGTCCATTTTTGGCTCAGGTTTGCACAAAACAGCATAGCCTGAACAAAAAGAAATCACTGTTTCTATATAATGAAAACATCCGTGTTGATGCAACAAGCCTTATTTTTCTACATAATGCACAAAAAGCCCTTGTAAAAGAGGTTTCCAATATCAAAATATATGAAATTCGAGGTTTTATCTGTGCTGTAAGGGATCAACAATGATGCAAGTGAAGGGATAAACAAAACATATATATATATACATGTTGTAGATGTACTTAGATAAAAAGTTTACCTACTGACTTTCAATTAAACAAGCCTTCAAAGTCATTAATTTGATTGTATGTTATTTAGATATAATGTAAGATTACTTCTATAATAGATCTAAATTTGCCAACATTTTGTTTCCTGTAATTGATAGAGTAGCCTACAAGAAATGACGTAATTATTCTAGTCATCAGTAATCTATCTACTTTGTATTATGGCACATTTGTTCTGTTGCACTATTGTTACTGTTCTCTATTGTAGATAGATCATGTGTTCTATTACAGATAGATCACAGTTAAGCTCAACCCCCATACACAGTGCAAATTATCAGGAATACAGTACAGTGTTTTCCTATGCAGTAGCTATAATACAAACTAGTATAATGCAAATAAATGCAAACACAAACAAATGTGCAGCGCATATCAACATAATATAATAAAACAAGAGCTGTCCCTCACAAGTGACGAATGCTCCCGAAAGAGGTGTCTCAAAGTCTTTGTCCTCTCCATGTGCTCAATAATTGTGGTATGTAATTTTAAAAATCCATGCGACACATTGGCTTGATGTGCTAGACATTTGTGCCAAGTTATTATAAAATCCTTCAATGCATGACAAAGTTACAGTCTGGACACGAATGTGTACATATGTAAAGGATTCCAGTGTGACCTTGACCTTTGAGGTAGGGACGTGGGTTTTGCACGCGACACGTCGTCTTGATGTGCTGAACATTTGTGCCAAGTTATTTCAAAATGCTTCAATGCATGACAAAGTTACAGTCTGGACACGAATGTGTGCATATATAGAGGATTCCATAACCTTCAAACTCCAAGTGTGAACTTGACCTTTGAGGTAGGGAAGTGGGTCTTGCATGCAACACGTCGGCTTGATGTGCTAGACATTTGTGTCAAGTTATTTTAAAATCCTTCAATGCATGACAAAGTTACAGTCTGGACACGAATGTGTGCATATATAGAGGATTCCATAACCTTCAAACTCCAAGTGTGAACTTGACCTTTGAGGTAGGGAAGTGGGTCTTGCATGCAACACGTCGTCTTGATGTGCTAGACATCTGTGCTAAGTTATTTCAAAATCCTTCAATGCATGACAAAGTTACAGTCTGGACACGAATGTGTGCATATATATAGGATTCCATAACCTTCAAACTCCAAGTGTGAACTTGACCTTTGAGGTAGGGATGTGGGTCTTGCACGCGACATGTCGTCTTGATTTGCTCGACATTTGTGTCAAGTTATTTTAAAATCCTTCAATGCATGACAAAGTTACAGTCCAGACACAAATTTGTAAGTGAGGACGCACAGACAGGTGGTGCAATTTTTATATGCCACCCTTTCTGGGACATTAAAATACATGTATATACATATACAATGAGAAATCTGACAAATGAGAGAATTCATCAATAGGCTTGAAAGATGGAAACACTTATTCAAATAATGGTGACTTGTCATGAACTTAGTAACAGTTGATCTCCAACCCTGCCGTCGACTTGGGTTTCTGTCTTTTGATGTCTCATCGTCTGTCCACACTAACCTTGTGAACACTCTAGAGGCCACATTTTAAGTCCAGTCATCCTGAAAATTGATCAGGATGTTTGTCTTAAAGGTGGATAATCAGATTTTGGCCTTGTAGCAGATTTGTTTGAAACTTTAACATCTGATCATTTACACTCATTAATGTTAAATGATTCAACTTTGGGGGGAACAGGGGGATAAAAATTGGCCACACCCTGGAGGTCATTGTTTTTCATTGACTTATATAGGAAATTTGTTGACTACATAAAGTTTTGGCAAGTCTAAGAAATGGCTTTGAAAAGCGAAGTGCACTGTGAAACTTTGTACATCAAGTTATATATTAAGAATAAGATGGAACTCATTAGAAATGCAAGTTTGAAAAAAATATTATTACCTCCCTTTACCTATCTTGGGTGCGCACCCAGGATAGATTGGAAAGAAATGAATTCAGAAGCTACACATAGTTTTAAAACTTGCATTTTGGTTCGGAATGTTAAAATATTTGTATATCTATCGAATTCAAGTGAAAAAGTAGAAGTTATATTGAAATAAAAAAGAAATACTCAACGTTTTAAATACTTTCATATTAAAGGGGAGTAATAACAAAATTTATAAAAGTTAATAAAATGTAAATTTCTGATAGGGATCTAACTCTATGTAATGGTTTTTTTTGTTCATTAAATAAGTCTCTAGCAGAATATACAAAAAGTAAAAATTGTCATAAAATGTTGCTTAAAAGTAATTGACCACCTTTAATGATATCTCAACAGAGATTAAAACTCGGTTACATAGGATTAAAACTGGGCATCCGGGTCAAATCAAAGAAAAACGCTTGTGAACACTCTAGAAGCCACATTATTAAAAATTTGTGAGAATGTTTGTCTTGATGAATACTGGATCAAGTTTGAAACTGGGTCATGTCGGGTCAAAAACTACATCACCAGGTAAAATCTTAGAAAAATCAAAGCGCTGTGACCCAATTATCTTGACAATTGGCCAGAATGTAATATGTATTGACAAAATCTAGATGAAGTTCAAAATGGATCACATAGGGCCAATAGTACGCAGATGAGTGATAAAGGGCCATAAGGGCCCTGTTGTTTACCAAAATGATTCAACTTCGGGGGGAACAGGGGGATAAAAATTGGCCACACCCTGGAGGTTATTGTTTTTCATTGACTTCTATGGGAAATTTGTTGACTACATAAAGTTTTGGCAAGTCTAAGAAATGGCTTTGAAAAGTGAAGTGCACCGTTAAACTTCGTACATCAACAGGTTAAAAAATACTTAAGTACCGGTAATACATGTTTCACATATTTGTGAATAAAGAATATTGTCGCTGTGTCAAGCATTATGTAATAATTAATAAATCTAGACTGTCCTTTTCTTGTCTTGTTACAGGGCAGTCAAGTCTTTAACTGGATTCCAAAGATGTGATACCGACATATGATTTGTGCAGTCTAAGAAATGGCTTTGAAAAGTGAAGTGCTTAGTTTGTATCGTCGTATAATCAGACTTTCGTACAAATGGGAATCAGCACTTGGTAATCCCGGCTCCAGTACAGAGGAACAAAAATACATGAGAGAGGAAGCCAGGCAACTCTTCAAGAAAAACAAAGAGGTAGAATTCTACAGTGAGAATCTAGTTATTCTTAAAGCGACTGCACTCCAGATGGACAAGTTACGCTAAAAAAAGAAAATTTTCAATTTCAAGAAAACAATTGTCATTACTGTATCAGGGGCATTGTATTATGATAACGTGACAAGTTTTCTAACAAAAGAAACAATTAAAATGTGTTGTTTTGCTTACTTTTATTGTAGAAAATATCACCCCGTGACTAATGGGGTGGGCTCTTTGGTATACCAATATTTTTAACTCGCATCAAATCAGCTGACTCCATAGTGTAGTAGGTTAAGCCGCTGTAAATTTTTTGTAAGCGCAAAGATCCGAGTTCAAAACCTGGCTCGGGTAAATATTTTTTTTCTACCTTTATTTTTAGCTCTTACACAAAGAAAATAATCTTGATGCTGACAAATTGAATATATATTGATTTTACCAAAAAATTAAAATTTACTAAGAATTTGGAGTGCAGTCGCTTTAAGTACTTCTTATTTTTGAATGTATGATCATTAAAAATAAACATACAATAAATAAAGTTAAAAAATAAACATGAACAAGTTTTAGATAGAACAAAAATTGTTGAAGACATTAGCAAAATGCACATGTACATGTATGTTACTTACCACATCAGTTTGCTGATGAAGGGGATGTTAAATATATGAATATGTTTGGTCTTTTCAGATTACAAATGAGGATGAGATAAGACAGCATGTGAAAGAAGGCCAAACACGAATAGAGTTAGGTATAACTCCTTTTTTTACCGATCTACAGATAGGATGTATTATGGGAACACATGCTTCAGGTGGTGGCATCCACAAACTTTGTGCGCTCTCTAAGTCAAATAGTTTTCATCCAATCTTGTCCAAATTTGGTCAAAATGTTTGTGGGCATGATATCTCAGACGACTTCGATAATTAGCAAAATTGCCCCTGGTACTTCTGGATTTTGGCCCTTGAATTATCCAAAATTGATAAAATTAGCATTATCCACTCTCAAAATCAAACAGTTTTCATCTGATCTACACCAAATTTTGGGGCATGATATCTCGGACAAAAAGGTGATAACCAGCAAAATAGCCCTGGTCACTCTGGAGTTGGTAAAAATTGACAAATAGAGACTTGTCTGGTCTCTTACTTAAACAATTTCTAAACAATCTTCTCAAAACTTGGTGTGAATGTTTATCTCAGCAAATTTCTATAACTGGCCAAATTGCACCAGTCACCATAGCTATTGTCTTAATTTGTAAATTTGGACAAATTTTGACTTGTCCCGTGTCTTACTTAAATAATTCCTAACTAGTTTTCACCAAACTTGCTGTGAATGTTTATTGGCCTTAAGTTCTATAACTAGCTTAATTGGCCTTGCCACTCCAGAGTTATTGCCCCTTTATTGCTAATTTTGGAATGCAGTTTGGTTCTCTTGTTTGGAATGACAGTGATTGGTTCAGACTTTATGCTTTGTAAGTTAGTAAGTTTTGCTTGGGGTTTGATTAATCCTTATGGTAGAAGTTGTACTGTTTCCAGTGAGGCTGTTTTGTAAACTGGTACTATAGTTCATACACTAGTCACAAGGGCTTTGATCTCATTCTAACCTTGTCTTCATGAGACTATGTTTTGTTCAATTTTCCTTTTTCAGTATTACAGATTTGATTGATGATGTATCTTTTTTCTTTCAGCAATTCATTACAAGACTCCATATCCAAGACCTGTAAGTGAATTATTTCTCTTTTGTTACATTTCCTATCCATCGTACATCCAAATGAATCCATGTTGTCCTGGAAACCCAGTGATCTTATCTGCATTCTTTATCAGAATTTACTTTTGCACCAAACTTCACTAATTTTACATACTTTGCAGTATGTAAATACATCTGTTTTGAATGAATTTGTCAGATAACCTTACAGTAGTTAAATCTCTCTCTACCTGCCCGACTCTTATGAGCAGTCTCTGATGGAGGATGGGAGTGTGGTATGAGTCTGTCTATAGACTGTTGGTTAGGTAAATTGCACGTATATAAATAGCTGAACACCATTGAATCAGGCGTTGAACCCCATTGAAACAATCTTCACTCAAGACCAGAATCAATGCATTGACTTTATTGAAAGTTGATACAAAGTACTGATACTATATCATCTTGTTCTTGTTTAACTTATATACTGGTCCTTTATTTTTATGGCCTTTACATATGTTGCTGAGACTTGTCTTAGCCAAATGCTGTTTATTGCATGACCCTCTTTCAGTGTTCTGACCATATAGCTCAGAAATCAGTATGGTTTGTTGGTAAATACATACAGTATATGTTGCTGATTAATCAAGTTATGTTATAGTCAAAGAGTTTGGCAGAATAATTGAGTCAAACAGACCTGTTAGTTTTTGGTGGATTTTTTTGCCTGGATTATATTAAAAATTCTTAAAATATTATACCATTTATGAACAACTTCGTAAGTGACAGTGTGTGACACTACTCATTTCATTTTCTAGCGTGCAGATTTTTACAAGAGAGTGAATATACCTGAATGAGTAAATATCATGGTGATTTCAGACATATAAAATGTTTCTAATTTGCACAGTCAAACCTCAACGTCTGCAAGACATTGTATTAAGAAATTCAGTAGTTATGCATGTATGTATATTTATAAACTGATGTGTGTATACCACTACATTGCTGATTGCCATAAACACTCAAGACAAATTAAGTATTTTACTGCAAGGGAGACCATACCATACACATGTGCCTGTAATTTAAAGATAAATACACTCCCTTTAATTGTAAATGAAAGAAACTATTGGTAAAATTGACACGATGACCAAATTGACCAAGAGGATTTTCATTTTTTCCAGGTTCATTTACCACAACATGTATTACATTCACCAAAAGACAAGAGGTTAAAGGCACAGAGAAGAAAACTAGAACAATCCAAACCTATCTACATCAAGTCATACGAGGATGAATCTTGACATGTTGTGCTATGTCTCTTAGGAAGTTTTGTGCTTTTGTTAGATAGAAGGATATGTTACTGGATAGCACCTGAGCTAGATACTTGTGATTATGTAAGAGTTATAACAGACATCTTTTAGACATTTCTAAAAGTTCTCTCTCTGTAATTGCTGTATTGAAGTATTTTGTAATAAAGTTTTAAAGTTGGTGTAGTAGTCTTCAGTAGCTTCAGTGTATGCATAGGCATATTGTGAGTGTTACAGGGCATCATTGCTAGGATACTCCCTCCTGCACATGCTATAAGGCCAAAATAGATATTTTGCCAGTTATAAAAGATTGCTTTAACAAAAGTGTATCAACTTTGAATTCCATGTAATAAGCACATGTATGATGTAATGTAGATGTTATAGTACAGGTGTTTCAAATTGCTTATACAATACACATTCAGGCAGATTTTGCCATATACATGTACAGTGGAACTTCCGAACACGGACGGGACCTGCAGAAAAGTTCGGTTTTTGGAAGATTCCGGTGTTTGGAAGTCTGGGATGAATTGGAGTGGTAAAGGCAGAGATGATCAAAGGTACTTCTTGGTTTGAAAAGTCCTTAGTTTTTAATGCATAGAAGTGATTGTAAATTGTAAATACAGAACACTGTTCTCAAATAAAGTTCAAATCGGGACCTGTTCGGGGAAAATAAGATACATTTCGGTGTACTCCAAGAAAACTAGTTTTCAATCAATATCATGTCAAATAAATTTAAAAATAAAACACACACCTTAGAGTTGGTTTTGAAGCCAGTTCAGACTCATGAATTATTTTGATCCTGTCCTTTAGCGACAGTTCAATTCTACGACGTATCAGAGTTGTCTCGGCCATATTTTGTATTTAAATAATACAATTTCATTAAATTTCATCATTTTATTGATATTCTCGCCAAAATTAACTTGTTCAATTTTCACTAACCTATTTCAGAATTTGAAGTCGCGACAGTTTGTGATATGTTACGAAACAAAACCATTGTTCGGTCTAATTTTATAAATCAATCATACTTTTAACAATAACCAAATTAGAATTAATTGGTGTTTGAAGATGTTTATGTAAACATCAAACATTAACGCGCTGAACCTTTCGCTGAACCTTTCTTCAATTTGATATCATTATCTAATACTTACAGTCTTATGTTACATTCTTAATCCATTGATTGACAGGTTGTGATTCTGACGCGTGTCAAAATAAACGATAACCGTTAATTGGCCAAACAATGGCAATCACTTTGCCGGAGGCAATTAATTCATGATCCGAGTGTTTGTTGTGTCCGGTTTTTGGAAGTAAATTTGTACTGAGACAAGTTAAAATTGACGAAAATATTGTCCGATATTCAGAATTTGGAAGTTCCGGTATTCGGAAGTTTCGGTATTCAAAAGTACGTTTTACATAGAAAATAGAGGAGGAAATTTCCGGACTTAATAAATCATACGTTTTTTGGAAGTTTCCGGTATTTGGAAGGTACGGTTTTCGGAAGTTCCACTGTACTTAGTTTTGATATTATACGTTTATTTCAGTGAGTTTAATGCCTTTAGTATGGACTTGTAATTACTACCAGTATACTTACTCTAGAAGGATGTATATACAGGATCACCATACGGTTCAAGTGTCCATCAAAATTTTGGGTTCTCCAACATGGCTAGTACTAGTAGTGTTTAAGAAATTTGGTCACTATGTTTATCTTGGCCAAGTCTGACAACAAACTAGATGGCAGGAAATGCAAGCCCATCCACTTGTCAAAATTCTGCAAAATTAGTACCATCTGCCAAGGTCCCCTAAAGAATACCAGCTGCTACTGTGAATCAGGAATGAAGTAAGAGCAACATCTAAGTATATTGACATACTTTATTAAATAATTTAGACATTTAAATCAAAATAACAATTTAGTATGATGGGAATGCAGTATCATTACGATAGATGAGATGAAAGCGTGAATGTATGATACACTTTTCATTGCACATTTAAACACATTTCACTTAAACAGCCAGCATCACCATTCTTCAGGTTTGAAAGTAATCGATACATTTAAAAATCAGAGCATCTGATGCTACCATAAAATTAATGTTCGATATTTTACGATCATAGCCACTACAACATGTAGACAAGATCAAAGGCTACTTTTAGGCAAAGCATGTTCACAATCGGAATTACGCAGAATATTTTTTAAAATAAAATCTGTAATCAGTGGCCACTAGATTGCAACTAGAGGCAAGAACAGCCATAGCTGTAATGATGCCACTGGACCACCTCCTTCAACCTTTTTGAGCCCTTAAGTCAAAATAATTTGTTTCAGCAGTGCGAAAGATGAAAATATCTTTATTTATACACAACACCTTACCCACTAATGCAGTTGACAGTCTGAAATATTATCCCTAGTTAAAAGTGAAAAACTTTACTGCAAAATGTGCATAATTTTGCTCACTTCTGTACGGAAAGCATATAGAATGGAATAAACTGGTATTCTTGTTTTCTGTTTTTGACTTAATGACTGTAAGCCCCAAGGCCATAGTTAGCATGTTACATTTCAAACACAGTAGACAATTTAACTGTAAAATGTGCTGATATCAACTGTAAAACTGTGCTATGGGAAAGTAGTGAAAAACAGACCAGATCAAGCTGCTGTCTGAATGTAGTATACGATAAGACCATATTACAAAAAAATCCAGTACAGACACCTTCAAACGATACCAGAATGGATCATAGCTTACGGGCTCCATTACACAGCTTTTCACAGACTCTTATCTTAGAAATTACTGCACTGTAATCATATGCATATCACGGAAAAGTACGGATATTTATGAAAAGTACAGAGCTCGACATAAGAGTTTGAAGTTTGATTCTCAAATGTTTATGTTATTTCACAGAAAATCTTTTCATTTACGATCAATGACATCTATAATCACACATAGATGAATTACTTTTAAAAAAGATAGAATTTATGTACATTCCCGACAGGGATGTTATGTAACAGAAAAATTGAAATATGATTCACTCTGTTATTTTCATTCATATGATGATGGAAAGTTAATTTCCACAAAGCCATCTATAGCCCCCAGGCCTTGATTTTTCTTCACTTTGCTGATTAATTAGGATTGTTTAAAACTCAGGGTTTGTGGAGGAGGTGATACATTTTACAAGCACCAATAGAGCAGCAGTCTGTAACAACTAGATAGTCAAATGGGTTAATACAATTTCAAACGTTTTATTTTTTGATACTGATCAAGAATAACAACTTAATAAAGCGGGTTTTTCGAAAGAACAAATGTAACCAATCAATTTTAGAAATATTTTGGTTGTGTGGGGTAACTTAAATGGAACAGGAAAGGACTGATGTACTCTGAAGAATATAATGTACAAATTTGTCAGAAATAAAGTCCTTCAGATCTAAACATAGTAAACACAAATAATGAAAATGTGTAATTGTTACAAAACATGTACACAGAAGAATAAGAAAGCACTACACAAAGTTACTGTTGGTCCTTAAAACAACTGATCCCAGTTATAAATTAAATGACAAACAAAATATCTACATCACCACCTTTTAAAAAGTAAATTAGTATAAACTTAACTAAAAATAACATAACAAAAACTTTGATGAATTTCAACAAATATTCTGCTTTTGCGTGGAAACTACATAAAATGTTAAACTACATAAAACGTTCTTTATAGAAATGCCTAGACTAGATTCTGACATAGTGGCTTTTTAGGAAATGATAGTTAAATACCTGTTCTGTTGGTTTTTGTAATGTTTACAATTTCGTTATAAAGTTTACTAGCACTGTTGCCGGTACTCTTTCTTATGGCACTTATATTATGATAAAAGAACAACAATCAATAATGCCTTTATCAAGCCAAAATATTCTTCCCTAGCTCAGAAACATATAATGTCTGTCTTATTCATGTTCTTTTTTGAGACATTAAAGAATTCTGAAATTGTTTGCCATTAATCTTTATGACAAAAAACATAACATTTCTCTTGACTGATGAAACTATTGTTTTAATACAGTATTAATCTTGATGAAGGCAAAACATGTATCTCAGATACCACATCACAATGTACATGCTTCCATGTGTATCAAGCTTAGCACTACAAGAAATAATCTCAAGTTATTACATTTAGAAAAGATGGTTCATTATACTCACTCCTGCTCAATTTGTATTCATTGTCCACAATAGCTATAGATTACAATGTAAAATAACATACAACCCATAGTACAGACTGGCTTCAGAAAGCAATATTAGCCATTTATACAATGTTTAACAAATAACAACACGCTTGAATGTCCACCAACAATGTCAATCATAAACCAGTTCCTGTACTTCACAAGTCTGACAACCTTTCACTGAACACAATCTAGCAAAACATACTGTAGAAGCTTCATCGCCTCCAGTCTAAAACTACAGATTTTCACTGTAAAATAATAACATCTGCCATTTCCATTGTCCTCACTTAAACCTTTGAGCACATGCATTTTGAATGCATAGATTTGCCATCAGTGTGTTTGGAGACCACGTATCTCCACACATGCTGACACACCACCATCTTTCGTTGAACAGCTATGCCCTCCTGACCAGTCGTAGACTAGACTATGTAAAACTTTGTACCCTGTAGCTCTGTCATAACCCAGCTTCAGCTCTGAAAGTATAGTAAAATACTAAATGCATCACTGGCCAATTCCTAAAAGCTAGCATGTGAAACAATACATTTTGTTTGCAATTTTCAGTCCAGTGGACATGTGATATTGTACCTTTACTCTGTTTCAAGTCCTGACAGTGATGTAATTTGTATCAACAGATATCCTTTAAGTTACACAACTATAAACAAACACACACATTGCTGAAAGTAAAGGTGAACCTTGAAATTCTTATTTAATTCATATTTCTGAAGAAGTATACTATTGTCTTCATTTTTAATGAATCAAACTATAATCTGTTACAAATACACTCTCTGTTTCACAAGCCTTACTTACTTGAGCTTTTTATGTCTTTCTTTGTCGTAGCTGTTTTCTGGAGGTTCACATTCGAATGATGCCAATGAAAGTGCTGGAAAAGTAAACGCATGTCTATTTGACATCATCTGTTTATCATTTGATTAATATAGTTATAGTCACTGACAATGAAATGCCAATAAATGACTAATCTATAGTACTAGTATGATGAGAGATACAAATTATTTCTCTTTACTATAGTACTCATTCAGTTTAAGCAGATATGATAACAAAATACTCAGAATGATTATTTTTGGAGCGGAGTAAAGTGAACTGAATGAAGCTTTATCTATACAAAACAAATAGAGACTTTAGTTTACATTTACCTGTACAATTTTTTTTAATGTGATATACTTAATAAGCAAAATTATCAAATTATACATGAAAACAGAAAACAAAGGCAGGTACAACTTACTGGTTTCTGAGAAAACAGGGGAGGTAAGAATGTAGTGAAGGACATCTGTATGCTTTTCAAATGGACACTGAAAAATAATCAAACACAACCAATGAAGTTTAGTTGACCAATCATTTGAGGTGATGTTAAAGTATCTTTTACGTTTACATATAAAATCAAAGTCAGAATACATCTACATCTATATGATTAGATGGTGTAAGTACATGTACATGTGAAATATGTGACGAGAATAGACAAAATACAGTATAAACTGTAAAATTGGAAATGAAAAGATTGTGTTTTATCATTTGGCTTCTGACACTAAGAAGTTGCCTCTTGTGTTCTGTACAAGGTACATGTACATTATTACAGGTGAATGACTTGGCAAAATTTGAAAACATGTTTGTTTTGTTGTTACTTACCTCAACTTGTTGCCATGTGATAAAGTCTGATATATGTTTTGCCAACCGCCAAAATTTCTGAAACGATAAAACAGACCTACTATAAAAATCAAAATCAACTTTCCAGAGGTTTTACTATTGGTACTAAATTTGTAAGTGTCCTAAAAGTAATATGGTAGTATAGTGTTAGCAATGTAAGCTAAAATAATCCCAATGACCTGGGTTTAATCCCTAGTCTGGTCACTTTTAGGTGAGTCCCTTTTTAAATTAGTGAAGTCGGAAATTCACAAAACTGGTATTACCACAAATATTACTCAATTTACAGTAAAATTAAACTCTATAGTAAGACGAGGTACTCTTTGACATAGACTGGTCTAAGATTTAGAATTGTTAATATTATAATTTACCCCAAAGTTGATTGTGCCATTTTCTGATCTGTTGGAACAACCCTCGTTGAGAAAGTAAATGTCCTTTACAAACAGACTGAAGAATGGTATCACAATCTGAAATTGAGTAAAAAGAAGAACAATGAACAAAAGTCTGCACGCTAACAAATGTTGCTTATAAGGGTTGAAAAAGTTTTTAACAAATATAATATTCAATTTATGAATGCATATGATAATCT
Source organism: Saxidomus purpurata (assembly GCA_022818135.1). Classification (NCBI taxonomy): domain Eukaryota; kingdom Metazoa; phylum Mollusca; class Bivalvia; order Venerida; family Veneridae; genus Saxidomus; species Saxidomus purpurata. The sequence continues at coordinate 50,183,834 of JAFMSR010000002.1, read as the reverse complement.
AAATACAGAGAAATTCCAAATCCTGGATGATAAAGCCGAGACTGGTGTTAGAAAAACATTCAAGTTTACTTGAACTGAAAGTAGTACCATAACTTTCAATTCATTTTTATGTAAATAAGTAAAAAACTACTAATCTGCAGTACCAAACTTTACTATTTCTCTTCCTGAAGACACTGATGGTGTTTAAACAAGCACAATACAGATCTGCAACAAGGTACTTCTCACATGTAACAGCACACAAACGGTCATTTTGGGAGCCAAACCTTTATCTACTCGCTCTATTTTATTCTTATATATGGCATGTGTGGCTGTCTTACCTTTTCCCTGCTATCACTGGCCCCTTGAGCACGCCACATGGCAGCTTTAAGACAAGATCTGTAACTACCAAAGTTATTTGATGGGTCCATCTGTAACTCAAGGATTCCAAACTTTGCCTTGTTCACCTTGGCCCACTGAAATTGAATATAAACTATGCAAAACATATTCTGTCTGCAGCATGCAAAACAAAATTAATGCGGAAATGTCAAAACTACTATTTGTATGCTTCAGACTTAACTGTTTACTGGTTTACTAATTATATCTGTAAATGCACACTTGTATACATTTATTGATCACAAACTGTTTAAGACATTAAGAACTGCTTTCTATTTTGATGAAGTGAATCAAAGACAAACAGACATTTTAATTCACTGCTCTACTCACCGTCTTTTTCAATCTTGCTACAGGGTTCATATTCATACCAGCTATAATGGCCATCAATGAGTTGAAGTTTCCAATGTTTATACATTCTTTGGCAACATCTATAAAGTATTCAACAAGTTTGACCCGATTTTTCTTCTTTAAATGCTGAAAAAGGAGAGAGAGAAGACACAATTACAATAAGTACATGCTGAATTGTGAAATGGAAAGTTTCTCTGTTACATTGCATTCTACATGTACATCATTGTATTACATCTGAGGCTTCAGTACAAATATCTAAACTGAAAGAAACCATCCTGGTTAAAAGCATTTAATTTGCTATCATTTGAAAAATAGTTCTGGAACATGTAAAACCTGAAATATTCTGGCAACAGTTTGCTGGTATGAATGGGTATAACCAGTACTTTATTGTGAAATGCACTCTTATCTCTTCCAATGAAACATACAGGATGTTGTAAATAAATTCATCACATCAATAATAGCTATAAATAACAAGCAATCCCACTAAAGAAATTATAATGTTACAAACTTCTCTGCAGGTAAATGTTTTGATAAGAATTATCAGAAAGTACAATAAACACATACTGAGCAGATTTCTGAAGCAACTAGGTAGCTAAGTCTGTTAAACCACTGAACGTATGCCTCAAGGTTATGTGTCTTTTTCATATCTCGGAAAACCGGAACCTGCGTTGACACTTCCTCCTTAGCAAAAGCTTGAACAAACTCCTCTGGTCCAATCTGACTTAATCTTTCCTGAAAATTTAACAGGACCCGTCCATTAAAGCTAGGTACAAGAAAACAAAATAATGTTTGCATGTCATATACTGGTACATGTACTTGCTTTCAGCAATTCTGTTGGTAATTGTCCTTATGTGCATTTTATTACCAGTATAAATGCACACCAGTAAACTCTTATACAAATTACTCTTTCAAAAGCAGTTCCTAATAATCCTAGAAATGCATATATTGTGTTAAACTGTGTATGATATAAATACTTAACATAATATTATTCTGTAGAGTACAATAAAATCAAACTTACAGATTCAAACTTTAATTAACAGCAAGAGTAAGTCTTGTCAGGTCTCAATAAAACTTGTAATCAAACACAAGCACAATCTTCTTTCAAGCAATATAGCTTTAAATCATGGCTGATTTCTTACCAGTTCTATGTGTGTCAGTTGCTGGGCTAGTCGGAGCGGACTAGGACAAACTTCTAGAATGTCTGTGGTAGGTGCAATCTGGGTCTGGGAACGCTTGATTGCCTCTGCGTTCAGTTTGGACAGCACTTCCTCGTAGCGGTTCAACTGTGCCAACTGTAATAGGTGAAGTCTATTCTGAATTTCTTGGCAGAAAAAAACTTCAGTTCTTGAAAAAAGATTATCATAAAAACAAAGCTGGAGGGAGAAAAAAAATTGAAGCTTTTAACAACAGGCCACAAAACAGTTGTGTAATTACATTTCCATCCAGTACAATACATCAATTAAGTGTAACAAACTAGATCACATTTCTAAAACAGTGGCGCATCTCCCTCATAACTGCCATCTCGTCATGCATTATTAAAATGCCTGATAACTAAAAGCAAATGTGGGAGCAAAAGAAAATTCTAGATAACTCCGGAACAACTCTAAGTCTTGTTGAAATTAGACAGTCATCAATTTTCAGTTACTTTAATAATTGAGTAAAGCATAGCAGTCCATCACCACTTGCTGGACTGACAGATAATTACAGATTCTGATGCAAGAAAATTGCCTTACAGCATCCATTTCTAGAAATCTGACAATCTTTTTATCACAAGTAACAAAATACTGCAATACTGCTCCAGAAAACATACCAAAGTTCATCTTATATAAGCACCAAAGTTCATCTCTGATATAAGTATTTGTAAAGAAGATGCATTTCTTGCTTCAAGCTTATAACAAGCCATAAAGATTATTTTCAAAAGAGAACATAAATCATATCCTAAGTGGAAACCTTGATCAGATTCTAATTTCAGACGCAAATTGAACAGAAGGAGATTGTTTTCTGTCAGACAACATTCTTGAAGACATGTGGGTCAGTAAACAACTGATGTATGCAACTAATTACTTCACCATATCATGGAAAACTATGTTGTAAATTCATTAATGATTTCAACTGAAAATTGTGAATAACAGCACATATGTGATTGTTTGACATATCAAATAAACACAATCATAACATATAATGATTTCCAGGAACGATTTCTATGATCAAATAAACCATGAGACAAGATAAAACACAGGCATGTGCCAATTACTTCATGAATCTGGTAAACTGGATCACAGTAAACAGAGGAAATACCTGCCATGAACAGGCAATCATTTATTTATTATTCAGAATTCATAAAATCAGTGTGGCCTTCTTTTCAAGAAATGTGTACAGTATATAGATCAGCAGAATGGGAGCACCTGTTAATTTCAAACTGTCAATGTATATATGTCACCTATTCTAATCAAAATAAAAGCACCTGTTCATTCAATTTATTTTGTTTATTTAATGTATTCTAAAGCAGAGCTGGCATAACAACTCCTTCCAAAGATAAGAAAATTAATGAAGGAGAGCAAATAACCTCTGTTAGAGTCATTTAATCTTTTTTAATTGGCTTCAGAATTTTGGATCTGGAACAGCCACTGGTGACCTCAATAAATACATCAATCAGATGTCTAAACAGACCCAACACCTATCCACCTACAAACTAGATCTATTTCATTGAAATAACTGGCATCTATTATGCTATTAATTGTAGAATCTGGATAAGAAAGTAGGCAAGAATTTTTACAGGTATCGGATGTCTTCTCCTCAAAGCTTTGTACATTGCAGAGTAAATGAACTGACATTCTTTAAGTATTGTCAGGTGCAGATACTGGGGGGCTTTAAATGCAATAAATATTCAATGAATGCGAGGAATGTTGATTACTCTTAGAACTCCAGGGCACAAGACTGTAGTAAACAGGAGAGTAATAGCAAAGAATCAACATAAAATGGGGAAGGTCTTAAAAATTTGGAGTCTGTTTCCTGTTTTCAATAACTCCACATTCCGGAATATTCTAAAACTGCTGATGCATAATGAAACCACGGACTAATTGCAACAGCTTTAACTGGATTTCAAGAAAACAAGGGTGATAACTTTAGCTTTATATCTTACATGGTTCTGGAACAACAATTTTAATAATATTCTTGATATGTCCATTTGAAAATATTTTTTCCAATCCTGGCCTTTTTTAACAGCACACTTTTAAAGTACTGATGGTGACAATGTGTCTGTTTATGTTATATTCTTAAGAGACAGTTTATGTCATATATTCTCAGCAGCAGTGGAGCAAGTTCTAAGTCTTAGTAAACCAGCTCAATCCAAATCATGGCAATATTGAGATATTCTTGATGTGTGAGTTCATGTATAGAAGTTTTACCTTATTCAGTAGGTTATGTGTGATGCCACCAATATCATGCCGCAACTCTGGATAGACCTTCAACACCCGCTGTGAGATCTCCTTTAAATGTTTCATCATTCGTTCATCCCGGAAGTCGTATGGAAACATTTCTGTCCATTCACTATACAAACAATAATCAGCAGAGTTATTTTGGTAAATACAATTTCTAAATCAATTTAAACGACCTTGCATCTATACAGCTGTTGTCCTTCAATTGTACTTGACATTCTTGAAGACAATAAAACTAATACTCTACAGTAATAAAAACTATTAACGCAAGTACTTTTCTAACCATTTTTCAAAGCAATGTGTGACTTTTCCCCAGACATAATGTTTCATCTTTCCAAATAAGGATCATTGCTGATTAACAATATGCCAGTCCACAATAACAGCGTCTGCAGCATTCTGACTATGGTGTATAACATCATGTCCTACACAATTCTGCTTCAAGCCATTAACAGATGATGAAGCTTTAGTTCACAAGTGATTCAATCAACAATTGAAATATCCTTTGGGATTTTTGTCTTTGATTAAATTTCTCAGATTTCTGGCAGTGTGAATTTCTAATTTTTTCTGGAGGTCATGTCAGTAAATTATCTGTTCTGACAACACTTCTCCTACATAATTCAGCACAAAAACTCACTACTTTTTTTAATTTTTGATGAATTTTCAACTATTTAAAACTATAGCAATATGATGTTATTTAAAAATGGCAAAAACTTTTTTAACACACAAGTTCTTCTATGGCTGTATTAGGCTATTAGCATGCCTTCTTTATAAAATTCAAACATTGTAAATGGGCGCAGTCAAGCATTCTGATGTATTTATTTACATGTATGTTGCAGAGTTATTTCTACATGATTGTATGTGTGTAAACAAACATAAGTACCTGAGTAACTGTATAATATTTTGACCAAATTTGCCCAGTTTGTGTTTCTGTACATTATCACTGGTGAGATTCTGCTGAAATGAACACACCTGTAATAGACAGGTAAATCACTGGTAAATAGAATGACATTAAATAAAACATTGCATAAATATGTGCATGACTTAACAGTGTTTCCCCATTAAATATTTTAATGTTCTCAAATTAATTCTGAGTGAATTGCCTCATAAACCTCATTTAATTCAGTAAAATATCCTAGTTTCAACCTACATTGTTAATTAGCTGCTTTTATGCACAAGTATGTCTTAAGCAAATGTATGTTCATGTATTCCATCAAATCAGGCCAGTTAATCTAACACCTTAATACAAACAGGAACAGTGACAAATTACTTAATTAAAACTTATTTATTACTGTAAATAGGGTAAAATTCACGGTGATTCAATTTTAACAAATTTCCCAATTCTCTAATTCAAAATCTCACCAAAGATTCATTTCACATAGGTCTGCTAGTAGAGAATTATTCTTTTGCGAATATGAAATTTGCGAATACATCTATCTTTACACAAATCGCAAAATTTCCATCATGTGAAAATTTCTCAATTTACAGTAAACTTTATACATGAAACATTTGCTGGACTGAGGCTTACCTGGCACACCTCTGCTAGGAGCTCATGGGGTCGAATAAACAACCGAGAACTCAACAAAAACGTGAACACATATGTTCTCTGAAATACAAATGGAAAAGAATTAATTATATCAAATATTTACACAAGGTGTCAAATATACTTGCACATGACAAATATGATGCAATTATTTTACATGTACCCGTATGATTAAATACAGCTGCCTCAACACTGTATAATGCTGCAGTAACATATAAATGCTTCATCTCTTCAAATGTTATATTTTTCACAATTCCAACCATTCATCACATACAGATGTATTTCATAATTCAAGCAACCACATTGATCCACCCATAGAACCAGAAGTCTGTGATTTTATTCTGATAACACCAGTCTAACAATGTGGTGTCTGATTCCATCATGCAACAGTTTATACTGGGTGGAAGAAAACATGATAAATGCATGCTTTATTGTACAATTGTTCCCATTAATTCCTCTGAAATGTATTCCTGAGTGTTTTCTTTGATAAATAGGCCATGGTGATATTCCAAACAATGCAAAAAAAATCAGTAATTGCTCTTGTGATACCTATAAAAGCTGAGTTTTCCTTAGAATTCTGGAATTGAGAGGAATTCTGTTATATGTTAATTACTGTCGTAATCAAACACACACAGAGAAAGGTATGTACTGAAAGTTTCCCCCCCCCCCCCCCATTCACTGCAGTTCAACTGACATTGAAATTATTTCTGTTGTCTATCATGTCTATATTCACAAGGTATTCTGACATCTATCATGTGTATATTTCACAAGATAGATCAAAGTACAGTTAAACAGTGCAGTCTTCAGCAAAAAATAGCAAAACGAAGCAGAAAGGTATAAAGTTAACTACCAGTAATCAGTAACTTTACAAGTGGATTTTAGTGTTTTGCCATGCTGGTGATTATTTCACACATACCAAGTATCATGCTACCCTATGCAGACAGTGAGGTGCCAAACACAACAAGATGAAATTTGTTCACAGCAAATTGTATAAAACTATCTCGGGGAAAACCAGGAAACCACCTCATTGAAGGAAATTCTTATAAGTGTATGCCCCCTTTTAAGGAATGTGTCTAGAATTTTACACTTGACTGACTTTGTTTAAGGACTAAATATTCTTAAATTGGAATACCAAATAAATACATCAGTCAAGAGAGGCAGTTTCACTTTCCTTATATAGTTTTACATAGCCTCATTATAGTCATCCACTAGAACAACATGAATCACTAGAGTATGACTTACATCAGGGTTATATTCTGTAGTGGGAACCAGATGCTGTATGAGAGCTTCTGTGGAACCAGCCACAAGATTACCGTCCTTGAATGTCAGTGCCTGAAATGTACATATCCAAAGTTTAATAACAAAGTTTAAATTTTACCTTTAGAAACATCAACTACAATTTCATACAAAACTTATAGACTAGACTTTCTCAAGTGTCATAAAAGAGCACTCATTCAAGAAATCTAACTGAATTTTTATATGAAATCCAAAATTGTTTAACTTTTATCAGGCACACCCAATTTAACAGAGTATAGGGTTGTTAATGCCATGTGACATGTGTAGCAGACTTGAATGCTCCAAGTTTTGCCATTTTGCTGTATGTGTTTTGAGTTCTGGTACTCTTTAAGATTCCCCAATCAGAAGAAAACAGACATGGAGGCATTATTTACCACATACCTCACTGAATAAACATGGCTTCCTGTTTACAATATAATACCACCTACAACTTCATGATATAAAAGAGAGAATTCAAAGTTGAATTGTACCTGTAATCAGACTACCTTGAGAAAATCTGAATTTTCAGATATAAAACAGCGAACAGGTTGGAAAAACAGCACGTATGGCACCATTCAACTACTGAATGAACAACGCAAAAAACAGACAAATACGTAATACCATGAATGAAACAATGAAATCTGTTCTGTGAAACATGATTCCAGTAAAAGCCTATGCATATACAGTAAACTCTGTATATAGCAACCTTTGATATAGCACAATTCTGGATATAAGGAACAAACTGTCTGTGTCTGGTATGCTATATGGATATAACATACTTTGGATATAAGGAATAAGATCCTAAGGAGTTTGTTATAACAGATGTTGCTGTAAAAGTTATTTTCTCTATTTGTCGTTTATGTTCCACTCCTCAAAGACATGTTACATGCCAAACATCAACCACAACAATTATAGAATAAGGAATTGTCAATTTCTATTCAATTTACTAAACAATAAGCTCTGGAATTTCCTGAAATGAACAGGATGTTTTTATGAATGGGGCTTACCATAACACTTACAACAACAACAACCAGTTATCATGCCACTAGATGGCTCTGGCTAATTGGTGCCTTGAACAACAACAGGAAACCAATGGGGCAATTAATGATGGAAACACTGATCACATTACGGAATCACATCCTTGTAAGTACTTGAAGACAGGCTCAAAACTGCCACCTCGTCACTTTTATCAATGTAAACAACCGATTCTAATCGTTTTCAACAAAAGAAAAAAATGACTATAATTACTTCTACAAGAACAAGTTGACTTTTTGTTGGCAAGATGGAAGAAAGGAAAAACTATCGATATATTCACTTGTACCAAAACCTTCCGTTCACCCTGTTAGTTAAAAACCATAATTTATTGCAGATCAGCACTCATACGTACATAAATTCATACATTCTTAATATCAGCACTTTTACATTGATAAGATATCTCTATATTACAGTGCTACCCTACTGGTTGACTCTGCAGATGTGAAGATGATTTGAAAAATGATCATTTTTTTATTGAATAATATCTCAGTATTTACAGCTTTCTTGAATAAAACAGAACACGTCTCTATGGAGGGTAGCCAAATGTTCTGAATATTTTGGATAAAAACAGTATAACCTGTGAACAAAGACCACTGGCCTGAAGAAGTACAAGTTATATTAACTGATGGATTGTCATTAATCGCAAGTGTTTTCACTAAAGATAATGTTTCTACTACACTGTTTCTACCGGGTGGCCTTTATTCAGAACCTTTTTATTCAGAGGTGGCCTTTACGACAGGTTTGACTGTATTTATTGCGACTGTGTGCAGTACTTACATCATTCTCGTTACAGTTGGTGCTCTGGCAGTCATATCCTCCTCCTGCCTTGTCAAACATTGCCGACAGGCTTTGCATCTGGGGAACAACGTTCTTCTGAAAATAGAAGAACAAATCAAAACTTCATTTCAAGACAATAATTGTTACATGGGATTACCTGAATTAAAAGTGCGTATTATACATGGGGAAATATGGTAACTACACCAGGAAAAGTAATCCAAACTAGAGGTAAAGTCCCTTACTGTTTATTTTGTCACTAACAGGTTAAACCCCTCTCTAAAAATTCCCAGATGAGTATTTACTGGTAGATCAATTGAACAGACATATAAACAGGAGATGACAAATAACCAGTAGAAGATATCTTGTATTTAATCAAACTTTTGTTCAAATAACACGGATGAGACTAAATAATACATATATTATCACTTTCCCATTTTCTAAAATCAATAAAACAATTTTTCAATAATGAATATTTTGTATATATCAATTTCCTTTTTCTCAATCAATCAATAAATTAATGATCAACTTAAAAACAAACATATGAAGTATTAAACATGAAAGTAAGTCACAACTTCAGTTATTATAAATGATCACACTTTACCTTTGCTAGAAGTCTCATGGCTGCTATTCCAGATATAACTTTTCACAAGTACAAATTAAATGTTACAAATTTGAATTGCATGAGCTGTCTTATTTCAAACAAATGACCAATTCATTAACTTGGCGGTAAATAAAACTTGTTGATGAAGACACTCTTCAAATCCTTTACTCTGATTGGTCAATTCAAGCAACCTCTTGAAAAAATAAGTTGTTGATTGGTTACTTGATATTGGAAGACCATAAACCACTAATTGGTCCCAAACATGTCAGCTACTTGTGATACTATCAAGAAAGCGGACTCCCTCCTGAGATAATGTTGGATGCCATGAGATAGCAGTAACTGTAAAGGCTTTGACAGGTTGATGAGGTATCATATACATGTGTTCCAAAACTTGTAAAGCACTGACTTTATGAGATCTGTTATACATAAACAAGGCCAATTACCTTCGAATACATCAGGAAAATCTAAAACTGAAGCAAGTCTTTGTGTGCCTTTCTTTTGTTAATTTAATTATTACCCCTATATACTTTCTTTAGTTAATTTAATAATTACCCCTATATATTCAATAATAATGATTATTTTTCACTTTTCTTGCCCTGTTGGACTTTATATGAAGAAAGGCCGGGGAAATTATTTTTTTCTATTTTTAAACTTATTCCTGAATTTTAAAAATAGTTTTTGTATAATTTTCCTCAAGTGGTGTTACGTATCACAGGATTTAAATGAATCAGGAAACAATAGTCTATTCAAGGACAGTACTTGAGTGAAGATGATATCTCATATGAGTTAGTCTGATGACTAGATAACTTCATCAAAATCATGCAATAATGTAGTAAGTAGTTAGATTTAACACTTAAAAATAATTGACTTGTACAAAAATGCAAAACTGGAAATTATTCTATTTTTAAAACTGAAACTTGAAAACTGGGAATTTACCGCCTCCAACATGCAAATGAAAGGATGCTTTTTGTGATCCCGCTACTTCAAGCAATACTTATATAAGTGCTGCTGATTTAAACACTGCCTACATACAAATGCCACAGAAATTTTCTGGTAATTACCACCCACATAATCTATTGATTGTTCAGTCTAACTGGTGTTGTTTGCAACAACACTGGTCAGGCCAGCATTTACTAACTCAGCATTTACCAACTTGAGAATTTGATATAAATTGTTTCTGCTGAAAGTGATCCTAGTTTCTCATACACATAACAATTACTCTATGATTTTGACATGTTATTTAGTAAAGTCATGTCTGCTTGTTGTTTTCACATTGAAAGTGTCAATTACATGAGTTAGAGTTATTTTTAGAATCATTTTTTTTAGTTTTCCAGGAATTAGTTATGACAGCAGAAAGTACACCCCTTTGATTTGCTGTTTGCACCAGGATATCATGACAACTTACTTAATTTTTTCCTCTGAATTAGCTTACAATCAGATTTTTTCCTTGAGAATTGATGTGCTTTAGGACTTAATGTTCTAGGGGTTCAACGATTCACAGCCAACCCATACTGTGATGTATTGTGATATATTAGTGTAATAATCAGATGGAACAAAGATAATGTACACAAGATTAGTCAAGATTAAAACAAAGACATGTTTAAATAAAAACAAAAACAAGCTTGTTTAAGATATCGATAACGAAAGTGCTTGAATTACAATGTGTTTATTTAAAAAATCCCAACATTTACAATTCATTTAGGATATTATGAAAGTGATGTCATTGATCAATAGATATACAAATGTAGAAAGAATCATGATTGTGTAAAATAACAACATCAACCTGCAAAATCCTTGACCTAAATCCAGAAATTTAATAAATAACATAAAATGTTTATTTAGATAATTTGTTGAGATATAAACATGCCAAGGATTTGGTAAACATTATCAAGAAGACAGGTTAGTGGCCAAGAATTGTCTTCATTGATGCAGTACAAACCTTGACTATCTCCAGTAATCTAGGTAGTGGCCACGTTGTCTACAACAGTCTTTCTCTTCATATTTCTTACACAAGTGCATCTACTTTACCAACAAAAACATCATAAAACCCATACATTCTCAAGTGTAAGATGCATTTATAAGATTTCGTTTCTCATAAATTCATAGGAAACAGCTATTTTGTTAATCAAGAATACATTACAGTGTTTTCAAGGAATCTGAATAATTGTTTTCTAAGATGGGAGCAATGTCCATTAGCTAGGACTTCTGAGAGGGATGCTGATTGCAACTATATCAAATATGCAATCTCTTTTCTGTACTCATAAAGTAGATTTCAGTCACCCAGTAAACTTTCTTCAGCAAAGTAGCCCAAATTAATGTCCTTCACTTTTATTCAAAGTCATGCAGCACAGACTATATTTGTTATAGAAACAAAATTCTTCCCAATTTGTAATGTCCTTAATCTTCAAAGTGTTTTGAATAAGAGTGATGTCATATGCAAGGACAAAGACAGTAGTAACTTACAATCCAGTCATTCTACAGCTGACAGCCAACATTGTATTGCTCATCACCTTTTTAGTGTTAATTAATTAAATTATGATCACTCAGGAAGGGACAGAAAAAATAAAGAACAAATCCAGGTAATTTGCTACACACATAGACATTAACCAAATTTTAAGGAGCATGGCAAAAGTTTGAGCACTTCTCTCTCCCACCTTCCTTATAATCTAGACATGTAGAGAAGTTATGTCTAGAGATGGGGACAAACTTTTTTGGCAATGTTATATACCTATAGCATTTAGGAACCTGTCAGCTTAATTATGATGCTACTGAAGAACAAGTTCTTGTAACCCATACTCCTGATGACTGAAGCTTCCTGGGGTTCTGACCAGTACTTGTGTCAAAGGGTGTGGTCATGTTAAAAAGTGTCAGTACAGTACCTCAGTACAACAACCCTTAACAATGGTACAGTTTAGGTGATTGTGGCACCTATATACACTGTTCAAAAGGAAGTAACTTTATAACAGGTCGTACCGATTATAGCCTCTTTAGAGGATGGTGGACCTAATAAGCACAATTACAAACAAAAGTAACTTTATATATACCTAACAACACTTACTTCACTACATTATGATGGGTGTGTCAAAGCACCTAGTTCCAGGATTTGATGAAGCTTCTAGACAAAACCATGTAGATTGGTGCCACTGTATACACGTTAGAAGCCTGTATATTGAGGTATGGAATGTGTGCCAATGTAAGAATGCATGTTTTTATGCTTCAGTATCTCACAGGTTAACATTATGATAGTTTTTTTCATAGTCTGTTTATGTTTTCTTCCTGTTATCATTAGATATGACTGTGATAATAATGAGGTTATGATAAGAGATCAAATACTGTAATTATCTTGCCCAGGGCAGGTGGCAGAAACTGCATAAATCTGACATGATCCCCAAGATAACACTGTCATATCTCATGTACCTATCTAAAAACACAAACTCAAGTTCTCAAGGTCCTGAACACTTAGATACCTTTAGTGCTGCCACTGAAGCTGATCATTGGATTACTCAGTGAATGAAATCAGTGGTGACAACAGTAGCAATGATTAATGTTGATAAATGAACAGCTTGAGTCCTAGTATGCAGAAGTGGTTGCACAGTTGTTAGACAGTACAGCAGGCAGTTTCCCAGGCCTTGTCATATCTTATTATATAGATACTAGACTGGCATTCAATCTCTTCCTATCTTTAGATTTCATGATTGACTGCCCACTTAATTTTTTACAAATTTCTCTCCCTTTACAGCAAAGTTAGATATTACACCTACCCTGGCTGAGAAACTTATACATGGGGAAAGCATTGTTTACATCCAAATAGCTGCTAAGAAACCTGAATTTTTAAAACACAATTATTAGTTGTTAGACCATCATTTATCACTTTCTCTTGACACAGCAGAGCTTCAGAAGTCAGTACAATCTGTTAGTGTGAAGGATTCATACTGAAAGTAACCAGTCAAATACTCAACCAAAAAACAGTGAGCTATAATTCTTAGAAAATTACACATTGTCAAAAAATTTTAGTTTTCTAAATGCCATGCTTTTCCATAACCTGAAGATACTCATGCCATCATTTTGTTACAGAAGTCTGTAAGGAAACATTTTCTAAGAACCTAGTTACCTGCCAACAAAATGTTTTTATTCAAGTTCTACCTGCCATACTTGATTTACTGAGATGTAAGATCTGGCACTCTCAACTTATGTTAAGCACACATATTTTGTACTATCTATGATAAATAATTCAACTATTAATCCTCATGAATGAATGAATGAATGAATGAATAAATGAATGGGTACAGTTCATGGTCTCTGTATGCATGTAAGTTACAAACAGATTTATCAAAGGATTTTGGCTGATGTTAAGGAGGAAAGCGAAATTTATGAATATTTCGTACTAAATTTCACACTTTTCTAACTTTTTACATTGTGAAAATACTGACATACTGTTCCTTGACATATCAGTGAGATGTGAAAATTACATAAATTTCAATCTCTAGATGAGTAATTGTGACCCAGTTTACAATAAAATGACATTAAACATGAAAGATATGAACTGAAAAAATATCTTTATCACACAAATTCTGCATTGAAGATATTTCAACTTTGTAAGATAACAATATTCTTGATGTTAAAGCTGCAAATTGCATAATTTTACATGCATCACAACAGCTGTGAAGAAGTAATTCTGGCAATGTTCAATCAAAGCACTGAAAGCCCAGAGAGGCAAGTCTATAGTAAAACATTAACTGTGATATTTATATTTATTTTATGCTAGACTTTGATAAAGGGATTCTAGACAACAGTTTTTAAATTCCATGAAGTATTAATTGGGTATATTGGTCTATTAGAGAAATCTGACACCACCAGACAAAAGATTTCTGCATATAAATGTATCACTATGAAGTGAAGTTCAAATGCAATGAACTTCGAGCTGTGACTATATTCTACCTACTTCTTTACATAATGATACAAAATACATATTTTAAATTTCGCAGTAGTTACAAATGTACATACAGGATGTCATGTATGCAAATTCTTAACTGCAACAAAATGCTGCTTTAACACAAAGTATGTCTATTTTTATGAATATAATAGACCTGTCTGTAAGCTGTTTGAAGTAAAATATACTGGATTGGCATACTCTGCTGTAAAAATATCTACACAACAGCTCTCTAGAGAAAGATCAAGTTTATTTTGGCAACAGTCCTGTCTGTTAGTTGACATAATTCAATAAGAAGTCCATAACATTGTCTACAATGATCTCTTGCTTGTTTTTGTTTGAAAGATGTTTCAGAATGAGTAAGTTTTCTATAGTTACATCTCCCACTACCATGGTGGTCAAAATGCATCGTTTCCATGCCATAATACAGCTTCACCTTTCTGAATTGTTCTGTTTTCAACAGAATAATGTATGTATAGTAGAGAAAAATGTTTTGGATATAAAATATGCTTATAAAAGATTAATACACTGCTAAACCTGTGTCTGTGGTACTAAGCATTCACTGACTGCTATACACCTAAAAAATGTACTCATTCCCTTAATAATATACTGTATGCGAACAGTGAAACGGGCAATGACTGAAATATGGTTGAATCGGGCGTTAAACACATACAACAACAACAATGAAATAGGCAAATGTATTTATGTTTTATTTGAGGAAAGAAGAGATACCATTAATAACCAGTTATTTGCTTCATGTTACCATTTATTACAGTGTTTATACATTTTTACCAGCAGTAAACTGGTCTTATTTCTTCCACCTTTGCACACTTCAACTTTTCACTTAGCTATATAAATCTAGTCCTTTTTAGGACAAAATTAATTATTGAAACAAACACAGGAGGTCAGTACTAAACACTTAACATTTATCCTGCCACTGACACATGAAGCCATCCCGTTTTAGGACTATTAGTGTCAATTATGACAGCTGAGGAAAGTTCTTTTAACAACAAGTAAAGGTTTACCAACTTTTCTTCAAACCAATATTAGGCGGCTTTAATTTTGTATGTTAATTGCACTAAAACAACAAGAAATAGTGAGAAACTGTCACAGAATATGCCTCTCAAGTTTGTGGTAAGTAATTCTTTCACAACAGGTGGACCAAAAACTTTAAAAAAGAAATCATGGATAAAATTCCACACTGACTTGGAAGTTCTTGAACTTGGCCTAGAAACACTATAATGTCCAGTTACCTTACTCCAAACAAATATGTTCAGGGACAGGTATATTACAACTTTGTAGTTTTCTTAACATACAGTAAACCAAACAGTTATATTCAATATTTTGAGATTTCTATATCAGAATGCAGATTTAATTAATATCATAATTTTCTCAGAAGATTAAAAAAAATTATCAAATGAATATGTTTACCAGAAAGTATAATAAATTTTGATGAAAATTATCTTAAAACAAATTTATTTGCATCAAATGATGAAATGATGACTGTTACAACATCCTTTGAAGTCTGTTTAAGTAAACAAAACAATGTGGTAAAATCATAAAACATGAAAGTATATGCTGAAACCATTAGATCCTGAAATGCCTGAAAATTTTATACCTTAGAAAAAATGCAGACTAAAGAAAGTTAATTATCTTACACCAGCTGCTGTTTTCTTTACTGGTTCAATAAAATGGATTCTTCAGCAAATGCATGTAAAAGCCCGATCATGCACAACAGCTGTGAAAAAATTCTTCTAGCTGCTTTTTCCTTAGAAAGATCCAATCAATTTTAAAAGCTCAAATGAAACATTGAAACATTACTGAAGCTGACGTTCCTAAACAGTTTATTTTTGTACTTGAAAATATAATTCCTCAAAATATATTTAATGATCAAAATGCAAAAAAGTATCTCTCTAAATTAACTTGACATTCATTTTAAATTATGAATAGAGTAAACCCCTGATGTCAGCTTCATAGAAAGTTACTAAGTAGTTAAAGTTTTAGACAGAAATATCATTTTTTTACATCAATGCACAAAGCAATTCTCCTTTTATTATAATACAGCTATTTGTGTCTTTATTTCTACTAAAAATCAGTAATATTACCTTCAAAGAATTGTTGTTATTTAATGAATCCTTCTCTATTAGCTCCATTTCTAGTGTAAACTTTTGCCAAATATCCGAGTAAAATTTTCCATCTACGTAACTTGCATCCTCCTCCACAAACACGTATGTAAAATTATCAATATCAGTGAATGGAAAATGAAAATCCTGTTTATGCACACACCATTAAGTTAATAAAATCACTTTTTTTTCACAAAAAAATTACTATCATCAGAATGTATTTCACAATTACTGTTTTCAACTGTACCATCGTATGACGGCAAAGAATTTTATCTTAATTACATTTACACTGATACCAGTGTGGTATACAAACAACATATGAATAATTGAATAGTATATTCCAACACTACTGCTATTGCAAAATACTCTATCAGCTAAGTCTAAATGCCTCTGTAAGAAAATCGCTGTATTTTTATGTAGCGAGTAAATATTGCTTCAAGTAACATGGAGTACTGGAGCTGAACCAATCAAAACAGCAGAATGAATAAAAAGGTAATAAAGATATGCAAGATAGTATCAGTACATATCTAAATATGATATGTAAATGCTTGAGCACGGTATCAGCACAATATCAGCCACAAGTCGTGTGACGGCCTTAAGGCTTTAAATAAGTACCACAAAAATGTTGACATAAATATATATAAGAATAAAAAAAACAGATCTGTAATGTGACCGCAACTGACATAGTTTTTGGTATGATAATGTTTTACATGCACGCAAAATGTTTTTGTTCAAAACTGTACCCTGGCAGTGGCCGTAAACCTGATAATATTATGTAAAGTATGCCATATTACAAAATTTTACATTAAAAGGTTTAAAAAAAAAAACTTCTTTCCATTTAAAAAATGCAGTGTTTTCCTATAAGAAAGCTTTAAAAACCTTTTGACTTGCTTCTCTAATATCAAAGCTCCACAATGTTTCATATTAAAGTAAGATTTTAAATGGTAAATCGTCAAATTGTTTTTCTTGAATATGCATATGATAATCCTTGTACCAGTCTTGTCACTTCAGTTTCATGCAGTCAAGGAATGATTAAACAAACTTTTGTAACAGTTTATGAACAAGACTAATTATCCTGTACTGAATGCAAGCTTAGCATTTTATTATCGCATGATTTATGAACTCAAAACTATTTTGTAATACCTTACCAAAATTAATTTTCTTATGAAAAACAGCAAACTTGACAAAAATACCTTAATTACAAGAAATGTCATCTATTTTAACCACTACATGACCTACTATGTTTTGTGTTGTTTGCCATTAAAGACTATTGCAGTCTCAGACATAGTACCAACTTGACGCCCAAACACTGAGACTTCAACCTTTACATAACTTTATAGAACATAAATCTAACATGAAATACAACCCAGAGATACAGGTTTATTTTACAGCATTTATGTAATGACATTGATGAAATATAGATTCTCCCTTAGATAACAGTAATGATGTGTTAAATTATTCAACATGTATGAAACAGAAGTTATATTAGATTTCACAGGCAAATGAATGCAATTTTCTCCTTGATTTTGTTTTTATGTAAATTAACTCATGCATCCCGAACACTCAAGTATTTAAAATAATTAAAGGAGACACTGAGAAAGATCAGGCGAAAGCAAAAGTAGAAGTCTGAAAACAAGAAATTGCAGTCTTTACAGAGAGATTTATGAAGTTCATGCAAGTCAGTGCAGTCACCCGCAATGCAGTTTTTTTCTCTGCTTCTTGATGTATGTCATATTGGTTTTGAAATATTCTAAAGATAAAAATGTAATGGGGTATATGGGGCTGTGCCAAATCTAACTTCTGTGTCAAATGTGACAGCTTGCAAAGTATGCCTCCCAAGCCACACTCACTAGGTCAAACCTTCATATCAAAGTTTATAAGTTACACTTACCAGTCTATGACCTTCTTTCTTTGTTTCTTCAGTTATAGTTCCAAATATGGTTGGCTGCAAACAAAAAATAAAATGTAATCACATTTATAGCACAAATAAAATTATTCCACGTCAAACTGCGCTATAATTGCAGAAGCAGACATTCTACATAATTATATACTGAATCTTGAGATTTCTCACACTCCAGCATACATTCTGCACTTGGATCATAAATGCTATGATTTTATCAATATGTTGAATACTTCAGAAATGGATAAAATTTCTGAAATTTTTAATAAATTGTTTAACTGAATATCACATACACCTAAGCCTTAACTACCAGCTCTCTGTCTGAAATTCACAATGTTAGCTGACAAAACATACACAACAACAAAAACTAACATCTTCTTTGGGTGTATTTTTTCTTGTATTTCTGTTTTACGTCATAAAATATCCTGTTTTGAAAATCATACATAAACTTACACCTACATTAAACAGTAACACCTTTATTTACACCTCATTTAATTGCACACAAAACATATTGATAATTAATACTTAGTTCGCATGACCTTAAAGGCTGTGACATTCAATTGTTTCTTAATGTTTTATGTTTCGGCAGTTTTGGTCATTTTTACAGGTGAGAAATTTACCAAAGCATTGTTCCTGGGAAGAACCAGTACTAGATCACTTTCCTCTATAAGAAACTACCAACTTTCTCACATATAGAGACATGAATGTTAGCACGACTCAAACCCATTACCTTCAATCTATAAGAGGTTACAGAGATTTCAAGTCAGTGACTCTAACCCCATGACCGGGGAGGCAGACCAATTATTTTTCAAACCCTTTGTCTTTAGAAACTTTCAGATTTTATCCTGTATCATAAATATGTTCAAATAATCTATATGACTGTATTGTTCCTTAGAGAAAGTATATAATGTAAAAAACAATAGATGTAATCAAAGTCCTGAGGGCACAGATGTAAGTTTGAATTAAATCATAATATAAATCATAATGCAGATTGAGGCAGATAAAATCTTCATAGAAGACAACAGGGGACAGTAATGATCGATCCATTAAGCTACAATGATAGTATCAATAACAATCTAAGGGCCCTTACTTTACATTCACAATTCTCTGACAACAATATTGACTACTTCAAAAGCAACAAAGTCTGCCTCTGTCGTTGAGTTGCTGACTTGAAATCACTGTAACCTCTCCTAGATTTATAGATTTGAGGGTCATTGGTTCAAGCCCTGCTATAAACTATTTCTCTTTATATTACAGAGGACATGGGTTTAGCACTGGTGTTCCTCCCAGCAATGATGGTTAAGTAAACTGCCCACATGTTTAAAATGAACCGAAATCAGTTGAAACAGGAGTTAAACTCGTACAAAAACAACAGACTAGTTATGGCAAATTCTTTCCCAGTGCACACCAAGAACATTTTAGGCCACTCCAATAAACTCAGCACAGGTGTAATCAAAGCTTAAACTTGTCACAAAGGACAAAAGAAATGCTCATTTATTGTAGACTTGATGTAGTGTTGTCAATATTGGTCATAAAACACTTGTAATGGGCAGTACAAAATGACGTATACAACAGAAACTGCAACAATTACCTAAATCACTGTGACTCACAGGGAGGGACTAGTGTTATACCAATCCTAGGCGTTATATACCTTCTTGCAATATACAAATTTTATTCTTATTGCAACAATAATAAGAGGGCCAAGATGGCCCTATATTGCTCACCTGAGACCTACTTATGACCATATGTGACCAAACTTCAACCCTAAACTATACAATAATCATAAACACAAACATTCTGTTTGACCTTGATAAGACAATTTAACCTTCTGGCCAATTTACATGATGACTGGCTATAAAATGTGACTTCTAGAGTACCAACAAGATTTTCCGTGGAATTGATCTGATGACCTAGTTTTTAATCCCAGGTGATCAACACAAACATTCTGACCAATATTCATGATGATGGGATTGTAAATGTCACCTGTATGGCATATACAAGGTTTTTAAACGGGAGACCTAGTTTTTTTTACCTCAGATGACCCATGTTCAAAATGTACCTAACTTTCATTAAGGCAATCATACTGACCAAGTTTCATGAAGATCCAATGAAAAATGTAACCTTTATTGGGTACACAAGGTTTTTCTATGATTCGACTCTGTGACCTAGTTTTTGACCCCAGATAACCCATATTTAAACTCAACCTAGATTTCATCAAGGCAGTCATTCTGACCAAGTTTGAATGCAGCCTTTATTGCATACACAAAGTTTTTCTATGACTTGACCAGGTGACCTAGTTTTTGACCCCAGATGACCCATATTCGAACTTGACCTAGATTTCATCAAAGTTATCAATAATAAGACATACTGACCAAGTTTCATAAAGATCCAATAAAAATGCAATCTCTATTGCATTGTTTACCTATTAGTTTGGTGAGCTAAAAATACACCACAAAAATGCCGGAAAACCCTACATCAACAGTAACTGTCGGCAGTTTTAACTGTCATTCAATGAAGATAATGTATTTATCCTTTTTCTTTCATTCTAAATTTCTTTAAATGTTTAAAACCTGATCTATAAAAAAAGCAAGTGAATGAAAAATAAAGCATTAGTATTCAGTCATTCTGGACAGTAGAAATTGGAATGTCTCCCATAGCTATCACTCCCTGGTGCTCTCCAATATACACAAAGTGGTAATATGTCAGCTTTACATAGACAAGTTAATTTCAAGCTATATGTTTTTTATCAAGATCACTATAAGAAGAACAAGTGAAACTCCTCAAACAATACCAAGAAACTGTATTGTATGTCCAAGCTACCTGCTAAAGTACTTTTCTAGACCATCAGGCATTGCACATGGCATATCTGAGACTACAACTTCTGTCATGGACAGTAGAACAGTCAAAACTCCTCAACATTCCACATCTATAGACAGAAACACCATTTAAATAAGATCTGGTCTTTCCTTACCTCTGCCAGCAAAAATCCAACTTAATACAAACAAAAATTAATCAAACTACAACATAATGAAGTTTCAACTACACATTAAAACATTGTAAATTGTTTAATCATCAAAACAGTCCAGCAGTCTACAATCAACAAAAGTGATTGTCCTATTTTGGCCCTCAGGGAGAACTATCCACAGCAGTCACCAGCAATTCAAGTAGCCAATCATCAACAATGATCACCAGTAATGTGTTTACTGTCAATATGTAAAGGTAATTATCTTAATGGTCATCAGTATTTACCACAAACATTTTAAATCTAACATAAATATTGAAATGCTTATAATAATAAACATGTTTTATTGGAGTAGTAGTAAGGGTCTGGTAAACACTGACCTCTGTATATTACCATCATGAAATCAGTATTATAAAAGCGGTTTAGTTGGAACTTTTTATTCCTTTTTACTGGGCGTGTATATTATTAAGTTTCCTGAATCTGAAACTGCAGTTATATTTTTATTTACAACGCTTTAATCTTATATAAATTCAAGTTGGCATCTCAAATTACAAAGCGTTGCCCAAGAAAGAAGACTTGTATTAAATGGATAGCTGTATTAGACTTTGGACACCAAGAAGTACATAAAAATCAATGGTAAAACAACTTATATTTATTAACTATTGCCATTTTGAAAATTCATTATGCACAGACCGGAAGATTCTGCTAATGTTTAAAAAAATCTGGTTATAAACTGTACTTTTAGAGCAATAAAAGCTGTCACTTATCTGATGTATGCATTATCTAGTTTATGGACTAAGTAAACAAAATTCCAATATAACAAAATGCATTGATCCAGCATTGCTTGTAGAAAAATGTTTTGTAATAACAAGATATCCCATGGATACTTGTATATATACATTACAACTTGTGAAACAAACACTTCAGTAGTATTAGACCAAGGAAGTTGAGAAGGAAACCAGTTGTTTATTTTCAAATACACGAGCCGCAATGTCAATGATCTAGTCAAGATCCCGCTTGCATTGTTTTATCATTATACTAATTACCCATGCTAATTAATAACTGTGCAAATACAGGCTAAACAAGATTTATACCAATATATTAGAAGTGAAATAAAATGCTACCATTCTTGCAAGGTTCCAGCTTCAGACTTAGTAATATATCTTGCAGAGTTTGGCACTTGTTAGCTATGTTGTTCTATTTAATCATGTATATATGCAATTTGTTATCTCTGCATCAGAAGTCACTCAGGCACAAGTTGGCAATATGCAAAGAACTTTGATCTAGGGATGACTTATGTTGGTTGTTTTAGTTTTCTCTATACACCATTTTACATGTAATGATATTCAAAATTGTTCCCGATTCTTTGAAAAGCAATGTCATGCCCGTAATATAAAATCTCTTTTTTACTACAGCTGTCAAATGTGGCCATAAGTTGAGTTGAGTCTTGTGAAAGATGGATAGGAACAAATGTAAACCTTGCAAGAAGCGGATGATCGTAGTAGCATAGGCTATATTAATGCATTTACTGATTTAGAGTTAGCAATTTTTACCATTTGGAAGAAAAGTCTCAAGATCGTAAGCGTTCTCAATTTGGAAAATTTAATTGTTGGGGTCAATTTAACACCACGGAGCAGGTGAGCATTTTATTTAACAATCGATCCTGGGCAGAACAACAGTAAACAAAAACTCATATCCTCGATAAGAAACTGCCAACTTTCTCACAATATAAGGACATTCGGTGAACTAAGATTGAACCCTATAGTTTCTATTACAGATGAAAAGTTGGTGATCTCATAGTCAAAATTATTACTTCACTTGAAAACATAGGTTGGTTACACAGGATTAAAGATAGCCTATTTTTAAGGTATGTCAACAAGTATTGTGTGAACAGTCTTACATTAAAGAAAAGATGAGTGACATAATCATTATATTTCATTATTCAGAGTATATTGGTCCAGGTTTAGTAATAAATGAATGAATAACGAAATGAACTGTTAATGCAACCCGAAACAATTATCTAATAGGAATACGATTATTCATCAGTTTTAGATTTGATAATATTATGATGGCTCTTGAAGCAATTTACAAAACTGACTCTGATTTACCAGATGAATTTAGTTGTCAGTCTTCTACACATGATAAAGATCAAGATACTTTGGTCTAGTAGTAATGGGATATTTAATAATACCACTTCAATGCATGATAAATTGATCATTCCACCTCACCAGTGACTTTATGGCTGCATTACCCCAACATTCTTCCTTGAATCAGCCAAACAACTCATATTTTGCATCTATAGCAAATGAACAACACCTTTATAATATGGATAGTTTATGTTTGGACAAAAACAATTAAATCAATGAAAACAACTTATATTTCATTAACTATTGCCTTTTGAAGAGTCAATTGCACAGACTTATACTGGTTAAAATCTGTAACTATGAAGCCTTACAGAATAATTTGTGTCACACACTAAGTTTTTATGCATTTCTTATATCTTATAAACAAAGAGTCCTCAAATGCTTGAGGACTTTATGTTGAAGTATCCAGATTAACTTTACATTTACAAAACTGTATTTATTACATTAAATCATGCGCTTCTGTATTAGCATTCGCACTTATTTGATAAGAAACCAGTTCGTTTTGTCTGCATGTCAATACAATCAGGGTACTTTACTACTTGACTAACTGATTAACCTGTAATTGAAGCGGCAAAGGCAATTGTTTCTGTCTTCCTCCAGTAGTAAATAAAGGTGCTAATTTGGGGGTTTCAGCTTACTGTTGTAATAATGCCTTGCGACCAGTATTTTGGCAATTGTTGGCCTAAGTTTACTTTGTCATTGCACAATAATTTGATATCGGCATCAGAATTAACTCCAGGCACCAGTTGTCATATAGGCACAGCATCTTTGATCTGGGGATAACACATTGCTGGTTGCATTATTTCAAGCGCTATTACACAACTGGTTATGTTTTATGTAATAAATGTCCCAAATTTGTGCCAGAGTTAATTAAAAGCAATGACATGACAGTTTATATCAATTTTAATTGCTCAACACGTACAATGCTAAGTTAAGTGAGTATAATTGAAAGAGTCAGAGACATATCAACCTTAAGCAGAATGATCGGTATGAACCTAGCTATGGAAACAAACAAAGTAGCAGATTTCTTTTAGAGTTTACACGTTAGCATTTTGGTCATTTTACAGGGTGAGCATCTTACTTAACAACGTTGGGCAGAACATGCAGTTAAGGACTATTCCTCTCAAGCTTTCAACTTTATCAAAATGCCTAGTCGAGAGGCTCAAACCCATTTCCTCAGTCTCATCATAGTAAAGGTGATCTCATTATTAAGAAACTCTAACACAACAAAGAGGTAATTATTTACTTCTTATTCAATAAAAGTCAACAAGTTGTGTGAACTTACACATTAAAGAAAAGATGAGTTAAATAATCTGCGAATAACTTATTATTCACAGTATTGGCTATTCAGTAATAATGAATGAAATAACGTCAAGGAACAATGAATTTATCAATGGGATATATTTTTCAGTTAGATTTGATAATAAGAGGATGGCAAATTAAATTGAAAATGACCCTCATTTACAGATGAAAAGTCCTTCTAATCATGTAAAGATCAAGTGCTAATTTAGTAAGAAATGGCTTATAGGAAACCACAATGCATGTTCCTATTTTCATCTCAGGGTTTATGGAATCTGTGGAAGGCTAGTTATCAACATTGTTCTTGTCAGTCAAACAAATGGCATAATTTGCTAGGGTAAGGAAAAACACCTTGAGTTAACCGGGTTCTTTTATGGAGACGGTTGGGAAAAACAATTACATCAAAACATGTACAACAATGAACGAGTGACTGAGAAAAATATTTTACAGTCTAGGAGACGCTGTTCTTAGTCAAATCAACTACAAATGGACAAAATATTAGTACCAAGTAGCTCAAAATTGTCCACACCCAATCAGAAAGGAAACACTACTTCATTAAATGTTAAGACCCGCCCCTTCCTAATCAATTAAAGCCTTTGAAGTTGGTTATGTTTTGCTTAGAATTCCCCATTTTCAGTTTAGTAACTGAATACATGGTTAAATGTCTAGAAAACTGGTAATTGAAGTGAGTATAGTAAATACAATGTATAAATTTTGTGGTTGTGGTGGCTGAGAAGTTAAGTGTGTCTTACCTGGTGTTGCGGTATGGTACGTAATAGAACTTTATAATAAGTGTTTATTTACAGGTGAACCATGTGTGCACTTTTAGCTAAATCTAA
Organism: Saxidomus purpurata; assembly: GCA_022818135.1. Lineage (NCBI taxonomy): Eukaryota > Metazoa > Mollusca > Bivalvia > Venerida > Veneridae > Saxidomus > Saxidomus purpurata. The sequence goes on along the minus strand of JAFMSR010000002.1, from coordinate 50,158,252 downwards.
CTTTAAAAGAACATCCAGCTCTTTGATAAGCACTTCCAGAAATCATAAATTCTTCAGCAACAATCTTAATAAATTCTAATGTACTTACAATATCAATATGCAAACATGTCCAAAAGTTTAAAAACTCTTAAAAATCCACTAGAATACGTTTGCTTTCCAAATATTCTTTCCAAACTAAATCAACTAACATGGACACTATTTACTTACTGTCTTGTTAAAACCAGACCAATGTTGGTACTTAAGATCAATTTTGAAAAAAACAAGTCAGCTGAAATCAATTTAGAGATAGTCCTTGTAGGCGTCAAAGTCAAATGTAAATATTCATTATTATAAACAAATATTTACTTATGAGGTAATGTGTGATTCATGAAAGAGCTTGTTTGGATTTGTTGTTAACCAGTGACATTTTTATAACATTTTGTTTTATTTTGATATTATTAAAATATGTTCCAAAATCTGACATTTTCACAATCATTCAATTTTACCATGATCCCAACAAACAAAAGGTATTAGAAGAAACAGTTTAAAAAGAGAGCAAAAACTATACCTTAAATAATGAGTAGATTATCGTTTCTATTACACTGACACATAACAGAATAAAAGTCTTAACGCTATCAAATTACTCATGTTAAAATTCCAGAACACAAAATTTAAATGATTATTTCCAACAGAAAACACTAATGACTACAGACTTGCAGAGAAAATACAAATATCGGAAACTATCATGTCTAAAAATAGAACAGGAAAATTCCTGCTATACAGGATATTCAACAAATGCAATATTCTCGGTAAACCATTACTGAGAAATGTTTCTGGGAAAAGCTGAAAATCCCAAATTACTATTTAATTACAGATAGAGGAATGTAAAAAACTAGCAGAGGTAATTGATTCGGACAGGGGGTGGGGGCCAGGGTGCGATTTGTATCAGATGATTGTTAGATCCTGTTTATGTACAGTACTTATCAAATCAAAATAATATAAAAATTGTAAGGAACTATCATTTTCATGCAATCCTGATGGAAATCTAAAATATCAATACACATCAGGGTAAATACATTTTACAATTTTGAACAATGTCCCAAAGGAATTTTTAAAAGGCAGTAATTACAAGATAATAGTCCCACAAAAATATTGTCTGGAAATTCGACATTCTCCTGCTGTTGTTCAATGCGGACAGTGAGTCAATCAGCGAGTGTGGAGATGATGACTATTTGAAGCAATTACTCAGGCTCCCATGATACTGTTTACATAGTTCTTCCAATTTTCATGTTATAATGCCATGTCACTCAAGTGTACAGAATTACTTCTATCATGAAAATGAAATAGTCTGTGAAGATTTATTTGGTATTGTTGTTGCAAGATTGGTGAAAGGAAAAATGGAAGTTACAAAAAAAATCAACTAACTGTTTATGAAAGTATGAAAATCTTTGTTTACAGTTCTTCAAAATGTTGTTGTGTATTAAAAACAAAAGAAAAAAAGAAAGGATGCTATCATTGCTAAACATAACCTTAGACTAAGTTAGTGAAACAATGCCATTAAAACAACAAAGTCATTGCTATTTGACTTTTATTGCTTTAAGCCATTACAGATAATTCAAAATTTTCGTAAATGCCTACCTTGTAATTTACCTTTTTCGTTTATTGTTAACTATAATGTGGTACTCAATCATAATGAAATTTCATTACTTAATTAAAGATCAACAGCAATATGTATAGATATAACTGCCTTTGCAATTTTATGTACCATAGACACCTGCCAAAGTTGTTTTGCATTCTGCTCCCCTTGTTTTAAAGACACGGTATACAGGCAAGCAAAGAAATAAAAAGATTACCCCAAAAAATTTAAATGTGGATTATGTCCCTTGTATGTATTTATTCATCATGATTGGATACAAAGGTGACCTCTTTTATGTTTAACAGGTTTTGCTGATGCTTGACCTTGTGACCTAGTTTTTGACCCCACATGACATAGTTTAAGCTTGAATTAGATTTCATGAAGACAAACATTTTGCCTAACTTGCATGAGAATTGTGCGCAAAATGTCCCTTTTACATTGCTAATAAGCTTTTTCTATGATTTAATCTGGTGATAGAGTCTTGGTAATGATCCTGTTTCAAACTTGGTCTCAATTTGACAAAAACACAAATCTGATGACTAAATTTCCTGATGATATTCTATGGTTTCATCAAATGTCCTAGGTTTTCTTTAAAAGGGACCCTGGAGTCATTCTGACCAACTTTCAATAACCGAGTACAAATCATGTATGTCCTATATGGAATGGCATTCCAGCCTCATGACCCAGTTTCAAACTTGACTTAAAGTTAATCAAGACAAACATTCTTACCAACTTTCATGCAACTTGGGAACAAAGTGTGGCCTGTATACATGAAAGTGTTCTCAACATTTTTATATGATTCAACCACAGGACCAATTTTCGACATCACATGAGCAGATTCAAGCTCAACCTAAAGTTCACCTGACCTCCTGACCTTCTGACCAAGTTTCATAAGGATTCTTTATGCAATGTAGCCTCTAGTGTTCACAAGGTAAATGAGCTGAAGGAAATCAAGTGATCACAATTGCTAATACCTAGAGCATCTTGTGCTAAAACAATGCAAATCTTCTGTACTGTTATCAATTCCATGCAGATATAATATTTAAATGGGAGAGTGTCTTCTTTAATTTAGACTTGTCTGAATATTTATGAAGTTGTTTCCTATCTGCCAATTGCAGTACCATGTTTTAAAGTTGGGAGTAAGTGACGCCTGTTCCTTTCAGAGAACTCCAGAGAGAATCAGCATGACAATTCTGTAAAACTTCTGATGGTTTGAATTTTTAATGTTCTAATGAAAATAAATTTACTGCAGATTACTCTATGAGCTCACTGCATGTAACAGGATTTTAACAGAAATTTCAAAATACTTGAATGTCTGAATCACCATAATGAGTTACTAGGACCCCATTTTTCACTCCTATTTCAGATACGAAATGTGCCATAATAAGATGATGAATTTTCCACCAAGTATGATTCACCAATAAAAGACCATGATGAACAGTTCCCTACAGCCCAATAATGATCAGCAGGATATAAAGATCTATTACTGTAAGATGTTTAATGAACTATTTGTCATATTTTACTGCCAATGATTCTTGGACTCCTACTATCACAGAAACACAAAAACCAGAAAATATTCTGCCATGCTATAACACTATAAGGCTTAAGATTATCTAGAAAAAAACAAAAACATATCAAAATATTGTCTTAAATGAAAAGTACATGCTTTTTATTGACATTACTGCAGGGAGTTGAAACACAGAAGGTCTTTTTACCTGAAATAACTTACATAAGCATACTAAGAATATGCAAATGTTTAGCTTCATAAATTATAGTTTTATTTTGCTTCAGTGCACCTAGCACACCTATGTCTGTCCGTTTTTTATGCCAGGTACAAAACCATTAATGTTAATCTCTGAATATCTCCTTCGCCCAAGAAATTAATTAAACATCTCATTAGAAAACACATACCTGGCTTCTGTTCAATTCTTAATTTATACTTTCATCATAGTCTATATATACTCAGAATTAAAGCTTATTTTATACCTGACCTTCAACCATGACAAGTTTAAAGGAGATTCTATCATTCTGCTATGTTCAAAGAGCCACTGACCTTAACAATGCTGTCTTATATGCAGCTTCATGAAGGCTTGAACCCAGGACCTTTTATTTACATGGCAACTGCTCTACACTCAGCTATCCAGCTGCATACACATGTTTTCTCCTGTTTTCATATTCAGAAGTTATGATCCTCTACAATGCTGACTTAAAGTCCTCAAAGTGTCAGTGAATAGCAATGAAAGACCTCAGAGACAAAACCTTATAAAGCTATCATAGTACCACATAAGGCAACAAATGGTGATGATCTGGTGAAAATATTGAGTCCACTAGATCTTTTAAACTTGTGACCCTTTGCTAACATGGAAAATGCAATACAGACAGAGCTACCTGGGGACTTACACAATTTTCTCCTCTTTTCATTAACAAACCAATATACCCATCTTCTTCAAAGGGGGCATAACAAAAGGGCCAAGATGGCCCTACATTGCTTACCTGGCTACCATTGACTATAAAACTCTTTGAGGTCCACTAAACATTCCAAATATCTAAGCTCTGGGCCTTGTGGTTTTAGACAAGAAGATTTTTGAAGTTTACGATCCCTATATAATTAGCATATGGGAAATCAAGTGATGCCTAGGTCAATCACACTTAGATCTCATTGGTCGCCGTGACTGGCCTACTCTTTGGCAACCAATCAAATTCAACCTTTGGCTATACTGGCTGGAAATTGCAGTCAGGTAAATTTTTCCTATTTTTGGGCTTCAAAATTTTGTCTTTTAGACATGACGGGTGACATGCCGGGGTCTCATCCCAATATTAAGCTAACATACATGCTCTTTGGGACGGACCTTGATAAAATTCTCATCAAATCAAATCAAATCAAGTGATGCCTTAGGTGGGTTAAATATGGACCAGATGGTCATGATTTGAACAATCTTGGTTACTAACAGCACAACTAGTCAATGCTACATGCCAAATATCTAAGCTTTAGGCTTTGTGATTTCAGAGAAAAGCATTTTTAAAGATTACCTATAGAAATTTATGTTTAAAATCAAGTGACCACCAGGCTGGTTCAATTTTGAGCTGGGGGTCATGATTTGAACTAGGTAATGCTACATGCCAAATATCTAAAACTATAGGCCTTATGGTTTCAAAGAAGAAAATTTTAAAAGTTTTTCCTATATAAGACTCAATTGTGACCCAGGGGTCATGATTTAAACAATGTAGGTAGAGGTCCACAAGGCAAAGCTACATGCTAAATATCTAAGCTCTATGCCTTGTGGTTATAGAGAAGAAGATATTTAAGTTTTCCTAAATAAGCTTATGTGAAATCAAGTGATCCCCGGGTGAGGTCAATTTTAACCTTGGGGTCATGATTTGAAAAATTTTGGTAGAGGTCCACTAGACAATGCTACACATCAAATATCTACGCTCGGGCCTTCAGGTTTTAGAAAATTTTGTTTAAAGCTTTCCTATTTGTTGCTGTAGCAGTCAGTTCTGCATGTTCTTTGAACAACTTTGGTAGAGCTTCATGCAAGGAACATCCCTGCCAAGTTTCATCAACATTGGCCCAGTGGTTTCAGAGGAGATGTCTTTTGAAGGAAATAGTTTACGGACAGAGGGACGACGTACACCAGACGCCGAGTGATCCTAAAAGCTCACTCTGGTATTTTGTGCCAGGTGAGCTAAAAAGTTCTGTATCATGACATACATCTGGACTGAAAAGCTTCTTTCAGTACTTTTCATAAGTCTTGAAATAATTATTTTAACTTGTGTTTGGCTCAGTCAAATCTGTAGCAGACCACTTCCAGATAAAGACTACCGTTAGAATAAAGTCCAGCAGCGAGAAGCAGTATTCTATTATTTGCAGAAGCTACTGTGAATAAAGACCAACTGCCAGCAAAGTCACTTCTTCTGTCCTGTGTCTTTTGTTTACAGGTTTAACTGTATATTGGATTATTCTACACAACTTCATTGCTATAACACTTGTTGACTGCACTGCAATGCCTTGTGCACGCTGGGAAGAACTTTTTCTCGATAAATGTAAATAATAATTGATTGATGATTGTAGGATAAAAACTGCTTCAAGTGGGAACAATTTCTGTATGGGCCCTCTCTTATCCAGTTAATGATTTGGAGTTCCAATATTTCTTCATGCAAAAGTGAAGACAACAGCTCCCTTGGGATATAAAAGTGAAAACAGTAGAAACTTAGAACAGTTTATTCAGTTTATCATGATACAGGAAACAAATGCCTGCTTCCATTACCATAATCTTGTATGATGTTATTTGAAAACTGATCCATGCATATAGAAATAGGCATTAGCTGAGTGTGACCTTGACCCTCTTTTAGAGTTGCCTAGGCATTATTTGAGAATTGGTCTACGGCCAACATTAGCAGCTGGGTGTACTGTGTTAGCTGAGATTAGGCACAGCCCTTTTTTAATGGCGGTTACAAATTTTGTAGACAAAACTAGAACCATCACTGAGGGTGACTAATACCCCTATCATGGCTTGGACACAGAAATGGATTTATGGATACGTAAAAGACTGTTTCTAGAAGTTACTGAGCAGAAATAAAGATGTAAGGTTACAGGCACTGACAGGCCCATTTTTCATTAAATCATTAACGAACAGTTATGGTTGCCATACAACTGAAATAACCTTCCCCTAAAAACTGACAGCAGTAACATATAGATATTCTGATAAAAGCATTATCATCATTTTTGCTTTCCGCCAGTGTATTTTCATCTATATTAGGTTTAAATTAATAACCAAAATGTGTTAAGCCATGTTTGCTTTCTGACAGACAAGAAAAACCAATCAATGAGAATTTGATTTTTTGTAAAGGAAATCATTTTCCATTATGATAAAATCAAGATAGCTGTATGTCTAGTTGTTTTTATCATAAACTGCAGTTAGAATCAGATTCATTATTACATGAATTCTAATTTACTAACTTGTTAACTTTTCTGACAAAAATACAATTTCCTGTACTTTTATAGGGATCAATACAAGTTTGGTGAAATTCCAACCATCTGTTTAAGAGAAGATGTTGTTAAGAAGAGAAATGCTTAAGAAAATTTCTGTTTTTTTTTAGTAACAGTTGCCCCTATATGCAATTGACCAGAACTATATCATGCTTTTATAAAAGGGTCATTGCAAGAATGCTACAGCACAAGTTTGATAAAAGCCTGACTTGTAGAAGAAGAACTTTAAATGAAATGTTGATACTGAATGCTTGACAACCCAACTCTAGTACCAATAGCTCATCCAGAGCCTCCAGCTCAGATGAGCTAAAAATGAAACTTAACAGTCACATACTTTGTTGAGCATCTACAGAATGAAAAAAATATGACTTTCTTGTGAATTAATTTTTACAGTGCAATAAAGTACAATGTTCTTACCCTGGCTTTTGGGGTCTGTTTTAATCCAATAGCTGGCTGACTTCTTGGGGCCTGAAAACATAAAGCAACAGTTTGATAATTTACCCTGTCCTGAGTAATTTTAACTACAAACTGGACTCTTTTAACTGAACTTTTTTAATTAGTTTTGTTTTACCTGCACAGTACATGGAAATATAATACTGCAAATTTCTTGCTTTCCAGTTGGTTAATTGAGCCATGTATATATTTGATGTATAATGTCTTGAGCCGTGTACATATTTTATTCAATTGGGCACCCACAATGACTGTTGCTACAGTAACAAATAAAATGGCAGATGGAGCTTCTCATTTCATTTGAATAGCAGATTATGACTATACCTAAGGATGTCATTTGCAATTCCTTCCTATAGTTACTTCCCCTTACAGTATTGAGGTACTTCATAGGGGTTATTACACATCCAATATAAATTATTATAAATATAACTAGAGCTATCACTAAATGTGATTAATACCCCCTAAAGACTGCTTTATAAACTGAGAAAGTTCGTAGTAACAGAATACCTTGCAAACAAACTAAAAAGAGATATTGTTCTTGGCAATAACTCTGTAATTTGTCAAGATAGAGTTATGGTTCTTGTACACTAGACTTCCTCTCAATGTGCTTGACCATTGTATGAAGGTGTAGTGAATTCCAACCAATAGTTTTCGAATTATGCTCCGGACAAGTAAAAGTAACAAAGGGCAATAACTCTGAAATGAGTCAAGATAGAGTTATTGTTATTTTGCACTGCACTTCCTCTCATTGTGCTTGACCATTGTATGAAGTTGTATTGAATTCCAACTAGTAGTTTTCGAATAATGCTCCGGACAAGGAAAAGTAACAAAGGGCAATATCTCTGTAATTAGTCAAGATGGAGTTATAGTTCCTGAGCACTGCACTTCCTCTCATTGTGCTTGACCATTGTATGAAGTTGTATTGAATTCCAACTGGTAGTTTTTTAATTATGCTTTGGACAAGGAAAAGTAACAAAGGGCAATATCTCTGTAATTAGTCAAGATGGAGTTATGGTTCCTGAGCCCTGCACTTCCTCTCATTATGCTTGACTACTGTATGAAGTTGTATTGAATTCCAACTGGTAGTTTTTGAATTATGCTTTGGACAAGGAAAAGTAACAAAGGGCAATAACTCTGTAATGAGTCAAGATAGAGTTATGGTTCCTATGCACTGCACTTCCTCTCAATGTGCTTGACCATTGTATGAGGTTGTATTGAAATCCAACCAGTAGTTTTCAAGTTATGCTCCAGACAAGGAAAAGCAACAAAGCGCAATAACCTGTAATTAGTCAAGATGGAGTTATAATTCTTGTACTCACCCTCTCAAAGTGCTTGACCATTGTATGAAGTGTATTGAATTCCAACCATAGTTTTCATTTTTAAATTGGGACAAGGAAAATGCAACAGATGCACGAACGCCCACCCCCGGGTCCCCCCCCCCCCCCCCAACCCCGGGGGGTTCTTATATACCCCCCTAAACTTCGTTTCGGGGGAATAATTACTAAGATTTTTTGAATTGTAGTAGTTGCAGAATTATACACAAGTAATCATTATTATACCCTACTTTCACTGTATGTCACCCAAGACAAAGGTTTCGGACATTTTCACATACAATGCAAACAGGGTAAATATCCTAATGTACACAGCAAAAATGCATATAACAAACAATAACGTTGATCTGAGCTGGTTAACTGGTATGACTTTAGATCATGCCTAACTGAAACGCAGACAGTTTTCATACACTTCAAAAGCAACACATCCACCGCACATCATTTGTGGAAATAATGATTGTGATCCCCCTAGTAGACTGTAGGATGTCCATTTAGAAAGCCTGTCAAAAACATCGATGATGATCTTCATTCAGGCTACAGGGGTTTTTCAGACAGATAACAGTCTTCAGTGGCCATACCGGCCTGGCAATGTATGAATTACTTAACTCATCAGTCACATACACAACTGCAGTTTTGAAAATATACAAGTGCCCTACATGGGTCATGCAGCAGTGCATACCTCTAGAGAACCTAATTAAGCGTTTCTAATCTTGTTATAAATCCACTCTAGTGCCACTACAATGCAGACCAAACAATGCATTAAGTGCTCAAACTAGATGAGAACCTTCACAGATCAGCTACTGCTATGGGAAAATGTATATGATTATTCAAATTTTTGGAAGTCAAGTGGCACAGTGCACACAGTAACTGTGAGAAAGAACTTTTTCAATTTTATTTTGATGAATAGATGAAGTCAGAGGTAAAACTTTCAAAAAGCTTCTTTTAGGATCTCAACAATCTAACAATGCCTATGAAAACATGACATTAAGAAGGTCTGATCTGTTTGCAGGTGTGAAGAATGACCCTATTGTCAGCCCCAGTAGGTCTGCCACAGCCCCTAAATTATGGCAGATAAGAGACCTGTTGTTATCTTGTCCATTCACAGCATGCAATCAATTTTAAAATCATTTATATGATCAACTAAACATTTAAATTAAACTACTTTGTATAGGAAAAATAAAATTTTAGCCAGGCTATCACATTTCAATAATGACAAGAAGGTAAAAATGAAAAACAGACTAGATTGTTTGATAATTTTAATGGATTTTTTAACACCATTATTCTAAAAGACAATGTTGTCAGTCTGACAAAGGTGCTTTACTAAATGAAGAATTGATTTTTACTGAAGAAATATGGAACTCTAAAACAATAAAAACACAAGAGCAAAACAGATCTAAACCACAATATTATGTGGTAATATCACAGAGATAGAATGGTAATGTGCAACTCATGCTGGTACCATTTGGTACAAGTAAGTATGTTTGGGTGCAAAATAAAATGCAATTTGAAAACTCACACTTGAATGAAACCTATTACACAGTGTTGTAACCTGAAAATCAATTCAAACATTTTAAGTCCATTTTCTTTAACAAAAAATTACAATAATTTTAGGTGGAGACTTCAACAATGGTGGGTTAAGGATACATTTTAATATAAGCCAGTCAAGGATTATTGTAGTCCTTGATCCTATGTAACAATTTTAAGGACAAATTGAAGCCATTTGTTACTAGATAGATAGACCAGCAATTCAAGAACTGTAACACTGGAATTGGGGCAAGAAAGAAGGTTGATATATTATGATTAAATTCTATCATAAGAGATGAAGAAGCAAGTAATGCCAAACTAAATATCTCTAATCAAGAGCTGTCTGGTAACAGCATGTCAGGTGATTCAAAGGACTTAATGTCATTTATGTAGACTTTGATAGAAATAATTACTATAAGATTTTATGACATGCAAACATAATTATGTAGACAGAAAAGCTTTTAAGTGTTAGATGAAATCTTCCTGATACAAGTTTCCAGGGGATTACTTCTTATGATGACTATTTAAGCAGTAAGTCCTTGGCCTTTTGCATGATGCAATGAACTTCTAAGGGAACATATAAAAGTCATGAAGAATTGGTTGCAATTTTATTGTCCCAAACTTTCAAGACAAATTGCAAGAAAGATGCTATAAAGAATATACTTTAAGATGTTTTGTTTTCATTTATTATTTGAGTGTTGTTCAGTGAAGTGTATGTATTGCAACAACAGTTAGTAATGAATGTTTGAACACAAACACAGTCATTCATTTTTTTCCACTAAAGTGAAATCAATCTCGGTGAAAATTCATTAACTTCATGTACTTTTAAAAAACTATATGAAAGTAACACTGAGCCAGCCCAGCACTCATGGGTGTAACTCACAGTCATCAGGTCCTTCTATTTGATAGACCCTGCACTGTCGACAAGAGCAAGTACACATTCTGACCAGTGTTCAGATTGAATAATTCTTAAAACCATGATTTATTTAAATTGTTCCTGCAGTTATAGGTGTTGATATTGAAATAAAATTTCCTGTATAGAAGTAATAATTTGGGCTTCATCCAAAGTAAATACTGTTTACATACTGAACGACCACTGAATATCTTTTCACCCATGTAATCATCACAGTTAAAATGTTCTGATTAGATCTGAAATGTCTTAACTTCATACTTACAGAGTTATGTAACTTGTCAAAACTCCTGGACATTCATCAAATATCAATCAGTATTCAAGCTGTGTGTGGTATGCAGACTTTAACAACTGACACTTATACACATGACAAATTCTTATTTCTTTGCTGCAAATTACAGTAAAGACATTTGATATTGCATGTGACCTGTAAATGATCTGATATTTGATGGAAGTGCCACAGAGGTGTAAATTTCCTTAATGTGACATAACATATTATAGCTGTCACACTTTTCTCCAAAGTCTCAAATTCTGCCGTTTTTTTTCTTCAAAATACACATTATGGGTAACATGCAGAAAAGTGTCACATGCCATCATAGCAGCCCCTTTTAACTTTATAACGTCACACCATATGACTACTGCTTTATAATAGAAGGTATTGTCCTTCACAAATAATACAAGATAGATTAAAGGAGTATTTTTGGCAACAAAAAACTGATGGCCTTCATTACTTCATTATCTTTCAATGTTTCATTCTTTCTAAAATCTTACTTTCAATCTGATTTACAGCCAAGTTTTACAGTGACAAAAACTGATTCAAAGTGATCATGACAAGATAACTACCTGGTAACCAGTCATTGCCAATCCACAAATTACAATTTGTCTTTCAATTTCACTTCAAATTACCTATTTGTGTCTACAAAAGAAAGAATGTAAAAAATGGTTACACACTTCATCTTACTTTCAGCTTTAAATTTGGCGGGACATAATTGAACATTTTAGGCAATCAGACTGCAGAAATGATCGACTGCCTTACTGAAAAACACAGAAGACACCTTAAATTAATGTCAAATTCCAAGACAATCTGGATATGGCTGCAGTAGCCAATTTTCCCATTAAAGAAGCCACAGAGAAACACTTGCCTATCATACTGTCAGGAAGAAACAGTCTACATGACTGATAGGAACAAGTCACTCTATTGAAGCCTTGCATGCATTGCTTATACCTATGAAAAGCTGAAGCTTTCCTCATCACCAAAATGCTCTAAGTAGCCTTTCAGACCATGTTCTCTAGATGTGAAATCTAAAAGAGAATGTGTTGTAAGACTCTAACAACCATAGCAAAAAGTTGTAAAGAAGGAAGGAGGACCTCAGACTTCTTCCTTCATCATTCTGACCAGGGTGTCCAACATACTTCTTGCATGTGGAAAAACTGGTCTGGGTCAGACTGAAATATCTGTCACCTCAGGTAACAGCCGAGTTCCCGCAAAACAGTTACCTGAGGTAACAGATATTTTCATCTGACGCATGTGCTCATGACAGAAACTATTAATCATGTACACAAAGACAATCCTGCTAGTTTCAGCTATTGTGCCAAATGAACTCTCTCAACTAGCTTACTTAAAATATCAAACATTAAGTGTATACCTTACACTTGACTAGCTGTAACACTTACCTTTCTTAAATAGTGTCTTGCCCTATCTATCCTGACCACACCATGTAAATCCATTAAATTGTCACTGTAAAGCTTCTTACAAAAACAATCAAGTTCTATTCATAGCCACCATCTTTAAGATTTTAGGTTTCAGTATAATATTTCTACACAGTCACCCAGCACTCACTTGAGACTTTAGTTTGCAAACTTCTCATGTCAAATATGAGTACAACTGTTACTGTAACTGATACAGTTCATTTTTCATAATTCAAATCACGGCGAATCAAGTTTTTATTGTTCACAGTGCACGTGTGCATTCATCACACCTCGCATGTACGTTATTCAACATGCAGGTAAAATCATAAAAATCAATAAAGCACATGCATCTCCCGTCAAAACATGTTATTAATTTCAGAGAAAGTAATATCAGAATCAATATCATGCTCCTGTAACAATACCATTTCTCTGTTTTAAAACAGAAATCAACATTGAAACACTACTGATTTTTGAAATTTTAGAGAGGCAGTAAGATTTTCTTCAATGAATAAATGCATTAATTTTGTACTTGTAAACACCACTTATCTGTCCACAAATCTATTTGTTTAAGTTATCTTAATCTAGCATTGATTCCAACAGGTGAAATTTTGTTCCAGGCAAAAGTATTCAAGACATCAATTTCTTTCAAGTTAGAATTAAGTTTGTTTGATCGAGTATCAAAGTAAATTATGCCTCTGAAAAGTTCCTCCTCTTTTTATTTCATGTTAAACAATGAACCAACTCTCTCATGCCTTTAACTCCTCATCATTCACTCCCAGTTTCAATTTCACTTCCAAAGCAATTTCATAATTTCCTATTCAGTTCTAACAATAACAGTCATTATCAGCAGTATTTTTCCAGCAGAGAACCAACGTCTTCCAAGTCATGTTTCAAAAGATAATCTCTCTGTGTAAATCCAAACAATTATCATGACCAGGTAAGAACTCTATATTCCCCTCAGAAAAACAATCCAGAACATGTAAGCAATATCAATTAAAACTCAAATGTCAGTGATTAACTCTACACATGTTCCAGTGTCTTATGTAAACACATTAGCTTTTTCTTCAACAATTTCTGCCAAGCCAGCACCATTAACCAGCCCTTCAACGTTAACTCAACTTTTATTTCTGAAATGTGTTTCTAAACTAAAATCTTCAAATTCTTATCAATTACTTAAGTTCAAAACTAATATTGCCAGAGATGAAATATCAATCACTTTTGAAGTTTTGTTAAACTGCACAACAATTTCGTCTCCAATAATTTTAACAATTTCAACATGAAAAAATCCCTTCAACTTTATCTCTAACAAAATCCCTAACTGAAGCTATATCAATTCAATAAAGAGGTAAATGATTGTATGAGCTGCCACCCGTAACCACCCTGTAAACATTTCCGTTACTTCCCATCACCAGAAATAATGGCTGTCATCAAGCCCTACAATTACCCCAAAACTGACATTACAAATTTTGTAAAACCCAAAGTGATTATTCTTTTCCATTACTAGCGTGTTAAAGGCTTGTTTAAAACTTTAATATATCTTCGCAAAAAGTACGAAGTCGATTCGCATTAAAGAAGCATGGTTAAGACCATGAAGAATAACATGTCCATGAAAATGTAGCCCAGTGATATCCATATCCTGTTCATCAGCAATTAAAAAGATCCAAATCAAAATCATTAGCACAAAATGGGCAATCATTAAAGACCACTGAAGGCTGATGACATTCAAATTCGAGCTTGCCCGAAATGCATAACAAAAACCTTTATATGATTCATTCTTATCACTGTTGGTATGCATTCGGTGCAAACAAGGTTACACATTAAACTGACAAGTCTAAACGACTAAAAAGTTTTGCCCTGTAAAAACGAAAAAGATAAATCCAACGACTGCCACACCTCAACACAGATTCAGCAACGGGGACTCTGTGAGAAGTATGAGATGGACAGATGCACCCACATTGCCTCCCCACTACCAACGTCCCGTCCTGCATACCCAAAGCCAAAGGTGATTGCATTTTGACCTTTGAAAGAAACAGTAACACTCAAGAGGTGCATTCATGTAATGTTCATATCCTTGGTCTTTTCTTCCACAAAAGCATGGACCGACCATGGTATACATCAATATATTCCTCTCTCCAAAGCTATAGGTGAGTAACATTATTATTAAGCACGCAATGAAGACACTTGCAATATAAACAATAAAATCATTTCCACTTTGGGAATGGGAAATTAAATTAAAGTTTACCTTTTACTCAAATTGCAAGAAAATAATTTCAATTGAGGATCAAGTATGTATTTACGTACGTATGATCAGACCTTGAAGGGGCAACTTAACTTAGACTACTTCCAAGTGCACCAAAATGGCAATACATTAGGTTGGGAACCAAAGCGTCCCTCTAATTCAAAATTCTTTACAACAAACGGAACTCGACGACTTCTCTGATTATTATCAGCAGTTCAAACGCTTTGAAAAGCTCAATGAAACATTAACTGCCTTTTCATTTTGTAACTATTTTGTACAGCAAAATAGATGACATCTAAACGAGTGCATGAACCATGAAACATGGAGTTTTTGTAAAAGTGTCACATGTAAATGAAGACAAACATTTAGGTACTTGATAGTAACTATTTGTATTATCAAGGTATTCTCTCAAGATTGGTATCATTCGGGTGGATCAGTCGATTATCTACAGAAGTTACAGTAAAACATATTACATTCTTAACACAGCATTAACTTCCTTAAGAGATGGAATATTTCAGCAAATGAAAATCAGTTTCTGACTTCTTCCTATTTTCAATTCTAGTGTAAAGTATCCTCCAATACTTATTTTGATATTGTGTCCACATTCATCAATCTTATCTTCATCAAAATTTTGACTTACATTCCAAAACTAAGAGATTAGAAAAGAGTTACCAAAAATTCATCCAGAAACTATATTGCAATCTACATATATTACATATATCCCCAGTATTTAACTGTTGTCTTCAACATTTGTTTGTAAATAAAAAGATTAAGTGCAACAAGGACAACTATCATCAACGTGAACAAAGTTCTGGTACTGCAATTAACATCAAACATTTTGTAACATTTTCACATCAAGAGATAATATGCTGATGACTGGAATAACAGGACTCATCAAAACTACTTAGCTAAGAGGGAACAAATTTTCACACTCAAAGAGGCGTAGCTCCAATTTTACTAAAGTAATTGGACTGGTTATCAAACTTGACCAGAAAACAGTTAGGATGATTAAAGGTGGGCTGAAAACATACAAAACCAGTCTTACTGCACTTCCTGACCATTGTACTAGACTTCTATCCTGCTATTATAAACATTTATTAACTTGTTTTTTCAGTTAGAAAATAATGGAAATTAAAAAAAAATGAGTCATTTGTTTACCTTGGCATAACAGAATTACTGTAATTGTTTCTTAATCCATCCCTAGATTCTTTGGATTAACTCCCTACGTTGAGAAGGTCAATTATAAGGTATCAAATGTCCAGGTATTGGAGGATGATCAAAGGCTACAGGTAGTAATTAGTTCATGCCTAATTAGGGATGCACCTTGAACAAATGGAGTATAAACAACTAGGAATTCTATTGTATTTAGGCTGAACTGGTTGGACAACAAACATCTGTTACCTCTTTGAAATCTTTTCTTGTCCATCTATCTCAAAATTTAATGTTTCACCTGTTATCAAAGTTATAAAACCATTTTCTGTTCTGTATATTTCATATGTTGTATTGCAATGTTTATCTTCTACCCTGAAAGGGCTGTAACATTGAAACCTTGATTATTATTATTATTACTGAAAGACTTATTGTAATGTACAAGATGCAAACCAAACACTGAAGAATTCAAAATCAGATTTCAAACTTCCTGCTAAGCTCAAGTATAAGTTTAATCTAATGGAACATCTTAAAATCATTGCTATTCTAAGACTAAAACCTAGTTGAAGCCATTTTCAGTAAGTTTTTTTTAGAACCATGTTTGCTCATTACGCTAGAAACTAACTTACAACTAACAAGGACAAATACTATGATGTCTCAAAAACCAGGTCAAGTTCAACATGATAAATCCTCTAAAATGATGTCCATCTTCTGAAGAAATATGACAATTGGTTCTATCAAGCTTATATAGCTAATACAGCTTCTGTCTTTAGATACTAAACAGTTTAATAATGAAGTTTACTGTTCAATTGATGAATCAATCAAACGCAATAAAGATTGAAAAAAAACTTAATATATGTATTTTTCTGATAATCAGTGAATGCCAAAAAAAACTATCACTATCACTGAAGGTGATCCCTATCTGGAGCCCGTGTGACTTTGACCTTTGACCTAGTGAACCAAAACATGGACCATGCACAACTAGGCATGGATCTTATCACTTCTGTGAAGTATCATAAAATTCTGACCAGGGGTTTTGGAGATTTAGCGTTCACAAGATTTTACTATCTCAAGCCCCTGTGACCTTAACCTTTGACCTAGAGACCCTAAACATAGACCATGCACAACTAGGCATGGTACTTATCACTTCTGTGAAGTATCATTAAATTCTGACCAGGGCTTTTGAAAATTAAGTGTCCACAAGATTCCATCTATAGATGGACGGACGGACGCACAGACAAACAGACAGGCAAGCTGAATCCAGTATATCCACCCAAACACTTTGGGTTTGGGGGTATAAAAAATGTCAGAAAGATATTAAATGCCTGAGATGATTGGCAAACAATCTAGTGAAGTTGCAATGTGTATGATGATCACATTGGAATTATATCTAAATAAAGAGTACAAACAGTATAAAACATCCTTTGTTTGAGTTGAACTCTGGCTTGCACAGTATACTTCCTTCTTCTTTTTCTCCAAAACTGCATCTTTGCTTCGCTATTCCGAACAAGAATTTGGTAAATATACAAAAAGTTTAAAACTGAAAATAAACAACTGTATCACTGTAAACACTCAAGAAATGGTAGCCTGTGCAATAAACTTGCGTAATCTTATCTGTTACAAACTAAATGATTAAATGACAAATGAATGTAATGTAGAAAATGGGTGGTGTGATATACATTTTTTGGCAAGCAATCACGGGGATGAAACATTACAAACCGTCTGGATTTACAAGTTTGTCCATCTAAATACAATGAACCTATGTCAGCATTCAAGCAGAAATGTAACTCAATGCATTAATTGTGTCAGGTGGCTTTCTTTTACATGCTGTTGTGCATTTCTTGTGCATACTTTTCCTCCACAAGAAGCATATGATCAACAAGAATTGTTTTTTTAAAAAAACACATGTCATGTCTCCCTGTGACATTGACCTTTGACTGTATGACCCCAAGTCTTATACTGATGCTTCCCTGAAAGTTTGATGAAAATTCAACAACAGTCTTGGAAGTGAAGAGTGGACAAGATCTCCAAGTTTCAGGTGCCTGCGACCTTGACCTTATATGACCCCAAATTGTAATATATACAACTAGACTTCATATCATACAGATGCTTTCCCAAAAGTTTGATGAAAATCCAACATGGGTTTTTTGAGAAGAAGAACAAACAATATTTTCAAGTTTCAAGCCCTGTGACAGCAAAATTGTATTATGCACAAACTAGACCTCATACTGATGCTTTCCTAAAAGTTTAATGAAAAGTCATGCAGACAGACAGATGGACAGAATGACAAGGGGAAAAACACTATGCCTCCCCCAGAAACACAATTACAGTAAAGCCATTAATATTTGTGGTGCATAAATATCCATTTATGTCAAAACCAGTACAATTCCATATTATAACAAAAATGGAATCCACTCATTCAATTAGCCAAGAAATTGCATTTTATCAAAATTCCACAAAATTTTATGCCTGTAAGAGTACATTTTGCTGGTAGTTACAACGCAAGTATTTTCAAAGTCGAAAGGGCATGGGGGGGGGGGGGAGGGAGGGGGGGGGGGGGGGGGGGAAAAAAAAGAAAAAATTTTTTTTATTTTTTTTTTTATTTTTTTTTTTTTTTTTTTTTTTTTTATAAAAAAAATAAAAAAAGTTTTAAAAAGAAAAATAAAAAAAAAAAAAAAAAAAAAAAAATAAAAAAAAATTTTTAAAAAGTATTAAAGGGGGGGGGGGGGGGGGGGGGGAGAGGGGGGGGGGGGGGGGGGGGCCTAATCCAACTTATAACCTACCCTGGGTGCATACATTGTAGTGTATTTCATTAAAGCTGTAGATGCCAGGTTTTTCACAGCGACAATAGGAAGAGGGTATCCTTACATGTTGTAGGTGATTATGACACCTGTCACCGTAATTACCCACAAATTACCCGCTTTTGATGTTTGCTTGACTGACAGATAGAATTACCAGCTGGAGTATTAGGTTGTAACATTCAATTGTCTCTTATTCAAACTGTTACATGAACTTGGTTTCAAGTGATAAAATGCCATGTTTCCTTTTTCAAAGTTACACCAATATATGATATCCTTATTAAGGTTTCAGATATGCAAAAAAGTCATTAAATTTTTGGGCTATGCCAGTTACAGTTCGAAATCTTACTGCTACCCATCCCTTAAAACACAATAGTGTGAGGCAACAGGCATGTTTACTGTTAAATGTAAAGAAAACATCAACAACTTGAGATGCTTTTAGTACATTTCACCTGGATATAAATTTCTGTAAACACTTCAATTCTGATATGTCTAACTTTAAATCCAAATTAATTTGTAGGGAGGCCAAATTTGATCGACTTTGCTCATAAATTTTAAAAATTTTAAACAATTTCACTTGACTACATTTCAGTGTTTGTGTTAAAACATTAACCATTAATGAGCTGGAAGATCATGCCTACCCTACCTGCTCATGAATAAAATTTGTAAATGTACCATACATGACACTTTTCTTTATCATGAAGTATGTTGTACTGTGCAGTTCACCAGTGATCTATTCGGAAGAACGTATGTAATGTACATTCCTTCAGTTCAAAGTATTGAAGAGAAGCAGCTGATTTACTTACTGGTTTACTTTTAGTCTTTCTCCGTAACGCACCCCCTACAGCACATCTGTATTCTTCTTCAAGCTGATCATACTGCAACTGGATGTGTCTAGAATATAAAACAGAAATATTCCATCAAAAGTTGTTCCCCTTACCTAAATACAAATATGCCATCAAAAGTTGTTCCCCTTACTTTAATAGAGTATCAGGGGAGAAAAACTTTAGAAACCAGATTTATTTTGTTACCTCTAGAGTTGTTTGCCTTAATTCTTTGGTGCTATCTTTGGTGATAAAAGTTATCCCCTTTCTTTGTAGAAACATGTTGTTTTTAGAACAACAGAATGCTTGTACCTGGTATGACTAGACACTAACTAATTATACCACACAGACTATTCCAACCCTTAACCTGCTCTATCTATAATATGGACTTATCTGTTATTCAATTTGGACATGTTCATAGACACACTAAGGGTTCTCACTAGGAAGGTTCTAACTGAAATGAGTAGATTATGATCAGTACGGTAAAGCAGGCTGATTATGCATGGTCGCAAAAGGCAGGAGCACTAGCCACCAGCACGGTAAAAAGTTATATTTCATGCTTACTGACCCAGACTATTTTCAAACCTATTTCACTGAAATCATTATGGGTCACCTACTAGAGATTGTGACCTTTGTTGTCATCTACTAAAATTAAGTAAGATATGACAGTATGAATAAAATTTCATGCTGACCAAATAAGTCATCTTTTTCAAGTCACTATACCAAACTGGTTTAAGAAAAGAGTTTTGGTGTCTACCTAAAAACATCTGAGAGCATTGATATCAGGGGTTATAACTCAAGCATAATCACATCTGGCTTGTTTGTGAAAAAAAATATAAATTTTTTGTTACTCATCTCCATGTAGGCAAGGTAAAGGATGTACAGACATACTAAAAACTGGCAGTTGTAAGGCTGTTCTTTTTTTTCTCTCTATTCATAAGCCCTAAAATAGCCACATAACCAAAACAAAATGAATGATATCAAAGAGAATTTACTGTTACCAATTGTTGCCATAGCCCCTTAAACCCAACTTCTTGGGCATGGACAGACGGACATAAGTAAAACATTGTCACATGGTGTATATGAACAGCTGACTGATGTCAGACTTAAAAAAGAAGCATTATAAACAATAAATAATATTTCTGTTGAAAATTTAGTGTTGGAATTAACATGAAATGTAAGCAATATGAACTAGCAAAAGCCAAGAAACATTTGCTTCCAACTAATCAACCAAACAAAATACATGTAACTTGGCTGAGTTTCGAGTTTCGACTAAATTTACTCATTTTTTAATACAAGGAAACAATCCCTGATTAGGTTTAAGGACTGTGATAACAATTCCCTTACACACTGAAGTGAATAATACAAATTATTACTTTGGTGAAACCCCTAAGATTTTATCACGATTTCCTAACAAAGAACGCCCATAATGACTTTGATAGAAAATTTTATTACCAAAGAAACATTTGCAATAAATTAATGTCTGTACCCAAGCATATAGTGTTGGTAATTTGTAAAAGATTGTTTTACTGATTTAGGACAATGACCAGTATTTATAGAAGCGTGGTCGCTGTAGGTTACCGTTCTCACTGGAGATATCACCACATTTTTCCAAAATGACACAAATTTATAATAATAAACACTTTTTGAAATCAATATGCTATTGCCTCCAAAATTGTAGACTCCAAAATTTGTAAATTGATTTTGATAGTCTGCACAGTAAGTTGTAAGGAAATTCTTTTTGTTACTCAGACTGTAACGTTTTTTGGGATGATGTAAGTACTTGTGGTAGAGGTGCAAACCTTAAACTGGTTGCACCTTATCTTCTACCCTGGCGCCTTCAACAGGCCTCACAGAAATAAAGGACAGACACTCTAGCACATCCTTGTATCACTCATTTGAAGATGGACTGGAATTTTAGCAAATACAAATTTGCTCATATTTCTTAAGAGCATCATCTTTTCCTAATTTCAGTGAAGCTTAGGTGGACAGTCAGAAGAGATAGCAAACAGATAAACTGCCTCCATGGTGAGTGGATAGAGTAGCCAACTTGAAAATACTGTAACCTCTCACTGATTTGGGGTCATGAGTTTGAGCTATGCTACCTATTAAGTCGAGAAAGATGGCAAATTCTGACAGACGATACTGGCTCTTGTACTGGTTCTTCCCAGGAAACATGTTTTAAGGAAACTGCCTTCCTGTGAAAATGATTGAAATAAGTTTGAAACAGGCCTTTAATCCCGAGAAGCAAACAACAACAACAACCTTATGATTTTAATAGCATTATATTTCCTGCTTAATTTCCACTGTTAACAGTACAGGCTCCCCATATGTAACAGAAATTTCACATGTTTTCACTAAAATGTATTCCTGTCATGTTTCATAAAATGTATTTAATCAGTCATGTGAAGAAAATGTGAACCAACAGATGTACAGGCAATGGACAACAACACCTTATTCTATGCCAATGGCTTAAGGCATGTCTACAGCAAGAGGTCTATAATAACCCTATTTCACCCTCCTGAGTTCAATCGCAGTACCTTTACACCTGAAAAACCTATGTGTTGTCAAATACTTTGAGAACAGCTTCATTTTAACACACAGTCTTTAGTTACTTCGGAAAATCAAAGTTAAGAAAAATTATCATCTCTTGGAAATTTAAAAGTCTGAACATTGTATCAGATGAGAAGGTATTCAAAGCCTTCAATTTAGCAATGCTGATAAAATTATCCCCACCCCGATGCAGCGATGAGTTTTGACAAATCATCATGACTCGCACACTAGGCACAGTTCTGTGAAATTATTTTGAAATCCAGTCAACAGAGTTTTGTGCTTTTGAATAAGAATATTTTCAAACTTTTTCCTAAGTGTACCTTTGTTTAACATGTAACCCCTGCTTAGTGCAAATTAAAACCCCTAAGAGGAGGATTTTAACAAACTTGGTAAAGGACTAGACAATGACTCACATCAAATACCTAACCTTAGGGTTTTTCTGTTTTGGATAAAGAAGACTTTCAAAGATTTTCCTATATAAGTCTATGTGAAAGTGTCCCAAGGGAAGGGCCACTTCACCCCAGAGGCATTATTCTAACAGACTTGGTGAGTATTACTAGACAAATGCTGCAACCAACGCCCAAGCACTAAGTGCAGTTTTTTAAAGCCATTCCTTCTTGTTGCCATGGAAACCAGAGTTTTTGTTTGATTTAATGAAATTCTTTAACCATTTAGAGCACTATCCAAAGACATTTCTGTCATGTTTGATTGAAACTGGTCAAATAGATTGAAAGGAACCATAATCTGAGCCAAATTGTTGATGACAAACTATGGACACAGGTTGATCACAATAGCACATCATGAGCATGTTGGCAGTTTCTTATGGAGGATAGGAGTTTAGTACCTATTCTTCCCAGGAACTGCACGCCTGTAAAAATGACTAAAATAATGTTGAAAGGGCGTTAAACTCATACATCACCATTGTGTTCAGGAAAGCTTTAACTTAAGTCTGCGTCAACTTTATTACAAACAAGCTGATGATGATGTTTCTTTCTTGTGATAGTATATTTTGTATTAAGTGTCCAGCAGACAAGCTTTATGTCTCCTTTAAGAGATAAAACAATATCAAGATGTGAAATCAGTATCAGTTCCTCATCCCTGTGGCATGTCAACTAAAACAAATAAATGTCAATTATGACTTCAAGCACAGAAATAAAACTAGACCATGCAAACCTTGTTGGGTATTTTCAATAAATATAATCAGATAAAACTACACTAAGTAATTTAAATACAAATTTATAAGGTGTCTAGCTTGCAAAATACAGGAGATAAAAATTGCTCCTGTCTTCAGCTGTACAAAGTGGGAAACCCTAGTAAACTTTGCTCTTTTACTGTATATAACTTCAAAAGTCTGTACCATGTGACTTTATACTAGTAATACAAACAAGAGCTGTCCATAAGACAGCACGCTCGACTATTGTGGGTGTTTGCTAATAAAACAAAACTTTTATCAGTATAATAGCAAAACAAAATTCTGCTAACTATTAAGTATAAACTAGGAAAGTTGAATCATAAAAAAAGTCAAAATCTATAACTATCGATTTAATTTTTCGTAAAGTAATTGTTTGATACAAAATTTACCCTGAACACTATTGCAAGGTTTGATATAACTACCATAAGTGGTTACTGTGATATGTGCATGATAGTACCTTGCATGCAAAACTTTACCAAATTTTCAAAGTCAAATAAGGGCCATAAATTCCACTAAATTTAAACAAGAGTTAATCTGTCTTGACTGTGTGACACCTCTTACGACATTAAAAAAGTTTCAAGTCAATATCATAAGTGGTTACTGAGATATGTGCATGATAGTACCTAGCAGGCAAAACTTTAACCAAATATTCAAAGTCAAACAAGGGCCATAATTTGTACTAAATTTATACAAGAGTTATCTGCCTTGATTGTATGACACCCCTAAAGACATTAAAAAAGTTTCAAGTCAATATTATAAGTGGTTACTGAGATATGTGCATGATAGTACGTAGCAGGCAAAACTTTAACCAAATTTTCAAAGTCAAACAAGGGCCATAATTTGTACTAAATTTTTTCAAGAGTTATCTGCCTTGATTGTATGACACCCCTAAATACATGAACAAAGTTTCAAGTCAATATCATAAGTGGTTACTGAGATATAAGCATGATAGTACGTAGCAGGCAAAACTTTAACCAAATTTTCAAAGTCAAACAAGGGCCATAATTTGTACTAAATTTTTTCAAGAGTTATCTGCCTTGATTGTATGACACCCCTAAAGACATGAACAAAGTTTCAAGTCAATATCATAAGTGGTTACTGAGATATGTGCATGATAGTACTTAGCAGGCAAAACTTTAACCAAAGAAGCAACGCCGACGCCGACGCACAAGTGACTGTAATAGCTCTCCATATTCTCCGAATAGTCGAGCTAAAAATACAGCACGTTAGGCTGTCTTAGTTAGGTGCCATGCCTTTGTCTATGTGTGTAATTGTGCTTATTAGGTCCACCATCCTCGTTCGAGGTATAGTCGGTACGACCCGTTGCCTTTGTCATCCTAAATCAAGAACAAGAACAATCTGACAAGACTTTAGTCAGTAGCAATATTATATATATATATCACATCTCTGCAGGGAACTTCCTGCTAACAAGTAAAGTAAATGAAAATCTTGTTGGTTTTCAAATAATTAATACTGCATACAAGCCAATATGATACCATATTTACATATTTCTTACAGAAGTTGCGCATAAATGACAACATGAGAAACTATAAAAGCATCAAATGTATGGACAAATACTAGGCAAATGTATTTGGTATGGACAGCAAAAATTCTGTCTGGTACTAATGTCAAAGGACATGTAGAATCTGGAAAAGTATCAGAGCCTATACTGTAATGACTTACAAAAAACATGAAATACATACTCAATATTCCTCTTGAGTGTTTCTTCTTGTACATGCTTCTGAAAATATAGAAATATCAACAAATGAACAATGTGATATTAAATAGACAGTAAACAATTATAGGCAGGGTAAAGATACTGAACTTGGCCAACACAAGCTGTTGTTGATTCCACTATTTTCCTACATCTCCAGAAGTCTTAATATATTTGTGTGTTGTTTATTTCAAGATTTTCCAAATTTCTATTTATTCAAGAGTTAGCCCTATTATATTATATAATCATTTCTTGATTGCTATTTTAGCAAGTTTGATAATTTGCCAAGTGCTTCATTTGCCAACATTAACAAAAATAAAACCTCCCAAAAATTACAACCTCTACAGTACATGGGCTGTATGTGTTTAGGTGTACCAAGACTGTAATAGGAAAGTATGCTGATGGCTTAGGCAGCTTCCTTGAAAAAGGCCATACATGTATATTGTTTGACTATTTAGATGAACACCACCCACCATGAGTAGTGATTCCTGGTGATAATATGTCCCTGTTAAAAGAACGGCATGCTTCATGTAAAATACATCAGCATCTGCTATTTTAACAGACTATAAAAGCCTTTCAAAAGTATGAGGTTGAAAATCTTAATTCCTGAATTTTTACTCACTAGTTTCCCCTATTAAGTGACTTAATTTAGTTACTTTGGAAATAGCCACATTCTCCATCAATTCAGCTATCCTTTTGCTTTGAGTGGGGTGGATAAAAAATGCTCAATTACATGCCTCCATGTACAGCACTAATGTGAAGTACAGCGAAGAAGCAACAGCTGGGCCAAGACAAAGAGGAGTACATGTACTTGAAAGATAATATATGACAACAGGATCTATATTAATCTTTCTCAATATTCCATATGCTGTGTTCTATACAAGACGATATATCATACATATGTTACCACCTTCCACTTTAACAGCTAATGCTTTTGAAATGGCATAGGCGTGGCGTATTTGACGAGGTCAATATCCGAAACAACTCAACAGGGCTCAACTACAGCCAAACTCTCAAACTGACCAAAAATACCTTAATGTATTTCTACGTGTGTGTTAATCTTCTATGTATATACCAGGATGCTTTTGAATAAACATTACAAACTAACCATGGTGCAAAAACTTCACATTTCACTGAATTACTAGCGTCTTGTACATGATGCAGCCATTCTTTCCCTTGAGATGGAACACTAAGTATTCTCCTACTAGCTGGTTTATTCTCTGCATTTATTTCTTATTTTCCTGGACTAAAAGCCAATTCTGGTTTTTGAAATCAGCATTAAAGTGATCCAAATTTCGAAGAAGACTGCAGAAGTTCAACATTTTTCAATTCAATATTAAAGTTATACAGGTCTACCTAATGGTTATACTACAAAATATGTAAACATTAATATGGATGTTCTGAAAACATTAATTAAAGCAATAAGTTGCAGACATAAATGAAATAAACTTTACAAAGTATGTGGAATATCAACTTTTCACTAGTAAAAAAGATTTTCATTTTACATGTATTCATCTAAATTGAAAAAGTTTATACATAAATATCTATACATTTGTTTTAGTTGTTCCTTAGGCCATTATTTTTTTATTACTTGTTACTCGAAGTTTGAAATTAAAAAGCTCCGTACGGAGGAGGGGGAAGAAAAAAAAAAAAAAAAAAAGACTTTTTTATACATGACAAACTTTGTTTCATCGTGGACCTGCTTTCTCTTCTAAAATCCGACATAAGAACACCCCCTCCCCGAGCAAAACAATGCCCTTGAAAATTTGTTGACTTTTTTAGGGAAAAAATATATTATTTAAGGAGGGAATGGGGCGAATTTTGCCCAAATTGCGCTCAAAAATAACTACATTTTCAGATAAAAATACTGGTGTCAGTAACAAAACTGTTAACAACAGGCATTATTGTTGAAACAAATGAAAAAAATCTATTTTTATCTTTTTTTTGAGTCTTCTGAACACTGTTTTCTTTGGTAAAATTAACAAAAAACGGGGTCGCGAAAATAGATGACAAACGAAAAATCGGCGATTTTCGGCTGACTATTTCAATTGTAAGGTATCAAATAATTGCAAGAAGTGATTATGAAACGTTTTTATTGATGGAAACTTACATTTTATCACAATTTTGGCAAGCATTTGATTAATTTAATCAAAAACTTTTGTCAGCATTCATTTTGAGGGGATTTTTTGTCAAAAATGGGGGAAATATACATCATGTTAGGAGGGGAATGGGGCTGAATTATTGTCCCAAATCGGTCTGAAAAAATTCACTAGCCGAATGCAGCTTCTTGATGTTATCACTTGTATAAACGGACCTCTAATTTCGCGCTTTTAAAATTTTGAAAAAAAAAAAATTGAAAAAAAAATTGAAAAAAAAATTTTTTTTTTTTTTGAAAATACAAAAAAATAGGGGCGGCGGGTTCGAGTAACGACAAATCAAAAAACACTGGCCTATATAATATTTTTTCAGTGTGAAATGTCTTCCTTAAAATTATGATGGTAATTTTGAAGTGTTACAATATCCCTTGAGGTACACAGCTGCTCTCTGGTTACTTGCCTTCATATGGGTAATGTTTGCATTCAAATGTCCAAGTTCTCGTTGTAGAACATACAGCTTGCGTTTCTCAGCTTCCAGTAGGTGGAAAGTCACCTGAAATATAATTGTACAATGTCTGCTTACTTTGACGTATTATAAGAATGATTAAGTGATTGTATACTTACCTGAAGAAACAAGCAGCCTCAAATTAAGCATGCATGCTGAAAGCTGTTTTCTTACCTTACAAGTGAAATCTAACCCATGGTGAATGCATTCTGTATGCAAGTATATTTTGACCAAATTATAAGAGCAAGTTTCACGATAAATTTGAGTGAAGACATATCAAAACACGAACATATTTATACTCAAGACATAAAATACATTTTATTGCGATAGCATTTTTCAAGTATGCACAATTCAATATGTTTTAAAAGTATGACTTTCACCTTGTAGATAAATGCCCTGGGTGTGCCTCAGAGACCCCTGTTATAGACAACAACTTTCGATGTTATCGTATTTCAACAAGGGTCATTGTATGTAAAAGTTACACCAAAGCACTGATGGACTGACTAACAAAATAAATCCTGCAGACAAACTGGTCATTCTTATTTTTTAAATATGAATTCATCACATCACTGGTGTTGTCTTACAGAAAAAAAAGAGAGCTAAGTCACTGTTTTCATTTTATATTTTGGCAGGAAGGCAATCAACCTTTGAGTAAAACAATCAAATTTGGACACAATTAATGGTACCAAGCTGACAATGGTTTATGAGGTAACGTCTCAGGACAATGATAGAATTCCCAGTAATTTCCCTGTGAACATTTCAAGAACAGTTCAAGAAATATTCTTGAGCTGTTCAAGATTAAGTTCAAGAACGGTACCTAAAGTGTTCTTGGAGTGTTTTTAAAAAATGTTTTAAAGGTGGTCAATCACATTCTGATTATCCACCTTTAAGAGACATTAAATGAGACAAATTTAAGAAGACTTTCATGTACATGTTGTAACAGACCAGAAAAGCAAAGTTCAAGTAAGAATAGACCACATTGTTGTATTTGCTCAGTACTGACATACAATATAACAAGATGACAGTGAATATGTCAATAATCAAACATCAACAATGATGTATGATCTTTCTTCACCAAGATACACAACGTCAAGTATCTGTTCAAATCTACATAGGCCTTTGATATAGTATCAGTAGCTAACAGTGGCTAACAGATAACACCCTTTTAAGTTTTCTTCCTTCAGAAATGGTTCGGATTAAATTCTTCCCTGTTTTTCCTTTACCAGAAATTGATTAAAATTCACAAACTGTAGATCTGTATCCTGAAGGTTTTCTGTTCAACTGTATGCAGTACTGAAACCCAGACATGCTTGCTTAGACCTGCACTTCAAACTAAACAAGGTGACTGTGGCTATATAAGATGTGTGAACACTCCTTGTTTTTGATGGCTACATACATGTAGTTTAAAATGAGAGGGGTGTTAATATAATGTTTCCTTCACATTTTTAACCTCCTACATAAAATTAAAATACACAGAAATA
Organism: Saxidomus purpurata; assembly: GCA_022818135.1. Taxonomy (NCBI): domain Eukaryota; kingdom Metazoa; phylum Mollusca; class Bivalvia; order Venerida; family Veneridae; genus Saxidomus; species Saxidomus purpurata. Next base: position 50,129,192 of record JAFMSR010000002.1, on the reverse strand, counting down.
ATTTATTATCCTTTGGATATAGTCAATAAGGAAATGGTTTTAGCTAAAATATTGTGAAGTTAATGATGAAGTTGACAAACCAAGCTTGACTTGCATACAGCTTCCTCTGCTGTGCTTCAGAAGTCTGTCACAGCCTAACATGAGACAAAATGGTCAAATTGGGTATAAAACAAATATTTAAATATTCTAGGTTTCATTTTAAATTCTGTTACTGTTGAAGGAAACATCTACATTAGTTTGTCAGAACTGAAAATTCAAATGTTAAAAGATTACCATTTTCAATATTGGAAGTAAGGGTGATAACTACAAAATCCTTCAAATGAGTAAAAGATGCAAATTATAATTGATTTCTCCAAATACGTACAAACTAAAAACATTTTTCAGGGTAGGTGTACTGAATGAATGATAAAATATTATTGTCTGTACAGAAGGATTGTTTGTCAGCCGAGCTCTCGCCTCTGGACCCTGTGATGTGGTAGCATTATTACAGTTTAATGGTCGTTTGTGTTGTCCTCTGTTATGTCATAATCTTTGCTATTCTCATAATACTGCATATCAACTTAAAAAAAATCTTGTTGCAAGTTCGTGATACATGTTATAGCAATGTACCACAGCATTTTTAATGACCTGTCATGCATTGTGTATGTAATATCATAATGTGACAGAATTGATCTCTTCACCTGTAATTTTAATTACAATTCTGCCTTGACTGTAATAAAGCTAATAAGCTTAACCTAGTCACCAACAAAGCTGTACTATATTCCTTATATGGTAGTGTGATAATGATCCTGATATCAGGTTTGAAAATCACGCAACAAGAATATAAGTCTTTTGGTATTATGTCATGTGATCATAGCACAAACTGTTCTAGAAGGTGAGACAAAAAAATGGATCCATCCATTATACTGCTCTGAGATGTCTATAAATCTTGACATAATACTAGAAGTATATTACTTTGGAACTGGTAGATTCATATGACACCTGCATGAATTGATTTTGTGTAAAATACCCAGATTTAGCTTTTTCTTTGAACTTTTCTGTATTTGTCTAACACTCAAGTGAATATGGATGTCATGTGGAATTGTAAATGATACATGTTCTATTGGTAATAGAAAATGTCGCTGCTGTTACTGTATCACCTATCACTAATATGTGAGGCGTAAAGGTGTGTAAAATGAAATTCAATATAGTATTCTTCCGACTTTAATGGAATGATGCCAGTGTATATTTTATATACTGTTTCCATTTCAGCAATTTGTTTCTCGACCCTGCAGTGTTCGTTACCATTAAATTGTATCAAAGTAATAACACAAATAAACTCACTTCATGAATATTTTGCAGCCAGAAGTTACATGACATCTCCAGGGAGTAGTATATTCAATAAAATATTAATTATTTCCTGTGATTCGCATTTTCCGAGGTAACAGGTTAAAATCCAATCAATAGCAAATTGAAATATGATGGAGAATATCAGTATGTTCTTAGTCTATTTAAAGGTGAAGGTCAATAAAATCACATAATTAAAGCATTATAGCACTTATCATAATGCATTGAAAGAAAATATATGGTATCTCCTTTCAAATTTAAGGAACGTCCTGAAAAATTTGGAAAATCTACACATCGATCACCAGTACATCATTAAAGGGACTGAATAGCATTACATGAACAATAAATCTTGTAATGAAATGAACCAAAATACAACTCCTTCAACTGACAACTCCTTCAACTGACAGTAACTATGATATTGTTTAATGGCTGATAATTAAAACAAGTACCACAATATTTTCATTAGTGTGATACTTCAATCAAACTTGGGACTGTCTGGACAATTTAAAGACCAAATCAGGACTAGCAAAACTGTATGACAAAAACAATTGTACACAATGTTTAAGGGGGAGTCAGATTTTATGGTTTCTGTAACAACTTTAAGTTCTAATATCCCCCATCTTGGGCTTTAACATCAACATGTGACCTCGACATCTGAGTGGTGCAATGCATGTGAAGTATTAATGAATTTCTATAAAAACAAGATGCTGTATCTGTGATCATAACTGAATTCCCATAAAGACAAGGTGCTGTATCTGTGAAACATGTCTGAATTCCCATAAAGACAATGTGCTTATTACAAGTGAGGTGTTATTGAATGCCCATTAAGACAATGTGCTATGAAAAATCTGTACTGAAATATAAAACTGTCCGTAATGTTCCTGTAAATGTTCCTTTAAGGAGGGACTTGATCCTTTTCTGATCACTGAAGAAACTTATAATATCAAATAATTTTTATTTGATTCTTAGTTTTGCAATTGTAAGTAAAACTTTTGTCAGTAGCATGATATGCAGTCAGGTTATTGCTCAACATACTGGTCATCAATTTAATCAGGTATATTTTCTCCCTTTTCCTGGTGTGGTTTTTCATGGTAAGCTAGAAGATATACAATAGAACTACTGTGTGACAGTGTGACAGATAGATAATTATCATAATAGCAGTCTTGTATCATTATGCTAAAGACATCAATTAATGTAATTGGGACATGTACACCTTTGTTTTATGTATGTAAACATAACATGATGAATAGCCTGACCATCAATAAAACAACACTAGATCTAATGAATTGTGACTGCATAAAAGCCAAACTGTGTTGAGGATTTTAACGGTTGTACTGTGAGTCAGTAAGAAAAGAAATTGTCAGAATGGACATCCCCTTACACCTTGTGAATGTCATAAAATTGATGAAAAAGCAAGGTTCCAGTTTAAGTTCCTTTAAAGTTTTTCTGTATTTTTTAACTTAATATACACTACCAATTTATAAAGCAATTACAAATGTTTTGAAATTCAAATATAAACATGTCAAACCAAGCTCACCAACACTATTTCAACAGATTTTCCCAAATTGCTACCTATCTTTTTACTTGTGTCTGTTTTTATGTATTCCAGTCATTACAGTTTTATGTTTTAATTAAGTATCGATCATTTTTGAGAAATTTATTTTATATAAAATATTCACTGGGAACTGTGAACGAGCACTGGCCCAATCTTTGGGATAATTAAAAAGTACATGTAGTTGCAATCTACTTGATTTATAATGAGATAAAAACACATATAATTTGTTAATGATTAATTTTCTTAAGAAAATGTATTGTAAAAAAACATTTAGTCCTTGTTTGTCAGTTTTCATATATTTATTTAATCAGAAACAGCTATTATTAATTCTTTCAAATGATATATCCAACAGCAATATTTTTGCAGAAATGGATTTATCCCCACCGTAATTCATATGGATTTTATAATGGGGCACTTGAAATGTCAATTGTATTGCAATATAATGAGCACTTCAAATGGTAAGTTGAACTTCAGACTATAAAATTGTTATTAACCTTGCAATTGAACTTTTGCAACAGGAAAAGTCATATTTGATTACTGTCTTGTCTTATTGAAGAAGAGCCAGACCTCTGGTCAAGACCGAAGATTAAAAAAGGGGCTTTTGGTTTGAAGGTAAAATGCAGACAGTTGTCTGGCATGAACTCTTTTCAACAATTGAAAGCACAATATAAATCAATTGAAAGTGTCAGTTTGGGAAGGGTCATTTTATTGAGGGATCCTGGTTGGGTTAATGTGACCAAGTGAAATCATCTATGTGCTTTTTCTTTCATTAGTATAAAAAATATTTATTTCTAAATAATTCACTTTGTTTGGTATATACAACATTTAAACTGCTTTATATTGCTAAACAGATTTGTCAGATAAATCCACCTCTCTTATATAATTTAGAAAATATACCTCAAGCTGTATTCCGAAGAGATCACAATTTGGTTCAAGACCCGGGTTGTCCTCTTGGTCTTCCCTGTCTGAAAGTCTTATAGCTGGATCTGAATGAGACCTGTCCAGTGTCCGATGGTATTTGTTATGGTTTGGTGTTGTATCAGGACTCACCTCTGGTGAGTTTGTGCGGTTGTATGTGATTTTTGTACACATACACAGTGAGCCATTCTCTGTATCCATTGATGTATCACTAAAACTATACGAACTGGAAGAGCTTGAATCTTCCATTCCTTCAAAAATGTTAAAGAAAATAATTACAAAATCATTACAGTACAGTATAATTTTTAATATGTTTTTAGATGAAGAATTTTGTTCCAATCAATTCCACATCATCCAGATCTACAGTTCCATTCTGAATAATCACATTAATTAATATGCAACTCAGTAAGTTGTAAATAATAAGTATGTATCAATTTCTGCACAGACCTCTAATGTACTTTCCGTGTTCCACCTAGCAATAACACCGTGAACATGACACACCTGTACAATTCTTGTCATCAACACTGATTACTTGCCGACGACAAAACATTGATTAATCAAATAAACAGATAAATATTCACAAGGAATATCTACGAAGTATCAACTTAACAGAATAATGATTCCGGTATGAAAATGCATCAATTCAGTATTTGACAACAATCGATTCATTGATGATAGCGTATCACTTTATTGACACCTTTGTCGCACCTGCCGTCTCCGCCCACTTCGCACGAATCGGCACGGATCTCGCGGAAAAACCAAGACCGATCCATTTCTTAATTACAGGACTGACTGTTGAAAAACTCTAAATGATTTTAAGCAGTACAAATTAATGACGAGCCTAAATAAGATCTGCTGAATATTGGTAGCTAAAGAATCAATATAATTAGGTTAAAACACAGAAAAAAGGTTTACTGATAAAGGTTTCAACCTCTCTGTACCTTGAACAACCTTACCTTGGAAATAGAATCTCCCATATCGACTGGATATTCTTGTCGTATTATCGGTCGGGGGTGGGCCTGTCAGGCATGCACGCTGTCCGATGAAACAACCGCATTTGTTATAGCGTATAGAGCAAAGCCGGAAGTTATAAAACATTTGATAAAGAAAAAAATGCAGCAGGGGGGGGGGGGGGGGGGGGTTATGACGATTTTTTTTGTGGGGTGGGGGCGGTTTTTGTTTTTGTGTGTTTTTTAGCAAATGACACCAAATTTTGTTTTTTTTTTTTTTTTATAAAAGGAAAAGAGTTTTTTCATTCTAAATGTTAGTCGAGTCTAGATCGCTGCTGACTTACAAATTATTCAATTATGGACGATATTTTTCCTGCATTAAAAATTTCCTCCGAAAATAAGAACACAAATGCTCCATTTAAATACGTTCGTTGAGGGCACACGAATGATATGAAGGTTTTTCATGAAAATTTTTTGGGTAGATTAAGAATTAGAATTAGTATTCGGGAGCGATCTACCTTAAGATCGTAAAAAAAAAGTTTCGATTTATTAGTTGAAACAAAATGTGAGTAAAGCTATTGAGAGTTAATATAACTGAACACATTCTAGAAATAATGGACTGTCCACATAGAAAAACATCATCGGAGTACATAAAATTTGGCACTGAAAAAAAAAAAAAAATTTTTTTCCGAATATTTTTAAGGTTGCTTGAAATCCAGTTGCTGAAATTACAAGTTTTTATATGTAAGATGATTAAATAATATTTAAATGCAGACTTGATCATACATTATAAATGTAACTCGAAGGTAAGTGTCAAATAGTATGTGTATAAAGTATAGGCTATCATTCATTAAATTTATGGTTCGTTATTGTCACATGATAAATAAATTCATATGTTAGATCGATCGTTCACAATAAAAAAGTTGCGTATTTAGATTGGGGCACTCTGCAAATGTTTGTTCGGGGGGGGGGGGGGATTAAATGCAAATGGGGGGGGGGGGGGGGGGGGGGGGGGGGGGGGGGGGGGGTGGGGGGGGGGGGGCCAAAAAAAAAAAAAAAAAATTCCTTCCTTTTTTGTTGTTTTTCTTGGGCTAATACTATGGTTGGGGTGGGGGGGAATTCCATCAATTAACCATGGCAACGTTTAAAATAGATATGTTTGTGTGTTTGATTTTAGAATGGATTTTAAGGATAAGCTATGTGTTCCGCAACATTAAGTGACTTTTAGTAAGTATCTGTTTCACATTATTCAAATAGGGCCTTTACTTTTTTTTATAATAGGGATTTTAGATTTTGAAAAATGCCAGCCCTTTAAAAGACTAAAATCTAAATCTAAAAAACAAACGTGATTTAAAATATCATACGGTCCGTAATAAAAACATTTGTGACAAAATTTTCAACATAACATTCTCGTATATCCTAATGATGTGTTTCGACGATTTTGTTTTGACATATACGAGAAAAAGTGGTGTACCTTGGAAATCTATATCAAATCAGGACAAGTTGAAAAATAAATTATTTATCTTAATATAAGAAACTTAAAGAAAAAACTTAAAAATAGATCATTTTACATAGGCCGAATAAAATACATTTTCTGTCTTTTCTTGTCGTGCATGATATTTCACCGAACGTCATTTAACACTCATTTTCAAGGGGGGGGGGGGGGGGGGGGGAATTTTTTTAAAAAAATATCTGACAAACATCGCTAAGACATGAAATAAGTAAAAATATAGAAATGTTTGTTTAACGTCAAATTTGTCGGGCGAAAAAAAGACTATCTTAAGCTTACTCCCGATTTGAACTATGCGGGGGGGGGGGGGGGTTGTTTTCACCTCGGCAATATGGCGGATAATTGGTAACTACGGAAGTGACGTCATGCCGACCTGATCAATATCTTTCTGCTTACAAACACGTTCGTTTAGACACGAATGAATGAGCGTTTAGCTATTGAGAGTTAAGATAACTGTACACAGTCTAGAAGCTGCGCCCATGGGAAAGGCATGAAAACAGGTACTGAAACCCAAGAAAAATCCTGGTATTTATTGCCGGGTCAATATATTTTATCAGAAAATATCTATCTATCTGCCAGTTATGTCAAACTCTTAAATGGAAAATGCTACTGTAGATCTAGTTTAAACACATAAAGTCAATGTTACAGGTGGTAAACTGGTAAATTGCATAGGTATTTCTTGCACAACTTTCTTTTGTTTAGATACATTTTAGCTCAATAACTTAATGATTAAGGATCATGCAAAGTGTTTGAAATTTTGTCCTTTTATACTTAATAGACAAAATAATCTCTTATTTCATAATATTATATCAATTTGTTCAGAAAAGGCAGTTGAAGACCAATAATTAAGTAAGAAGTTTTCTTCGCTTCCAGTGCATCATTTACTTTGAACTTAAGACCTAGTCTAATTAATTTGACATTGAAGCTAGCAAGACCTAGCCTTATTATTTCGGCTCATCAGTTTAACCTGTTTTTTGAATCATCGATGAGTTGTCAAACCTCAAAGGTAAGCGCACATCCAAAAATTATCTCGCTGGCTTCAACGTCAAATTAATTAAACTACTTAAGACCTGTTACATAATATAAAGCATGAAACTCCTTTATTAAAAAAAATGTTCTCAAAAATTATAATTGTTATTATGCACAATAGGCTTATCTAGGTAGTCTGAGTAGTAAAATTGAAACAAACAATGAATATTTTAAAATATGTTGAAAGACTCAAAATGAATGTGAAAGTAGAACTGTCAAAAAACAAATGAATTGCTGGCATTTTGCATTGAATTATTATAACTGTTACATTACTCAGAGTACCTAGATTAGTATATTGCGCATATAATAAAAAATTTTGAGAAACAATATTTGAAATAAAGAAGTTTGGTGTTTTCTACATAATTGCCTCTAGGTATGTCTGTGATGAATGAACCACAAACAACATTTCTTAACCAAATATTCACTACAGAAAGCTTCCACTGAATTTCTCGAACATTTTGGTGCATGAAATATAAGGCTATTTATCTAGAAAGGTATAATGATTTGAAGGACAAAATTCATGTTGAGGACCATTCAAACACTTTACATGATCCTTAAGGGTTATAGATCATGATCAGACCGGATGGATATGCAGACTGGTTATGATCTACAATGGTTTGTAGAAGAACTTGTCAACTGTATAGTTAGGGTTAATATCACTTGTTCAATACTGTTTATGAGAAAAGAATAAGTTACTGAAATAATAACAACTTATACACAGGTAAATGTGAATGATGTCAGCCACAATACCATCTGCTTGGGATAGTCTGCTGAAACTGTTGGGGACTTCAAAGTATTGGTATGGACCAGGATTGTCCTTGTTGCAGGAGAATGTGAGAAAGATGTGGTAAAATATATCGAGGCTTTTCACTTCTTTTTTTGTAATTTTTGTCATAACACATGTTTTTCTTTTCCATGGAAGTGTCAGTGTTTTTGTAGGTATCTAGCATTTCTAACCAGTTAACAACAGCTTTCTATAAGTATGACTCCAACTTCTGTCTTGAATCAGTTGCATGAGTAAATGACAATGACATAATTCTGAAACTTGCCAGCCAGAGCCTGCTAGACTGTGTTGGTGTGAGCACACTCGAAGGTGTGAGATAAACTGATTATCCATGCTGTTAGTAGGTTCTATTGTTGTGCCTCATTTTCATTCAGTCTGATAAGTAGAAGACAAATTGAAACAGATAAGGATGAATTAGCATTTCAGTGCCAGCCATGTAAACCATACATGTACTAAGTTTAAGACAATACACATATAAAAACAAAGAAAACAGATTCCAGTGTCTCTTTTTCATCATTATTGGATAAATTGTAATTGAACTGATCAATTTCTCACCAAACACTTAAAAGTTGAAAATCTTATGTTATGTGCTAGTTTTTCTGTCTTGTGTTATAGACATAAAAGGAAACAATGCCTTAGTTAGATGCCTTGTCAAATGCATTTAGTGTTACGATTCCTCTCCAGTGTATAGTTGTGTGAGCCAGAAAACAGAAAATTCATAAAATGTTTGACTGTATTGTAATGTTGCATTGCAGGTATGAGAGAATGGTGAAAAAAGCTGAATCTGCCTTCTATATCAATGGACCCGTAGGTAAACAATTGACTTTGAAAGTTTAGGCTTTTACATTGTACATTGAAATATTCCTTTCATGATTGAATCACTGGCATTTACTTTTCATTTTGGTATGAAAAAACTGTTTGGAATATTTAAAAGAACATGGGTACTTTGCTGCAGGTAAGGCTGTCAGGATCATATATTTCAAATGGCTGATTTGAGTTCAAGCCACTTCTTTTGCATGAAAACATGGTGAAATTTATTATACGTTGCTGCAAAATTCTTAACGTCTATAGAGCATTTTGATTGAAACTTTTAGATGGTGCAGTATTGAAATTCACATGATCTGTAAACAATCTTACAGATCTAGAGTTGTATTCATATCCTTGAACAAATCGTTCAGCATTTAGAACTGAAAAGTTTTTATTGATTCCATAAATTTACTATTTATTATGTCTTTCACTTCCAGTAGTGTATGATTCACTTAGCAACCTTATGTAATGGGACTGCAGAAAATGACTGGTAACAAATCAATTAATTTCTCAGGGCAGGACTTCTGGCCTTATTTCTGGCTTCCATAACTAAATTGGTCTTTTTATTGTGTCAGTTGACCATGAGAAATAGAAATAATAGCAACAAAGACCTTTGGCTATTCTGGCCTATGCAGAAGGCAGGTAGTTGGATCATCAGGAATGTAGAGGCCACTATTTAGTGTAAACTAAAAAAAAAATCAGCTAACATATAAACAGTTTGACATGATTCATTCTGTTAATTCAGAATAAATTGATATTGGGGTTATAGTAAACTTACTTATTTGTTTGCTCCTACCATAAATTATTGGTTGTCACACAGGAAATCAGCCATTTTTTAGTATCGCGGAAGGTGTATAGATTAAAACTTAAACATTTTTTTCTTGGTCCTAGGGAATGTGTCTGTGGTATATGCAATGTGGGTTTTTGCATTTAAAAGTGCTTGAAAGCTTTGAAATTTAAGAATGTCCTCAGTAATTGATGAGACTTGGATAGCCTCAGGATTAGATGGATTTAAATGTTTGGAAGCCTCTTTTATGTACATTCAGACATTTAACATCAGAGGTATTCAGTGATTTGCATTTAAATCTTCTACATTGATTTGAATATAACAACCTAGTATTCAGCTTATCTTTGCAGATCCCCTTGATTACTACCCAAGGTTGTTAGAATTACAAAGTGAACATATTCCATTCTCAATAGCACATGTATCATCCTGTACAGCTGAGAGAAAGCCGCTGTCAGAAAACCTTCAGACTTTTAGAAAGTAAGAAACATTTTGTCATTTTCTAATAACAAATTTGAAACACTTTTGTGATAGTAATGACCAAGTCAAAAAGCAGACACATTTTTATTGAATCAAAAGTGCATGTTTTTTTTCATGTCTATATGAAACTAGTTTGTATATGTTTGACACAATAATGATATAGCAGTGTACAGACTTACGGAAAACAGTTTCTATATATTTTATTGGAAATGTGCACAGTTAACAGTTTCTTTGTACCTGAACTCTAACACAGCTCGTCTGATTTGTCAGTGAATAAGCCCTGCAAATTCTGTCTTAAACACTGGGCCAGTACTTCAAGCAATTGGCAGGATTAGATACTGCTTTAGCATCAAAACTGATGTCAAAGTGTCCCACCTTAGTCCTTATGTAGAAGTAAATGTCTGCAAAAAAGATGCCTAGATTGCTCATGGTGAGATATTGTGACTGCTTGATATCCATCATCAGTTGCTTCAAAGGACATCTTCTTCACCACTGGGCCTATTTCAATTAAACTTTGCAGGATTGTTCATTGGATAGTCCTCTACCAAAATTTCTAAAATTTTTTCCACTCCACAAAATGGCCACCAGTGGCAAAATATTAAAACCCTTAAACAACAAATAAACATTAAGTAATGCTATTTCATTCAAACTTCACAGGATCGTTTCCACTTGTAAATCAAAGATGGTTACTAAACTACTATGCCATTTTCTGTCCAGAAAATGCGGATCTGATCAAGGGGTTTTGCAGATGTTCTCTATTCACAATATAGAGCCATCATGGCCAAATCGTATGTCACTGTTTGTGATATTTGACTTTCCTTTGATTAAAAATGTTGTGGTTTTGTGTTTGCTGCTGTTGGTGGTATTAATGACTCATACCACAGTTTATTTATGGACTATGACATGAATGAATTATATCATAGAATGGTGTAACATTAAAACCATTATCCGTGTTATTTTACAGTTTTGGGACCGAGACAAGTTTTTTGTTTCTGCATTTCTGCCCTCAGTCTTCTGCTAACACATCATATGACCAGCTTGTTAACGTTAGATTATCATGGTGGAAACAGGTATGGTTTAGTAATAGATTTAGTATCTGATTCCCCAACTTAACGCTGTGAAATGGTAGTTGTGCTGTCGCTGTCTTTTCACAATATGTGTACCTGTTGTCAGAATCTGGTATACCATTCTTCCCCATTCCATCTTTTAGTATTTCTGCTTCCACTTGTTGCCTGAGTTGAAAAGTTCTGTTTTCATGCTAGTATCTCATGGTGAAACAATTTCTTACAGCTTAGATTAATCACTCTTGAGACCCTTCTTTGGAGAGAAGCAAAGTGGAATTAATGTGTCTTTACGAAGGCCACTAACACCATGACTGGTGGGGATCGAATCCTGGACCTACAAGTCCTCAAGTGAATTCTCTACCACTGCTACGTCAAAAGTTCTATAACTCTAGTTTACAGAGATTTGTTTAAGCTTGTTTGCAACATAAACTTATATTAAATACTCTCAAAACACTGGTGAATCTAATCAGCTAGCAATCAATTGTGCTGCGTGACTTTCAGGTAAGGAGTCCATTACTGTACTCTTACATCACAGCATGTCCTACACGTTTCTGTTATTTAGATGGCTAAGAATACACAGTTATTTCATACTGTTTTGACAGTTACAGCTTGAGAAAGTGCTTTAATAGTTTAAGTATGAGCTGTAGCTGGCTGTATTATGGTAGAACACTAAGCTTAGAGAATAAATAGTTCCGATGACTTACCTCCTCATTTTCTTATTTCAGTGCTTCTGAAATAGCCTGTTGCTGACCTTGTCATATTTGTATGATGGTTTAGCTTGTGTATGTACATGTAGCTGCAACAGCACCAACGTGTTTCCAGCATCTTTTATTCTAAAACAGTGGGACACTTTCTATTACTTTTACTGACATTTTAACAACATTATGTCTCGCAGGTACAATATTCTGGTCACAAATCTATATATAACTTTAATGATTATGTTACAGTTGTCATACAACTCATCAAATTTCACCCTGTCTAACATGGAGGAGAACAACAGCGTGTTGTCTGGTAGACGTATACAATACAAGTTTCCGTGGGGTCTCGAGACAGTTGAAACTGTTTGTAATATGGGAGACGAATGCCTGAAAAATTTCCAGAAGAAGACAAACGCAAAATGTGAGGTAATAAACAAAAGCTACATTTCATGTTGTTAAAAAATAAGCAAAAATTACATTTACCATTTTTTTGGAGGAGGCCATGTACCCGGTTTATGCTGTTGTCTGTCTGTACAAATCTTCAGTGTTTTTAAAGTTGGACTATTCCAGGAAATGAAGAGCTATAATTGTACTCTCCTCCGCATCGGTTACAGTTTTTAAGTGCATGTCTGAGTTACTTATTGTCTTGAAACTTGAAATGAACAATATTTTTACCCATTAAGCAATTCCTGTAGCCTTGTTTAGAATTTTCACACATATAATAATGCCCTTTCTTGAATGTTTGGTTGATAATAATAGCAATAATCACTGCTATAAAGCTTGTTTTATATCCTGGTACATGTATAGAAAAATGCAAAGCTTTCACAATTTTGTATAGTGTCATAATTTGTTTCTGGTAATATTTAATGAAGTCAAGCTTGCTTGGTAGAACAGTGGGTATTTATAGTGACATACATATATGGAAAAGAATAATAAAGGGAGGTAATTAAATTTGTTAAATGGGGGTATTTCGCCACATGTTCGGCTTGTTTTATTCATTTTCTCAAGTTTTTTTTGCATGATGATATGTTACTAAATTATTCAAAATAAACAGTCATTAAAAATAATGACATATGTACAAATTAAACCCTGTAAATATGCAGACATAGAAAAGTCTCATATATATAGACCTTTTAACATGTTTAGAGTTGTGCTGCTAGGCAACTTGCAGTTGGAGCTACTTACTGGGAACATTGTTTCTCATACCAGCTCTAGGGAAAGTCCCCAGACACAGAGCAGAGAGTGTTTCTCATTGACTAAGGCATCCAGTCCTTTACCCCTGTAACAATGCAGTGAGGCCTTGTGCTGAGCTAGGGGTGTGATTGGTGATAGTCATAGCACAGTTATGCAAGTGGTGTTGATAAACACTGACTCAATGGGGCTTATGCTTGGTTAGCTATTTTGGTGAGGCATAAACATTGCTAAACATATTGTTTTGTTTGACGGTGTCCATCAGAATTTTGTGTTACATGTTTAGACCTAAAGAATATAAGCTACAGTTGTACGACTTAAAATCATCAGTAGCAGGACTGGTGTTGACCTAGTGCTGTTGTTTTCACCCAATAAGAGCAGAGATAGCAAAAAAATGGGCATTTTCAGTCTGCACCTTGCATTGGATAAAAAGTATTTTACTTAGCATCATAAAACAATACATTTCTATTCAGTATTTTAAATAAACAAGTTTTTTCTACTCCCTAATCAATGTTTTGCATTCGAGTAAAGTTATGCTTAACTAACTATTACTATTTAACTTTCATGTTTGCTTCAATCTTTCATGTTTGTAAGAAAACAAATGTTACATTTCAGTTCAGTTTGTATATCTCAACCAAATAAAGATGTATTTGTCATAAAATAATGTATTTCAGTACACTAATGGGAAGAAGAGTGTATATCCAATACAGATACAGTGTGAGATGACGCTAGGGATGGCAACTGCTCTCTTCCTTAAGGATGCTTACACAGAAAAATCTTTGGATGAAAATAAGTTTAAACAGGTTGATATGACAGAGTGTAGTCAATATTACACAGACAGATATATATTTTATACCTTAAATGGAGTTACTGGTATACACCTTGTCTGTCTATCCATCCGTGTGTCCATGCACATTTTGTCCGCACTGTTTCTTAGCAACCACTGGGCAGATACCAGTTTTACTTTATAAGAGTGATTGGTATGAAGTCTATTTGTGCAGATGTTCTTTGATTTTTTAGCATATTTATTAATAAACAGTTTTCTCTGACATGATTATTTCAAAAATACCTAGTTTTAGTAATTTCTTGTTTGTTTGCCACTTTGCCGATGATGCGCCGGATTTCACCAAATTGCGCATGATCCATCACGCTTAAATTACCAAATTAACTATGTATGATATAGGTCATTAAAACTAGAGCCATTACTTGGTTAGCTATTTTGTACAACTGATATTTACGGTGGAATCTGCATTTTTAAATGGTTGCAATTTAATTAATGGTGACGACAAAGTTAATACTACTCTGAAGCTTCCTGTGCTATTTATAGCACAAGAGTATTGTTTTTCGCATCATATATGAGGTATCTAGACGTCTAGTAGATTTAAATTTTGGGCCAAACTTACAGTTGTTTGCTTATCATGATTATTTTCAAAACTTACCGTTTTAGTAATCTCTTCAGTTTGTAAAGACACATGGTTATCGATCGGCGAATGAGGGGCAGTTTCGTCAAATAACGCAAGGTATTACTGTCTTGATGTATAATGAATGAATAATCCTATGATTAGCGTGTATTTTGCTTAAATGATTAGAGCTATTTCTACTCTAAATTAGCTATCCTTACTTAAATAAGTATATTTTTGTAACTTCAGTTGTAGAAAATGATGAAATTATAATATGGGAAAAGAAGAATTGCCAGTGAAGGCTCATTTACAATTTCATGAATGTGCATAAATGATTACAGAAATTAATAAAACTGTACATTCAGCATTTCAAAATATAGTAATGGATTTCTTAATAAGTTAAGTAAGAGTACTTGATTATTAGAGTTAAAAAATAAAGCAAAATACGTGGTAAGTGGTTTTCTTTCTTCAAACAGAAACACTTCTACAGCGGATTTTGTGCCAAACAAATAGTAATTATACGGTTAACTGTAAATTACTTTAAATTACTTTATTAGGCTAAGCAAAAGAATAAAGAAGTTATGAAGTAAATTTCAATAAAACGTTTTGAAAAATGTCAAAGCGAACTTGAAAACTGAAGCAAATAATGATGAATAGTAATGGCAAGTACAGCATGAGAGTAAGACAGTAGGACCTATACTAACATACTACAGCTTTATAACATATCAATCATGACTTCAAAATAATCTTCTAACGATTATTTAACGATGTCAGCAACATATTCTAAAGAAAGCAAATTAATATAAATAGTTAGAAATAGTTAGAAAAACAGACCTATTTACATCAGCCGTGTACATAGCACCGCAATCAGTTTGTAAACGGATGATGAAAAAGAGGGGAAAAAAGTTTTAATGATAAAAATTGGAAAGTGTTGCCATAATACTGAGATTACATTTATTCTTCTACTTTTCCGGGTAAAAGTATATAATAATCATTAAGAATATCAGTTCATAACACTGCTGTTGCTTGTACACAAAATCATTTCTTTTTCAGAAACAGGAAAATAATTCTCCTAGCTTTAAAAGTGTTGTCATAGTATCCAATAATTATACATATGAAGATACAAAAAAAAGGGAACACGTAGGGGCCATTGGTTTTTCTTCTGACATGATTAGTACTGTAAAAATAGATCTGTAAAATATAAATGAATATCTATTAATTTCAATTATATCTCATTCTAACTAAAAGTTCAACTTATCAACATAATCTTTAAAAAATATTTAGACAGAAAACAAAAAAAGACCGCGTCAATGCAGTTTTATTTCAGTTAACATAGACCATATTTATGTGAATTTAGGACCAGTTAATTTATACGCCTGTATATTAAAACTATTTTATTAATTTTTTTAAATCATGTCCCCATTTAGAGAAAAAGGGGAGACATTAAAAAGGTTTAAGTAAAATATATTCAAAACTGTTACCGGTTCCACTTTAATATGAAAGAAAATAACCTCAAGAAGATGTGTCTATCGTTTTTTTTTCATTGATCATTCTAAATAATTTTAAATATATTTGATTATGATTTAAAGAATAATATATTATTAAACATCGTAAATGGCTTTTAAAAATCTTAATAAAGTGTTTTATAAAACAAATTTAAATGATTTATCAATATATCATTATGTATCACTTATGCAGTGGCGTGTAACTGCCCCCTCATTTGTTAATACGGTCGATATTCATTGATGTCGCATGCGCAGAGGTCTGTGAAAAACCCGTATTGTTAGGCAGGGCAGGGAAAGAAGTTGAGTTCATCGAATATTTTGCCTCTTCCAAGACCTTTAGTGTTTCCAAAAGGGACAAATTCTGGTGAGTGGCAAAGACATTTGGAATTGACCACAGATTTAGAATTCATCAGTTCAAATTTCAGTTATTCTCCCCAAAACTGTTTGGACCAATAAGTGGGTACAGATATTTATACCCCAACAAAAGTCTGTAGAGATATAAAGGTATCAGCTTGGTTGGTTTTCATGTCCACTCCATATCTCCTAAACCCAGGAATTTCATGAAACTTGGGTCAGATTTTCTACTCATCCAGATCACCTGCAGAAGTTATGTTCCAACCCCACATGGTCAAGGTCACACTTAGGGGCCATTGGTTTTTCATGTCTGCTCCATACATCGTTACTCCTGAACCCCTTAAAGGATTTTCATATAACTCAAATGTTCATCTTTTCAACAGAACATGCAGAACTCGGGTTCCAACCTTAGGAGTCAATTGTTTTTCATGTCTGCTCTTTAGTTCTTTAACCTTTTGGAGGTTTGTCATGATACTAGGGTCAAATGTTGTTCTCTTTTTTTCCTTTGATTGTTTATAGTCCTGGCCGACCCTGGGATATCTCCCTGGGTGAACTTGCGAAGACTCCTGACAGGAGCAGGTTGAAGAGAGACAGATGCAGATACAAGGGAATCT
This sequence comes from Saxidomus purpurata, assembly GCA_022818135.1. Taxonomy (NCBI): domain Eukaryota; kingdom Metazoa; phylum Mollusca; class Bivalvia; order Venerida; family Veneridae; genus Saxidomus; species Saxidomus purpurata. Next base: position 50,112,223 of record JAFMSR010000002.1, on the reverse strand, counting down.
GGGTACAGGACACTAGCTCTTTTACGAATAGACCCCTTGGTTCTTTTATATGCCCAATGTATTATAGCAACAATACACATGAGACTACCTCTGGGTTTCTAACAATTTCATGTCCAGATGGGTGGGAAACACTGAAAAGCATTTAAAAAATTTCCAGTGTCTGGGCCGGGATTTGAACCTAGGATCTCCAGATTGGTAGTCCAGAGTGTTGACCACTCGAGGACCACGCCACCCTATTGTTGTTCTCATCAAGACAATTTTGACACATGTTCATCTTAAGGGAAATAATGCATACAGTGAGCTAATAATGGAAAAACGTCCCTTCAATTTTTCCTTAAAACAACATTGGTTGCAATGGTAATTGAAAAGAAAAACTTCAAAATCTCCTTCTAAAAGATCGGAAGGCCCAGGGCTTAGATATTTGGCATGCAGCATTGTCTAGTGGACCTCTAACAAGATTGTTAAAATTATAACCCCCAGCTCAAAATTGCCCCTGCCCGGGGTTCACTTGATTCTACATAGGCTTATACTGGGAAAACTTTTAAAATCTTCTCTGAAATCACAAGACCTAGAGCTTAGATATTTAGCAGGTAGCATTGGCTAGTGGACCTCTATGGTCACAATTGAATCCATCCGGGGGTTACTTTATTTTACCTAGGCTTATATTGGAAAACTTTGAAAAATCTTCTTTGAAACCACTAGGTCTAGAGCTAAGATATTTAGCATGTAGAATTGCCCAGTGAACCTCTACCAAGATTATTCAAATTATGACCCCCTGGTCAAGTTCGCTCCTGTCCAGGGGTCACTTGATTTTACATGGGCTTATATAGTAAAATCTTCTCTGAAGCCAAGTGAGGGATATAGGGCCATCTCGTCTTGATTTAAATAATTTCCAAGTTGTGCTTTGTGTTTTTGCTTCAGGCAGATTCAGCAGTGGAAAATATTTATTTGTCCTGTATATCACCAGGTTATTCATTTGAATCCAGCATTGGCTCCTTTTAAAGTGGCTGTATGCAGACAAGGAAAGAAACGTGAAGAGATCAATGAGGTTACTACATATATTGCAAGTAACATGAGGAAAGAAGGTCATCAGATCCTAGACACATGGGACGCTGCAAATGAACTTGATGTGCAATTAAACAGGTATAGAATTTTAATGTTTCAGTATGTCAGGTACACGTAGTTTCAAAGTGTTAGAATTAAGTGAGTTTTATACCACATACAAGGGCATATATAGTAATAACAACAAAACAGGATGGTGAGTGTGGCTTTACCATGTGCCTTCAGCTCCCACGGCGCTTTGATTCATGTGATACCTGCCATGGAACACCTGTGGTGAGTCCCTCACCACTAAAGCTGCAGTTAGCATTATAATCGTGAATGTGCTGAATATGTACCGGATGGTGAATTAGTTAACTACTTGAGTGTTTGGTTGGTTGTCCGTTTAGAATATAATCAGATCTATGTTTTCATTAATAATTTATAACCAACTTATTTTAGCTTTGATCAAATGGGAATTCCATTCACAGTAATAGTGAGTGACTCAACAATAGAGACAGGAACCATTCAGATTCGAAATCGTGACACAGGAATTCAGGTATATTTAATGTAGCTTCATTAATAAATGGGTAAATAGTTACTATGCTATGCTTTAGAAGTACTAAGAAGTCAAGTTTTTAATACAGCAGAGGATGTTCTTGAAAAACTCAGTTTTCAGAGAAAATGTTAAAATTAAAAAACACCTAGTATGTTATTCGGCTGTGTATTGCATAGACTTTGATGTACATTTTCTTGTGACAGGTGAGTTAGACACGGGCGGCTGATGCTCTAAGAAGCTGGAAAGGTCCTGAGTTAGGACTCTTCATTTTTATCACTACACGTATTTACATAACGCAAAATGATACTTTGTGCCTAGCTACAGGATTTCTTTTTCATTCATCTCATTGTTAATGTATTGTATATTTTGTCGCCAAGGAGATGGATAAACATTCTGTGATTACAGTACATGTATGGTATTTTTGTTTTAGGAAACCCTTGCTATTGGGGATCTAACTTCGTATATGAATAAACATGTGACATACCAGCCACCCAATGGATAGCCTCTTGCACGGAAAGTTGCTGTATACCAGAAACACATGTAGGGGAAGTATCAGTATGTTGTGTTGCTGAACAGACACTCATGTTACTTTGGCTCTCTGTATCGACAGGTGCTGACTTTGAAGCAATATGAACAGTATCAACTTGAGATGTTAAAAAACAAATAATTATTCAGTAACTATGGCAGATGAGGCTGGTCTTAACGGCTTGAAAAAAATTGTTGTTAGAGTCAATGAAATTTACAGTCAGAAAATCACAGCCTGAAAATCATGATTGGCTACTGTTGCTGTGTTATGGTCAGGTAAGGAAATAACTATAGAGTTGGGTAGTTTCTCACCAGTTGATTTGCAACTATGGATCTGCCCCAGTAAATGCCTTGTGACAGTCTATTTTGGTCCGGACTGCAAGGCTGTAATGAGCTAAAAAACAAACTTCCAATGGCTTCATGTCATTAACGTGTTCATTTATACATAAATTCCAATGTAATTCTGTAAGCATTCCTCCTGCACTATAACATTCTGCATGAAACAGTTGGGTATCTTCATGGTGAATATCTGTCTAAGAAGCTAATACTTTTATACCCTTGCAAAAATGTGATAGTTGCATAAGCCGGCTGACTGGCTTTAGTGTTGAACATGAATTATTGAAGGGAATCAGTTGCTACTGCATATATTTATAGTGGACAATGAGAGGAAGTTGAGTTAACAAGAAACATGACTAGCATCACTTTTTTCAGAGTTACTGCCCTGAGTTACTTTTTTCTTTTGCAGAGTGTAACTAATGAAGGGAATCTATTAATATTTCATATATCGATATAAAACAATAAAAGAAAGTGCACTGCACAGGAACCATAACTCAATGTTTATTACTTTTAAAGTTACTGCCCTTTTATTACTTTATTTTGTATGAACCATAACTCATAACTTCTAAAGGGAATGAATTGATATCACATATTGCTAAAGAGCAGGATTGGAGAGGAAGTGCTGTGTTTAAGAACATTTACTCTTGCTCCATTCTATTTTGAGTTACTGCCCTTAATTTTTCTTTAACTTAGCATTACTCAAAAAGTACTGAAGGGAACCAATAAAGTTTCTATTAATTGATAGAGGACAGTAGGAAGAAGTACATTGTACAAGATTAATAACTTTTGCTTCACTGATTATGGAGTTGCTTCCTTTTGTTACATTCTTTGTACAGAGCAGAGCTAAACAAGTACTTAAGGTAGTTTCCTCACTTAATGCGGCACCTTGGATTAAATCATTATGCAGGCAATAACCGTTTCTTAATCTGTAGAGTCATTTCCTGGATTTAAAACAAATTTCTTAAAAAGATTTTTTCCAGGCAAAATCAAAAGTTATTAGGAATTTGATTAACCTTACCCCACTGATTTGGACATTGGTATAAAAAGACATCGCACAAGAGATAAGAAAATACATGTATTTTATTTAAGAGTTATTCCAACTTTAGTACAGATTTGGTAGTCAGAGCATAACTCCAAAAGAACTATGGGGATTTTCTTTCAAAATTACACTGACACACATTGGTAGTAAGTATAATCAACAAGTTTTATAACTCAACTTGCCTACTGAAAGTTACCCTTTATCAGATAGTACTTTACAAGTTTTTCAGGCATACCTTGCCTACTTTAGATTTTCCATTTTGATTTACATCAAAAAAGTTTTGAGAAAATCCAAAGTAACCTGGGATTTTCTTAAACTTAATGGGCTGCATGTCCTTTTTGTAGTATTGTGAAAAACAATATCTATACACATTTTGGGAACAGCATGCCTAATAAATTCACAAATGTTTGCAAACCGTCTCTATTTAAAATAATTTGACTTACTTGAAAACTGTACTCACATCGATAACAATTTTTTAAGGTGTCTTTCACCAAGTAATAAAATCTTCAAAGTACAGCCTAATGCTAATTCTAGGGGTAAAAACAATATTTAATTGTCTTTTTAGTCTAAAATTACTGCCCTTTTAATACTTTAACATGTATGAAGAATAAGTGTCAAAATGGAATGAATTGATATCACACAAAGAAGGAGAGAGGAAAAGTTAAAAATTTACGCTATTTTGGGTTACTGACCTTGACTTCTTTAACTTAGCATTCTCAAAAAGCTCAAAAGAACTTCAAGTCTCATAATTGTTAGAGGACCTAGGCAAGCTCATTGTACAAGATTAAAAACTTTTCATCACTGAATGGAGTTCTTTTTGTTACGTTTTTGTACCTAACATTAAAGGGAATGCATTGATAATTCCTATATTTATTAACAACAGTGAGGGAAACGGCAGTGCACAAGAACCATTATCCTAATATCAGTTATTTTGGAAGATACTTCAACAATGTTTTAAATTACACAATTGTGGTTGTTTTAAATGAATTGTTTTAAGTTTTGTTATTTTCAATCAAAGCTGCACTTTAGGGCATATGTCACTTTATAAGCTTAAGTTTATAGTGACAGCCTTTGATATTCTTCTGTTGGCTATTTCTCATGATCCTCTTTACTTGAATTCAGTGAAATTTACTGCTTCACTTTCAAGCCATATTATCAGCATTATTTCAGTCCAATGATTTTTCACAGAGTTATTGCCCTTAGTTTACTTTTCATATACCTTCCCCGCCAGCTGGAATTCAACAAATCTTTATGAAAGTTTTCCTTATAGGAGACTTTTCTCAGACTTTTATAATTGCATTTGAAATGATTTGAATTGTTACAGATTTGCCATTGCATACAATAAAAGATGTGTAGTAATATAAAATATGAACCAGTTATTAATTAAATTCAGTAGTTTAAAAACATTCACTATCATACAGAGATATCTTATCACAAAAAGAGGGCCATGATGACCCTTTATCACATACCTGAGTGAACAGAGATCATCTGCAATACATTATCAGATCTACACAATTAATTCTAATAATAAGAATAAATGAAACAATTGTGCATTGGAGCAGAGCTCTGTTAAAAAGTTTGGTTGAGGACATCTAGACAACTATTCAGTGGATTTGGTTTGAAAAAGGCCCAGTGGTTAAGAAGATGTTGTTGACAGGTTTTTCTCTTTTTAACTCAGGAGTGGAGACCATTTTGTGCAGCTAAGTGAAGTTTGGTTGAAATTGGCGTAATGGTTCAGGAGATGCCGTTTAAAGGTTTCCCAGTACTGCTCTACTGGTCTGACTGGACTGTTTTGAGTAAGTTTTGTGAAAAACTGCAATGTTATCAAGAAAAAGCCAACACTGTAACCTTGATCCAAAAATCAGTAGGGACCATCTACTAAAAAAGACCAATCATCCTATGAAGTTTGAAGACTGTGTGTTATGTAGATCTCAAGATATTGAGTGGAAAAGATTTTCAAAGTTTGGGTCACTGTGATGTTGACCTTTGACCCACTTACCCCCAAAACAGTAGTGATCATCTACTCAGTAAGACCAATCATCCAATGAAGTTTGAAGACTGTGGGTCAAATAAATCTCAAGATATTGAGTGGAAAAGATGTTTAAAGGTCAGGTCACTATGACCTTTTTGACCGTTGACCCACCAACACCAAAAACAAAAGGGATCCTCTACTCAACATGACCAGTTATCCTATGAAGTTCAAAGACTGTGGGTCATATAGATCTGAAGATATTGAGAGGAAATGATTTTTAAAGTTAAGCAAAAGGGATCTACATCTTGCAGGAAACCTTCTGGGCAAGTTTGGTGAAAGTTCAATGAAAACTGTGACCTCTAGAGTGTGATCAAGGAAACTCTTACAGAGGTTACTGTGACCTTGACCTTCGACCCACTGATCTCAAAAAACAATAGGGATCATCTACATATTAAATGGAACCTTTAAAGTATGATGAAAAATGAATGAAAATTGTAACCTATAGAGTGTTATCAAGCAAAAGCTATTTGAGGTCATTGTGACCTTGACATTTGACTTAAAAACAATAGGGATCAGCTACAAGTTGCAGGGATTCTTATCAGCAAGTTTCATGAAAATTGTGACTTGTAGAGCGTTGCCATGGAAAGTTTACAGACAGACAGACATTCTAAGTTATCATTATTTTAGCCACAAAATAAGAAAATTTTAGCCACATCACAGAACAAGTAGTATTAACAATTTCTTATTGTCCTATCCAAATAAGTAGATATATGTAAGCTCGGGTGAACCAACATGGCATTAGCTCTGCTGAACTGCTAGCTACCATTTGCTACAATACAAGGTCAACATTAGCAGAAAGGCTCAAATTTGACTGGGGATCCTGATTTGAACAATTTTAGTAGAGGTTCACTAGGCAATGCTACATGCCAAATATCTAAGCTCAAGGGCTTGTGGTTTTCAGATATTTTTCTTCTTCCTAAATTAGCCCCTGTAGAATCAAGTGACCCCTAGGGCAGTCAGCTTTGACCTGGGGGTCAGAATTTGAACTATCTTGGTAGAGGTCCACTAGACAATACTACAAGCTAAATATCTAAGCTCTAGGCCTTGTCATTTCAGAGATTTTTTAAGTTTTTCATATTTCTTGTCATAGCAACTAGAGTTCTACAAAGTTTCAACATTGGCCCAGTTGTTTGAAGGAAATGGCAGAGGCAGTGTTCCACATGCCAAATATCTAAGCTCTTAATACTTTTAGCTCCACCTTTTTGTAGCAGAAGGGAAGTGTTCCATCTTTGTAACCTTTGACACAACCTACAAACTGTTCATTATACCCCTGAAACGAAGTTTGGGGGGTGTAAAGGAGTCACCCGGTGGTTGGTCGGTCAGGCGGTCTGTTGCATTTTCCTTGTCCAGAGCATAACTTGAAAACTACTGGTTGGAATTCAAAACAACTTCATACAATAATCAAGCACAATAAGAGGGAGTGCAGTGCACAAGAACCATAACTGTATCTATAGTAATTACAGAGATATTGCCCTTCGTTACATTTCCTTGTCCGGAGCATAACTTGAAAACTACTGGTTGGAATTCAATACAACTTCATACAATGGTCAAGTACATTGAGAGGAAGTGCAGTGCACAGGAATCATAACTCTTTCTTGACTCATTACAGAGTTATTGCCCTTTGTTATTTTTCCTTGTCCGGAGCATTACTTGAAAACTACTGGTTGGATTTCAATACAACTTCATGAGATGGTATAGCACAATGAGAGGAAGTGCAGTGTTCAAGAACCATAACTCTTTCTTGTGTATTTACAGAGTTATTGCCCTTTGTTACTTTTCCTTGTCCAGGGCATAGCTTGAAAACTACTGGTTGGAATTCAATACAACTTCATACAATGGTCAAGTACATTGAGAGGAAGTGCAGTGCACAGGAACCATAACTCTTTCTTGACTCATTACAGAGTTATTGCCCTTTGTTACTTTTCCTTGTCCAAAGCATAACTTGAAATCTACTGGTTGGAATTCAATACAACTTCATACAATGGTCAAGTACATTGAGAGGAAGTGCAGTGCACAGGAACCATAACTCTTTCTTGACTCATTACAGAGTTATTGCCCTTTGTTACTTTTCCTTGTCCAGAGCATTACTAGAAAACTACCGGTTAGAATTCAATACAACTTCATACCATGGTCTAGCACAATGAGAGGAAGTGCAGTGTACAGGAACCATGACTCTATCTTGACTAATTAGAGTTATTGCCAAGAGCAATATCTCCATTTTAGTTTTTTTTGCAAGGTATTCTGTTACTACGAACTTCCTCAGTTTATAAAGCAGTCTTTCGGGGGTATTAATCATATTTAGTGATAGCTCTAGTATTCTTTATCTCTACTGTCTACTACATTTATACAAATCATTGGACATTCTTGTTAAATAAAGGCCAGCCAAAAATTAATCTGAAGAGATTTAAAAAATGTGTTTGACTGTGGTCAAACAGACAACAATTAATGTGCTATAGTTTGCGTTAGTCAGAATTCTAGCCACCGTCTGAATGAGCTTCTAGGAAAGCAACAACAAATTCCATTTTTTGCAGTTTACAGTAGGTATTTTATTTCATCAAGGTATTTCTCAGATTTCTATTTACAATCTTAAAAGTTAATACAAAGTTCTAGCGCAAGGACATGACCTGTGACATAATCATTTTGTTAAAACTTCATCTTAAGAAATTCATTAACAAAGCCTTTTAAAAATGAAAACTCCAGTTAACATGATTTTAGAGATAATACAAAAACTAAAATACCCTACGTCACACGTTTGTTCACACATGATTAGTCATTTAACAAACCAAGCATTCTACTTTTTTGAAAATATTGTTATTCTGTATATACACTAAATACGGACTCCGTTCATGCAAGATAAACTGGTCACATCCAGTAACATACATCAATTCAAATATATGTTGAATATTAAATGATCAGAGATAATGGCAAAATACAACAAAATATCAACCACTTAGTACCAGTATGATTAAACATGCAAAATATAATGTACATGTACACTGCAAGTACTACAAGTGTAGCATTTAAAACAGAATTTAATACATTTGCACCACATGTTAACAAATACTGTTTAATCTCTAGTCAATATTACAAACATGAATTCCTTAAGAGTTCAAAGTATGGCATAAAATAGACTGCATAATACCCAACATCCTGTTAATATAATGTCCAAGCATACAGAAATGCATCCAAAACTTAATGTTTTTTACTAATCTGTCTGACTAAGAAAGTCTGATATGATCAATATGATCAAACTATCGTCTTTTGATATTGAGGAACCAGAGATTCTTAGATAATCACTAACTTCATGTAGCCCTTATTCTCTATCATAGACAACCATGTGATAGGCATAAGCATATTAAGGTCTTATTATTAACACACCTTGAATTCAAACACAGGGCATAGTTTTTACTTGTGAAAATCTACCATTTATATAGATTGCAAAACTTGAAAACAAGGTGCTGGTCACATTTCATCTAATTTAAGTCTATCACCTTTACCTAGAGATGCTTTTGTTCTCATGACAATTACTGGGAACATTTGACTAGAGTTTCAAGAAAAACAGTGCAAGGGTTAAGATGATACAATGTACCATAAATCAAAAATCATTTGACCTTAAAGAATGACTGACTAAAAACATAAAAGGTTGTAGTGTGGTTTCATCCCACCCTTGACCTTAACCCATGGTTTAAATTTAGGCTCTGTGTCCTGCTTCTCAGCAGTTGCAATATTCTCTTAAAAAGTTAGAGATGTGGAGCCAACACAAAATACAATGTAACGGTTAACAGGTTCAATATAATGTCTTGAAGAAGTCAACACTTTACCAAAATATTCATGAAATAACTGTACCTCCTAAGCAGTAGAGCCAAAACATTGTGTATTTCGTATAATCCAACCTGCAATTGTAAATCTGACATTTTAGCTGACTTTATTTAGTATGAATTCTGTAGACTGTCTTGTTAATATCAACATTCAACCAAAGTTTCATGATACTTCTATCAGGGGAGATACAATGCCAGAGTGAAATGAGAAATTAAAACTATCCACCTGCAGTGTGACACTGCACACACAAACCAAGATTGAGACCAGCCCTGTAACCTTTAAAAACTATTCATATAAGAATACTGTACAACTTAAGCTAAAGAAAACACAAAATGCACATTAAATTTGCCATGCAAGAAGCAGTCCATATTTTATTTGCATGGATGTTACTGATTTGCAAAAACAGAGAAATACTAAACATTGTGTCTTGGACAACATACACTGTCATGTTTATACTGTACGACAGTATCGTAGAACAAAAGATTGAAGTAAATAAAGTCATGATGCCTTACTTTTTGGCAAAATAAACAAAACACACATAACGAAAACTTGAAGTGATTTTCGGCAAAATTTAATTTGTACAAAACTATGGTCTATTACATAAGTGGCATTTAGTATGCAAAGAGCAGGTATTTAAAAGGGGCTCCTTTCTTATCCCACTACTTATGGCACTGATGTATTTGCCTTCACCAATTAAAAAAAAAGCAAAGAAAAAAACTTGGGACTAGATAACTGTTCCAATAAATAAAGGTGGAATATGTACATTAATCAGATTTCTGGACGCTTTTTTTAAAGGTGCGCCAGAGTACTCAAAATATGAACTGCTTTTTACTACTGGCCCCATTTGCATAATTGAAGCAAACAAACTGTGAATTGCACTGTATTTGAAAAAAGCTTTTGATCAACAATAATAGGTTTTTTTGCTTCCTGAATATTGAGATCTTACAACTGCTTTGAAGCTGTAATGACTTTTAAGTAGAACCAACATATTTCAGCATGACCAGTCTATGCACATTCTTGTTACACCAATTTATTAAGTAAAGGCAAAATGTGGGCACTTAAAAAATACAGAAATTTTGTGCAGTCATAGCATTCAACTCCTCCTGTTCCATTCATGTATACAAAAAAGCTTTACAAATACATCATAACCTACAGTTGACAAAACATCACAAAACTTTCTGGTCCATTTTAGACTCTGCTCACAGAGAGAAGCTACACTACATCCATCCAGTTTTTCAACATCCATCCATCCATCCCCAAAATGTTATTTACAATGCAAAGTGTTGCAACCACTTTAAAGCTTCTAAATCCTAATACAGTGTCTGTCAAAGGTATGCTTGGTTTTCGGTTTTCACATAACATTAGTAATATATTCACATACATTCAAAACACTGACTTCCAAATCACTACAATGCAACTGCATTGACCTCTCTTAAATTCCATGTGCTGTTTACTATTTCTAATAACTATTTTCATGTATGTTTAATGACCACCTAATTCTTACCTATCTTACATGTTTGAGTGTACATGAATATACTTTAAACACAAGCTTTTCATGACTTGTTTGTCACATAAATCAGTTCTGTTCCCCTATGCCTTTACACTGACATTGTAAAGGTATACAGCAGGTCTCTCTCCGCACTGTTCAGGATATGAAGCTAGTAATAATTGAACATAAATGTTTTTTTCTCTATTTAAAATGTTTCCTAAGCTGCTGGTCTATGCTGGCAAACTTATCTTCTTGCCTTTAAGCACTGAAACAGAACAAATACAGTGGTTTTAAAACTATGATAATTACAAAATATGTATTAACTTTATTATGTTTGCATTTTATAGATGTTTTAGAACACCTGGACAAAAGATCAAGCAAATAGTATCCTTTTAGTCCTGTTTTAACCATCTACATATCATCACCCTAGTGCAAAAGCTCAATATGTGCAATTGTGGACAGTTCTGCACTAGGGTGACAATATATCAACCACATTACATGACCAAAGCTTTTTATAGCGCTATTTTTTCCTCCTAAAATCTATGGTTCGAACATTGGTGAAAAAGAATTAGTTAAAGGTAACCCATCAAAATTAAAGTATAAAGGTATTTTCATGTACTAGCACTTTTATGATGTGGTTGCCTGTTGTATGATTTTTGTTTCATCATCGAGGACTGGAGTAAGACTCTTTTCTAATGAAGATCTAAACATGGGTTCTTTAGTCATATACAATTGAAACATCACAAACAAGTTATATGCAACCCACATGAAGAATTTACTTTTCCCAATCATGCTGCAGCACAAAGTAAAGAATCTTTAACTGGAAATAAGGAATATACCCATTGAAGATAAACTAGAGCTATCACTAAATGTGAATAATACCCCCAAAAGACTGCTTTATAAACTGAGAAAGTTCGTAGTAACAGAATACCTTGCAAACAAACTAAAAAGAGATATTGTTCTTGGCAATAACTCTGTAATTTGTCAAGATAGAGTTATGGTTCTTGTACACTGCACTTCCTCTCATTGTGCATGACCATTGTATGAAGTTGTATTGAATTCCAACCAATAGTTTTCAAATAATGTTCGACAAGGAAAAGGTAACAAAGGGCAATAACTCTGAAATGAGTCAAGATAGAGTTATTGTTCTTTCGCACTGCAGTTCCTGTCATTGTGCTTGACTATTTTATGAAGTTGTATTGAATTCCAACCAGAAGTTTTCGAATAATGCTCCTGGACAAGGAAAAGTAACAAAGGGCAATAACTCTGTAATGAGTCAAGATTGAGTTATGGTTCCTGTGCACTGCACTTCCTCTCATTGTGCTTGACCATTGTATGAAGTTGTTTTGAATTCCAACTAGTACTTTTGAATTATGCTGCCGGACAAGGAAAAGTAACAAATGGCAATAACTCTGTAATGAGTCAAGATGGAGTTATGGTTCTTGTGCACTGCACTTCCTCTCAATGTACTTGACCATTGTATGAAGTTATATTGAATTCTAACCAGTAGTTTTCAAGTAATGCTCTGGAGAAGAAAAAATAACAAAGGGCAATAACTCTGAAAATATTCTAGATAGAGTTATGGTTCTTGTACACTGCACTTCCTCTCATTGTGCTTTATCATTGTATGAAATTGTATTGAATTCCAACTTGTAGTTTTCAAGTTATGCTCCAGACAATGAAAAGTAACAAAGGGCAGTAACTCTGTAATTAATCAAGATGGAGTTATGGTTCTTGTGCACTGCACTTCCTCTCAATGTGCTTGACCATTGTATGAAGTTGTATTGAATTCCAACCAGTAGTTTTCAAGTTATGCTCCGGACAAGGAAAAGTAACAAAGGGCAATAACTCTGTAATTAGTCAAGATGGAGTTATAGTTCTTGTGCACTGCACTTCCTCTCAATGTGGTTGACCATTGTATTAAGTTGTATTGAATTCCAACCAGTAGATTTCCAAGTTCTGCTCCGGACAAGGAAAACTAACGAAGGGCAATAACTCTGTAATTAGTCAAGATGGAGTTATAGTTCTTGTGCACTGCACTTCCTCTCAATGTGCTTGATCATTGTATGAAGTTGTATTGAATTCCAACAAGTTGTTTTCAAGTTATGCTCCGGACAAGGAAAATGCAACAGACCGACCGACCGACCGACCAACCAACCACCGGGTGACTCCTATATACCCCCCTAAACTTCGTTTTGGGGGTATAATGAACAGCAATAACTAGAAAATGTACTAATACCAAAACTTAAAATATACAATCTACGTATTACTATTAACTTAAAATTATGTTCTAGGGATATCAAAATGTGACCTCTTTTTTGGCACTAGAGGTTAAATGAATGAAACAAAATGCCCCAACCAGCATCTTATTACATTGGAGTGATAATTAAAGATGAATACCGAAGGCTTAAAAAAGAAAGAATGGCAAAAGGGGAGGTGTACACCTATACAGATGCAGGAGAGGTTAATAAAGCCCGGATGTTGTTAGGTATATTGCCCCATTTATACCTCTACATTCAGCAAGATGTCTATACAAGTTCCTCAATAATTGCAACTGGATTTACCACTGAATGGATGAAAGAAAATATATAAATGTTCAACCGCTAGCATCAGACCTGTTATAGTTTGTATACCATGATAATTGCAGAGACAAACTGACAAAAATAGAAACCTGCTGGGTACTGCAATAAACAAAGGTCCTTACTGAAGACAGATATTAAGGCATTAGTTCAACTAGGTGCACAAGGGCAACATGCTGTGCTATGGGCCTAGCTCTTGCATGTGACATGTCGTCCCATTGACGAAAGCAATGTATGAGGAAGTAACAGTATGGAGGTCTCGTGTGTTCAGTTTTTACCTTTAATCTCTAAATGTGACCTTGACCTTTTAGCTAAAGACCTAGTTCTCGTGACATGCCGACCCACTGTGGTGAACAGTTGTGCAAACCCAATTCAAAACCCTTCAATGCATAAAGTTACAGCCTGGAAAAGGTCTCAAGTGTCCATTTTTTAACTTTAATCTCTAAGTGTGATTTTGCCCTTGAGCTACAGACCTGGGTTTTTTGCGTGACACATCAACAGACTGTGGTGAACATCTCTGCCAAGTCACTCCAAAATAGTTCAATACACAAGGAAGTTACAACCCAGACAAATGCCCATGTTTCCATTTTTCACCTTTAATCTCAAAGTATGAACTTTGAACTAGGGTCATGGGTCTTGGGTGCAACATGTCTTCCCATTGTGGTGAACAACTGAGCCAAATCAATTAAAAATAATTCAATGTATGAGGCAGATGTAGCCTGGAAAAGATTATCCAGACAGTTGAACGCATGCACACCAAACTACCACTACATGTATATTGTTGAGCAAGGGCAAGTGGGCTTGACAAAAATAACTGTTTTCTAAACCCATTGTCAGAAGCTATTTCCATTGTCGATATACAAAGGAACCATGTAACTTTAAACTTTGGTTTCCTGAATCAGGCTGACCTAAAAAGATATCATATCCACAGCAAATGTTTCATCCTTATGGACAGAACAGTCACAAGATATAATAAATTATCCCCAACCCATCCAGCACGAAAATGTTTTGGGCGCTCTAGTGGCAATTTTTTTTATTTCATTTAACTTTCCATTTTAACCTTGTTATCCCATCTAAAAGAACAGAGTATTTTCGTAAACTGATAAAATGCAAAGCTACTTTTGCGATCAATTCAATTTTCTTTTTGATAGGCATGAAGTCCACTTTTCCATAATCTCAATTTGATGGACGTATTTTGAGAAGTCTGTATACTCAAACCAAACAAGTATAATTTCTCATGAGCATACAACCTTTTTTATATGCAGCACCCATCTATAATTACATGCAGTTTGCAAGACACATCCAACAAGCTTACCTTTAGTAATGTAGAGATAGAAGAAATCACAATAGAGTATTGTCTGTACACCTCCTGCTACCACTGCTATAAGATCAAAGAATCCTTCAAAGTAGTATCTGTAGATCCAGTTAAGCAGGTACAGGGCTCGATACGAGCCCAAAGCAAACAGGTAGTGGCTTGTGATAGTCTCTGCTTCGCCTGTCTTGCTCACCATGAACAACTGTGGTAAAATGGCAACTGACTCCAGGTAGATTGAAAAGGTCCATAGTATCTGTGCAAAACATTTGTATAGTATATTATTCACATACAACCATATTAAAAAAAGTTTACTTTCCATATAAATGATAAAGTATTACCTTTTTGTCAAACTTGACTCTTGAGATCTACATTTAGTTTGTGGTTTTTCAGAGATGTAGATAAGGGAGATATGCAAATACAAAATACTGTATCCTGAAATATCGCCCATATTATTCTGTAGCAAATAAAACTCACTGGTCATTTATCATAAAGACATAAATATTATCCTTTTTTTAACAGCTTTAAGATCTAACTTTAATATATGTTTTGCATTAGATATTGATATTTTACCATTGTGAATAAAATATGTCTGGAATATTTTGGTTACAATTTATAGCTAAGGGCAAATCACAGAAAGTAGGTCTTTTTGTGTACTGACAACAAAATACCAGTCTCCTAAGTTATGCAGAACCTGTAACAGAGGTAAGATAAAATAACAAGCGGGCCAAGATTCCCTATTTTGCTCACCAGGCTACTTTTAACTATAATACAAGGTCAACAATCACATCGCAGAAAGGGATTATTTGGACCTGGGGGTCCCGATTTAAACAGTCTTTGTAGAGGTCACTACATAATGCTACATTCCAAATATCTAAGCCCTGGGCCTTGTAGTTCTAGACAAGAAGATTTTTTAAGTCTTCCCTATATAAGCCCATGTGAAATCAAGTGACCCTAGTGCAATGTCAATTTTGACCAGAGGTTAATGACTTGAACACTCTTGGTAGAGGTCAACTAGGCAATGCTACATGCAAAATATTTTAAGTTTCCCTATATTAACAGATGTAAAACCATGTGACCCCCGTGCAGGGTCAATTCACTCTTGGTAGAGTTCCACAAAGCAATGCTACATGCTAAATATCTAAGCTCCAGGACTTGTGGTTTCAGATAAGTTTTTCCTATGTAAGCCTGTAGAAACAATGCTACAACTAGTACTCTACATCAAAGGATGAATATTCCACCACTTTACAAATGTCCGGAACTTGTACTAGTTCTCTTCCTCGGCAGGAGGTAAAAAATCAAAAACCCTACTTGGCATAGCCAATTTTACCCCATGTCCATGATTTATATAACTTTTGTGGAGGACTGTCCAAGGATCACCCACACCAAATATCATAAACATCTACCCAGCAGTTTTGGAGAAGATGTCATTTGAAGTAAAATATTAACAGACACCGTATGACGGACACTGGACAGTGAGTGATCACAATAGTTCACCCAGAGCATATGCTCAAGTGAGCTCAAAATCAAGACATTTACCTCAAGTGGTGTAAATTCATGATTTACAAGAAAGGCAAGTCCTCCTACTGGTACAACAAGGAACTCCACTCGGAAAGTGTCATGGTTTGAGTCATACGTAGCCTTGAAGTGATGGTAGATAAAGTATACCGTCACATATGATGAGACAACGAAGAAAAGTTTCATACAAGTATTGTATACGGAGATGAAGGATGTAAATAAGTCAAGGTATCTAGTGGTGAACACAAGAGCAAACAAAATCTGACTCTTTCCAGATATACCTGCAAAATAAAAAAGATACAAGTAAGTTCTGAGGTTAGTGACTAAAGCAGATCATATATCAATAAATGGTGTGCCATTTATATGTGACATACGTCGATTTTTTTAATTAGACCACTAAATCAGTATTCAGTTGTAGCTATACTTATTTGATACAATTTTGGTAGAAACTGCATTATGTATATTATATGCAGTGTTCAAGCTAGGATTTTAAAAAGGCAGGGTGCTGTTGGAAAAAGGGCACAAGTTTGAGAGCGTGCAAGACTGTGATAAAAAGGGCATGTTCAGAATCAGATGCTCTATACTGGACTCAGATGCTCTATAATTTGAATTAAATTGAAATTTCCAATACTGATTTACTAATGCCTGGGCATTACTAACCTATTAAACTAACTGGTGTCATTAATCCAATATGGTCATTAACTTAAAATGTAAAGGTCCTTGTTTTTTTAAAGTAAAGTTCAGAACTGAAGTGGTTATCAACAGTGAAACTGTGAACACTATACCAAAAACTCAGTGAACTGTGTAAATAGTGTAAATCTGAAAATATTTGTGCTTTTTTTTTTTTTTTTTTTTTTTTTTTTTTTTTTTAAAAAAAAAAAAAAAAAAAAGAAAAAAAAAAAAATTTTTTTTTTTTTTTAAAAAAAAAAAAAAGGGTTTGTTTTTTTTTTTATTAAAAAAAAAAAGGGGGGGGCGGTTTCGGGAAAAGGGCGGGGGGCACAAGAGACAAGGTGCCCCACCCAGCTAGTTTGTGCTAGCTGGAACACTGATATGGATAATGTGTAAACATAACTTAAAGAAGACATGCCACATCACAATCTGCTAAATTGGCTAAAGTTTTATGTGATCCCATTTAGTTAAAATTGATGTCTCCATGAATGTTGAATGTTAGTAAAACTTGAGTATACATAATATAATTATCACAGTCAAAATAATCAAGATTTGTCCACATAGTTGTTTCTATACAGTGGGTGGGGAATGGCAACTTAGCCAGCCGGTGTCTTAATTTTTGTTTGTTTACAATGTGCAAACTACAATAATTCATTTTATCTGCGGAGCAAAACGTACCTGCAACTGATCGCGATTTCCACATCTTCAAAAGCAAAATTAATATGGCCAATAAATGGCTCATATCTCCACAAAGTCTGAAAATATTCATCTTGAATGATCTGTCAAACTTCCACGTTCAAGAATGGCGAATGCAGACGTGGCGCGCAACGTATTGTGGGAAATTTGGCAAGGGAGATAATTTGACGGGAGGTATGATTGAAATCAAAGCACTGAAAATAGTAATAGCATGTATGCTGGTTCAATCTTGTATTTAGATCACTATTTAACACCGTTCACGGTGGAACATATAATCTGCGTTGTATTGTTTTGAATCACGGTTTTTCTCGTTCAGCTGTATGTTTACTTTGGAAATTTACGAAATCCAACAAGAAAGCTTGCAAACACCAGAGAACACCCTTGGATGGAGCACCCTTGAGAACAGGCGTCAAGCCTCCAAGGTATGTTTATAAAATATACACAACTTGTAGCAATCTCTGCGTTCTGTTAGCTTGAAGTCCCAAACAGGTTAACAAGACATATGCACCCTTGTCTCCGCCAAACCCATGCAAATTTGGACTCTTTAAGACCTTTTTTCCCCCATACCACAGTCCTGTGGATGATTACCCCCGCACCATATTGCGATCCGCCTGATCTTGAATCATTCAAAGCAGGCAGTGGCCCAAATCAATTTAGTCTACAACAGTTGTTTTTAACCCTTTTACTCTTTACTATTTTAACAGTTTTAACCGTCTTTTTCTCTTACTGTAGGAGCTTCTTGCATTAGTTTTATCCGTTTTTTTACGCCCAGCTGTACTGCCCATACTTCGTGAGAGGTGTGACGAAATATAACAAGAAAGCTAGATAGATGAGACATATTCTATGTCTCTGCCAACACACAGATTTTAAAGTTCAATAATATTGTACAGATGAAAATAAAATGAAGTTTTTTTTAAAATCAATTCAAACTTACAACTGGGTCACTATGTAGTATCAAACGTTTTCTCAAGTGCATGGACTAACAGCCACGAGTGAAAATTACCATGTTTGGTGTTCTGAACACTTCATGAGTGAAATTAACGTGATTCAACATCGATACCATCATTTTTTTGTTTATTTTTTGTTTGAAACAAATGTTCTTTATATTGAGAGTTTAAAATCGCGGGAGCTTAGCACATTTGGCGTCATTTTAACGACGTCATCGTAGTTCATTACGTTCGGTTAACTTTTTGACGTAAGTCCGGGTATGATAATCGCACAGTTTATCGCGACGAGAGGTACCTGATAGTGTGACTGGTTAAATGAAAAGCTTAACCCAAGAATATTTCGTTTACATTCTGTTTCATATACCTAATGGTGTAATGTCAACTCATCTTTCGAGTGTTGCATGTCACCTTGCTAAGAGTTTTATAACATGTTAAGAAACTAGGAGGTGAGTAAGTTAAAAAGATTAAAAAACATTGCTTACTGTATGACTTAATATTTGATGGTTACCCGCAACGCCTTAAGATATCGAGGGAGGGGTGGTGACAACGTGGCTGCGCAGGCTATTCTAAAAAATACAGCGGAGTGTTGAAATAATGCATTTTTATGATGATCGGTATTCACACGAGCATGTCGAGAGCACAGCGGGAACATCAGTCTAGTTAGTCTAGCTGATTCTGGAGATAGGATGGGCAATTTATTGCAACATGATGGTGATAAATGATATAGAATATTACCTGCCATGACGTGTTCAAGCAGGCCCCAAACCAAACCTCCGAGCATAACAGTAACACTATAGAGAGGTGACCAATCTAGTTTCGAACAATGTATAGCCCGTCGCTATACCATTTGTATCTTATATAGTATATATTCGTCGTAGGTTTGATGTATCTTTGATTTGTTTGTTTGTATGTTACTCCTCTTGCATTGTGGAGTATGCGTATATATATTTTCTAAAACATTATAGCGTTTCCTTATGATAATACAGCCTTCGTAAAATCAAGTGACGCCCAGGACGGGGTCAGTTTTGACCGTGTGTGATGATTTGAACAATCTTTGTAGAAGTCCACTAGACATTGCACTATGTCAAATAACTAAGCTGTGGTTTTGAGGTAGAAGATTATGAAAGATTTTTCTGTGTTATTTTTTTTCAGCTCTGGTGGCTATGTTTTTGAGTCAATCGGAACCATTAGAGCTCAATGGCAGGATGCTTCTGGCCTAGTTTGATGTAATTCCATGAAGTGGTTTGTGAGATGACGTCATTAGAAACAATTGTGGACGACTTACGACTGAGAAAACGTACATTCATCGATCCTAAAAGCTTACACCATAACAGCTAGTCTAGGTATCTTCCCTCTTTAAACTTGTATACATTTTTGTGCAGTGTATCATTACTATTTTCATACCCTCTATTGTTTAAAAACACCAGCTTAAATGGAATTGTCTTAAAATTGTGTCTCTATTAAAATGGTATGCGACATACCTTGTCCAAAATAATCTAAGATGTATCAGTCATGTATGGAATGCGGGTTGGGACATGCCAAACTTGCTAATTGCTACTTGCGGATTGCCACTTACTTATTGATAAATGCTGGTGGAAACATGCCACTTAGTAATTGCTAATTGCCACTTGCTTCTTGCTACTTGTTTATTGCTATAGTTACTTGCCACTTGCTTATTGGTCAATGCTGGTTGAAACATGCTACTTGCTAATTGCCACTTGCTTAACTCGATTTTGCCAATTGTCACTTGCTACTTGCTTATTGCTAAATGCTTGTTGAAACATGCGTCTTGCTAATTGCCACTTGCTTATAGTGGTTTTGTCAATTGCCACTTGCTTATTGCCAATTGCCACTTGCTAATTGCTACATGCTACTTTCCACATGCTAATTGCTACTTGCTTATTGCTAATTGTGGGTTAGGACTTGCTAATTGCCACTTGCTTATTGCGGTTTTGCTAATTGCAAATTGCCACTTGCTAATTGTCACTTGCTAAATGCCAATTGCCATTTGCTAGTTGGGACATGCCACTTGCTAATACTCGTTAATACTTAATTGCTTATTACCTTTTGCTTGTTACTAATCACTAGTTGCCAATCGGTTATCGGTATGACTACCGAACATGGCTAGGAAATAACGAACATTAGCTATTATCATTTTATTGAAGTAAAATATTAAGTTTTTGATGTTAAAATGGAACATGCATACCAAAAATATATTATATTCAATCACATTCAAGCTTTTAATTTATACAATTTCAAAACGCGTGATCTGATTCATGTTCATAAACATTGAACATGAGTTACTATTAAAAGTAAACAAGACATCTATAGTGGTGTATGTATAGATTATATATGTTATAAGTATATTATGAATTATTAATAATATTTCATACTGAAAATATATTTAATATAAATAATCTTGCAGCTGAAGTCTGAACAAATTAGATGAGCAAACACCGAGCATAAACTATCATCTGATCATTTTATATTTAAAATATATATTTTTTATTTAACTAGATCAAATTCATACTTTATATAAATTCGTGTTTGTTCTAAATATGTGATATAATACACGTTGTGTATTAATTTTTGCTCTCGCAATCAAAAGCGTTTGAACGACTCCAAAGGTAACTTGCAAGTAGTAACAAGTGGCAAAAAGCAAATAGCAAGTAGAGATTAGCAAAAAGCAATTAGCAAAAAGCAATTAGCAAGTGGCAATTAGAAAATGATAATTGGCAATGAGAAAATGGCAAGTAGCAAGTGGCAATAAGCATGTAGCAGTGAGCAAGTGGCAATTAGCAAATGCCAATTGGCAATTATCAAGTGACATGTCCCAAGTAGCAATTAGCAATTAGCAAGTGGCATGTCCCAAGTAGCAATAAGAAAATGGCAGGTGGCAATTAGCAAGTGTCCCAATTGGCAAATGGCAATTAGCAAGTGGCATGTCCCAACTAGCAATAAGCAAGTGGCATATCCCAAGTAGCAATTAAGTATAAGCAAGTGGCAATTAGCAAGTGGCATGTATCAACTAGCAATTAGCAAGTGGCAAGTGACAATAAGCAAGTGGCAAGTGACAATTAGCAACTAGCAATAGGCAATACGTAAGTTGCAAATAACAAGTGGCATGTCCAAACCTGCAATCAGCAATAAGCAAGTGGCAATTAGCAAGTAGCAATTAGCAAGTGGCATGTCCCAACCCGCATTCCATAGTCATGCCTCGGTCGATTTTATTCAGTAAGTTTATATGTATTCAGTATATTTCCAGTAGGTACGTCCAATCCGTGTACAAATCGACCGGAGCTATTTTACGGAAATTCTCACTCGTGACGTAGTGTCCAACCTAGGTTACCTCGAAATCGAAAGTATTTTTCTTAGATTGTGGACCGAAAACAACTAATTTGACGGGTAATGAAGAAATGATTGTTTTTAAATGACAGAACACAATATAGTATCCAAACACATAATCTATGATCCACAGGGGCGTTCCTGGACCTAAATGAGGTTTTATAATGGCGTAGGTACAATTTGGAGGTCAGCTGGAAAAAACTACAGTCAACATATAACAGTTTACTAACTTGATTTAAACACAAAATGTCTAAAATATTTACATATATGTACATGACTGGTTGGAAAACCATTTCATGTCACTTCTAGCAGGTAAGAACAGCAAAACATATCTAGGCCCGTTTAATTTTTATATAGATCTAGTCTAAGCGCGAGCCAGGTTATGCTCATCGTCGGAACACCCGTCAAATATTCCGTTCCCATTCATGTACTAGTATTCACCGATGAAGCATAGCGTAAATATTATCCAACGATCCTAGTCGCCGGTCTTTTTATGCGTCCGAAGGTCGACACTGATCTCTCGACCTCAACCCGGACATGTCAGTGGACATGGTTGATCTAAAATGTTTTGAGCCGTCGCATGCTGCTAAACGATCATTTCAGCGGACGCATTGGAGACGGGGGGCAGTGAAAATAGGTCGGGGCGGATACAGACAAGGGTTGCCTGTGGTGTTGAGTTGGGGTGGGTGCTGGAGGGGTTTCCCCTCCCGACGGAAAAAAATGAATTGTGTTTATGAAATGGTGCAATTTCCAGCATATTTCAACTACTCTGAAGCACCTAACTTGCAACTGCAAAGTGTTTAGGAGGCAATTCAAAAGTAATGTCAAATACACAAGACATACAGGTCATGTAAATGTTTACAGCACCCCCCCGAAGGAAAAAAATGTTTGAACTGTGTCTATGAAAAGGTGCAATTGCCAGCATATTTTAACTACTCTGTAGTACCTAACTTGCAACTGCAGAATGTTTAGGAGGCAACAAAAACAATGTCAAACACACAATCGTTAATACAAGACATACATGTAAATGTTTACTAACATACAAAATAACAGACACATGGGTTTTGACAACTTATGCCCTACTTCTTACCAATGCATAGAACCCGATACATGTGGCATTGATTTTAAGGTTTTATCCAATAGACAATAAATATTAATATTATAAGTGCTTGGAAAAGTGAATTGGTGGACAGTGTCCCACTTGGAGGTGAGTAGACTCATCTTGTCATTGTCTGCAAGTCCAACTTTGACGACAAGGCGGTCCTTGTCAAGGGGATCAAAAACAATGCTTGCAGATGCCATATTAAATGAGTTACAATGCAAAGAGAAGCCAATGAAGCAATCGCGTAAAAGCTATAAAGGGATGCCCGTTCAATTTAACGACCACATTGACAAATTACTTTAAAATATCTAAATTTCAAATATTGATCAGAACTGGGGATTTTTGAAAATATGTAAGAATTTCTAATAGACCTAACCCTAGTAAGGCATCACTTTTTAATGCATTATTGGCGTTTTTAGATTTCCGATATTTCAAACCAATCGTACGCACGTGCGTACGTGCGTATGCCCAGGCACGCCCCTGATCCACTTAATATGCCGGTCTCACTTCGTTTTTTTTTAAAATTCAGTTAACTGCAACATTCACAGTGGGCAAACGAGAGTCCAGAACACCCCAAACAGTCTAATGAAGATACGTAGTCGATATTCTCATGCCCTAATACACGGTGCATAATAATCACAAACGGACAGTACATTCCTATACGTGTTTTACTGCTGCATCACGGGTGCCCAAATTCCGGAAATTGTCATTCTTTCTGAGTCTAAGAGCTGGCATTTGTTTGTTTTCATAGATTCGGAATTCACGGTATCTGTTTTATATTTTCATATTTCTGATGTATTGATTGATTTAAGAGACTGTGCTCTAAGCTCCTTTAGACAAGACAAAAAGATTTGCAATGTAATGCAGACATTTTAACATCGCTAATGAACATTCTAGTTATGACGTCATACCATTCTTGGCAATATCGAATGTACAAGGGACGAGACAAGCCTATTTTGTAACTTTTTGGCATTTAATTGCTACATTTGTAATATAAAATATAATATTTTGAAATATTTCAGGATCTTTGTTATTTTCTAATGCTATGGACATACAGAGGAATCCATATCTCCGTACTGTGTCAAAAGCTTAATTTTAATCAATAAATGCACAAAACAACTTTTTGTTTGTAACGTATTGAATTATATGCTGAACACATTATCTGATGTTTAAAACCCAGTCTGAAATTTATTTAATCACTTTGTAATTCTATAATTACTGATGAAGGTGAAAGTTTACGTGGGCAGCATAGAAGAGTATTCAGTATATATATACACGTAGTTACCTGGTTTAGTTTCAGGGCGGCCCCAGATGACAAAAAGTGGTGCGCAGTTGGGGTGGGTACGGAAGAGGTGTCCCTGCGAATTTCTTGTTGTTGAAATGTTACTGTGAAATGACACATTTTCCTGCATGCTGATGTCCTTTGTAAAAGTTATAAAAAAAATAATTCATAACTAAAGGCAAAATAAGACACTTCCGATTGGTTCAAGTTTGACTTTGAGGTCGTTTGGAAAATCCCTCTGGCCAACTTTCAATTAGGTTTTGTAAATAATACTAGCAAGGTTTTCTTTGATTTGACACAGTGTAATTTCAATGATTTATCAACCTACTGTACACCATTTACAGAATGGCGCTTACATGCATTCACCACAATCAATGTAGATCTAGTTTTGTACTAGTTAGTTTGTGTTCTAGTTCATCCTTTAAGGTCCCAACATCCGATGCATTGGACATCCTATAATTGCTTCCTTGTCATCAGGTCAGACATCAAACATTGACCCGAAACTTAAGTTTTATACATCGTAAAGCATATCATACGTAAGTGCCCACAGTTTTATTGCTGTAATTGCCTCGATGTCACAAAGGATTATTGCATATCGTGATTTATATGACCAAAAGGACGCTTACCTTCACATTTTCTGGCTGCCATTTTGAAGAAAGAAAAAACGCGCTTTGGGGGCATACAGTCTTCCCTATTCAACTGTTTTATTATCATCAGATGCTCGTGACAGTATGAAAAGGGGGTAAATAGTTTCAGCTGCAGATAGTTTTGGGTGAGAAGGAATCCTTCCTGTCTGTAGTTGCTGTGACTAACTTATAACGTAAGGAACGAAAGTGCATGGCGTGTGCTGCAGGAACTAGGTAGCTTTCAATGGCGACAGCAAACAGTTAATTATGGATTTTATACATAAGGGATAACCTGTTGTCAATACACCTAATATCTAGTCGGTGTAGGTCAAATGAATAGAGCATGTTAATTAGTGACAATGGATGTTCAACTGTATCTATCAAGCTACTCTAATCTCGACGCCCTCAATCTGGTTTATGCGGGTTTTGGTATGGGGTGACCTTATTTCGAAAGCATAATCAACCTGGGGTCTCACTAGGGTCCGGTAAGCTATGGACTTAAGGGGTAAGGATTTGACCTCGAAGTTTCTGTGTAGAAACTCTTAACGTTTCGTTGACCTATTCATGTGGTCGTTCAACACCAGATTTATTAATTGACATTTGGAAGGGTTGAATTCCATGTCCCACGCCAACTTCAAGTCTTCTACCCTATTGAGGTCATTTTTTTAGGGTGGGGACCTATTGTTTTGCAGATGTCAAGGCCAAATAGACTGCATTATCATCAGCATAGAGGCAGACTTTGGAACTGATATTATGTGGGAGGTCATTTATATCAGCTAAAAAGAGCTGGGGTCCTAGGACAGACCACTGTGGAACACTGGAGGAGACAGGGAAAGCATCTGAACTGGTGCCCTTTAGGACAACTGATTAGAGTGGGTTATCTAGAAAACTCACAATCCACTTTAACGAATGACCTCTGACTACATAATTGTGCACTTTCAGTAGTACTTTTCATAACTAACCTTATGGAAAGCCTCGCTGAAGCCCAGAAGTATGAGATCTACTTGCTGCTTATTATAGATCGCTTTGACCAAGTCGTTAAATTACATTACTGGTTGGGTCACACAGGACCTCTTTTCCCAAAACCCATGCTGCAGGTGGTAAATCTAGACGATATATTATGGTTTGTAAAGTGTTTCACTACAGAGGACAAAATATGTTCTAGCACCTTACATAGAACACAATCATGTTATTGAGATGGGCCTATAGCTGGTGGGGATTGACCTGTCACTTTTTTTGTAGATAGGAGCAACATTTGCCGACTTCCAATGGGATGGCAGTGATCCTTTATCAATGGATTTCTGGAATCAAACCTTGAGGATTGGTGAGAGTTCTTTAGAAAGGGTTTTCATAATGATGTGCTAAATTTCATCAGGATCCCTAGCCTTATGGGGAGATAAGTGAGAAACTTCCCTATCCAATTGGAACTTACTGTAACATCTGACATGTTTGGGACAGTCTGGTCGTTTGGGCTGCTAGAGGTCTTGCAGTATCATTTTACAGAGAGAAGCTGGTCTAAAGGGGGAGCAACAGTTTAAAACCAACTGAAATTTAACTGCTTGTTTGGAGTTATTAATGTTGCCTATAATGCATTGTAAATCAACAAGGTATCATGAACGATTTAAGATGCTGGATGTAAATGTCACGCCTGTTCTTTTGTTGAATATGAAACACTCATATGGAAAAACAAGAGGACAATGATGACCCTGTATCGTTCACCTGAGTGAACAGAGAACATCTGCAATACATGATCAATCTGCACAATAGTGCTTGAAGCAGGGTCTCTGTGAGAAAGTGGTAGAGGATCATCCAAGGAACAATTGTGTGAAGTTTAGTTGAAATCACAACTAGAATTCAATTTTCGCACTGATGGGCAAAATGACAATGATAAAGATCCTATTGATAGGTTTTTGAAAAATTGTTGCCATGGGAACAAATTACAACATTTCTTGATGGGCATCTGTGATAAAAGTGACTGTTTAAACATGTTCTTTAAATGTATAAACATGTACCTAAATATTTTATTCATGTAATTTTCTCATGGCATGGTTGGCAAGTCAATTATTATATTGTTGTGTTTTGTCTGTGTAATAATGCCTGATATTTGTACATGTGGTTTTTCCCAAAGGTACTAGCAATCCAAGCTTGCCACAGGGGTCATTGCAGTACAATGCATTTAACACTCATAGCAATCATACTACAGGGAAGGATTTTGGTACCAAAGTGTAACATGGCTGGTGTTTTCATCAGTTGCAGCTATGCTGCTTGCTAATTAGTCATAGTCTGCTATACTTCTTGTTCAAAGTTTTCAATGGAAACACTGATGACTTGTCCAACATCAAGTTGCTTTGCAATTCTAGGTTTTGCCTCACTGCTGCA
Source organism: Saxidomus purpurata (assembly GCA_022818135.1). Taxonomy (NCBI): domain Eukaryota; kingdom Metazoa; phylum Mollusca; class Bivalvia; order Venerida; family Veneridae; genus Saxidomus; species Saxidomus purpurata. The sequence continues at coordinate 50,084,931 of JAFMSR010000002.1, read as the reverse complement.
ATCCTAGTTGCCCTTGTAAGCTACCATTTCCAGTCTTTCACAATGCAACAATAGTAGGATTGTTATTCATATGGCATTCACAAAAAATATCCTGGTTTATTTTCTTTCATACCATGCAAGTGAAACTGCACATCCCAATGTAAATGGTAGAACTGCAGATAAAATACTTGCCCAAAATACTGAAAAATAGGGTTATTTTTGCATAAAGAAAATTTTGTGATTTATGTGCAGACTTATTTGCAAATTTTATATTCATGAACGGATAATTCTCCAGAAGTTAATCTATTTGAAATGAATCTTTCATGAGATTTTTAAATTAGTGAAGTGGGAAATTAACAAAAATAGCAAAAATTAATAATCACAAAAGTAACCAATTTACAGTACTGGTAAGAAATAACCAGATGGACCTAGTAAAGGACATAACCATGACATAAAGAAAACTTCCCAAAGTACAAAATGATGGGTAGAACTGGCACCTTGGACCTGTCAATTACTTGCTCTGTTGTAACCTGGACTTTAAGGAGGGTCACTGCTGAAATTCAAAGTAACAAGAAATTCTATTGGCCCTGTTTTTTATGGAGACTAACATATTTCTAGTTAATTTCTGGAAAAATAATGATGGGTCAATGACTTAACTTTTTCGCAATATTAATCTTTAGTGATACACTATCAGATAAGGTGCTTAATGCAGAATTAGCTAGAATTTTCGTATTGTAAACGTTTATGTATGTGGTGTATGTTTCAGAATGGGTATCAAGTTTTAATCTCTTCTAATGTAGTATGTCATACTTTAGGATGAAAAATTAGAGAAAGTTGTATTTCTATCATCATCTGAATAAATATTACACTCCTTATTATTACCCCACCCACTTTACTGAAATTCATTTTTTCAGCTTTTGATAAATGAATATTTCATGATAAAGGAGTAACAAGGTTTTTCAGATATTTTGCCTACAGTTTGATTAAAACTTTTGGTTTAGAATGCAAAAATAAAAAAATGGGGGTCAATGTGCATATAAGAAAGAAATTAAATAAAAACTGACAAAAAATGTGTTTTTTTAGATTTCGACAAGCTTTGAGATATGACAGCATAGGTCTGTAACAAAGAACTTTAAAAGGAACTAGTTATTAATTAATTTTTATATCCTAATTCTTGTAATACAGTTTGAATTAAGTAAGTATCTTAAACGGTTTTTGAGAAATGACTATTTTTGTACCCCTACCCCCATTTTGGCATATGACAAAATTTGTCAATTTAGTCACAAAATGTGAGGTCAAAATATTTTTTCTCAAAAATGTTCAATTTTTTACACTAAAATATTTCTAGTGTGCCTAAGTTTACTACTACATAATTGTTTTTTTCCAGTTAACTCATCATTTTTGAAATATAACAAATGTAAATTTCCGGAAGTGCAAAAATCCAAAACCTCACCAGTGACCCCCCTTAAGCCTGTTTCCTCACACAGTTGATTAAAAGAATACATCCTCACTGTGTTGAACAAAGACAAAATGCTCTGTACAATGATGAATTAAACAAAATGCCTTTTGACGAAATGTTGTGCACTGACCTTTTTCATGTCCCTTAAGTCATGATAAACCTTACAGTTTTACAGAAAGGTGTTGATTCAAACAATATGTTTTAAAAAAAAAATTCAGATCAAAAGGTAGCATAATTTTACAATTAAAGGAACTGGACACTTTCGCTAATCTGACGATGAGAACAAACATGCAAGTTCAAGTTTAAAACAATTCTCATTTACTAAATGCCAAAGAACCAAAGACAGTACATACACAGAATTCAGATGTTAAGGAATGAAAGTCCATATAATGTTGCAGTTAAGTCTACTCATGATTTTCTTTTTTTGAAAGCACATTGTTTAAGGTTCTAGATGTCCTAGCTTCCATAAAATTATATGAGTACAAACATATTCTGTTCTGATGAAAAATCCATTTACACTGACATTTACACTGACATTTACACTGACATTTACACATATATTCATATCACAAACAACTTGCATCTGTAACTGACAATTCAAAAACACTGAAATTTCAAGAGCTGTTCAGGAATGAGCATTTGTTACTAAATTTAATCCAAAGTCTGTAATACATGTTCTTCAGGGTGAAAATTGGTGCCGAGGTAAAATGTCGCAGACTTTTCAATCTAAAGAATTCTGTATGCTTCAGAGTGTAATAGTATCAATGACGGTCATCAGTTTGATAGTGTACATGAGGCACATCCTATGACTATATGAACCAAACACTTTATGTTCTGTTTCTTCCCACTCATACAACCTTGTACCTCGCTCTGTTAATAGGCTGGTAGGAATTTTGCTGCAAAAGAAATTTAAACATTAATATAAGTAACTTCATTTAGAAGTTTATTTTTGATACCCGCTATTTGAACCTAAGGCAGAATGTTCTATTTTTAATTTATACCGATTCATTTACTCTTGCTTGTGAAACAAGTTCTTACAACATATGAATAATTGCTCTCAAGACTCACTTCAGGTAGAATCAACCTCAAAGACAGAGGAAGAGAGAGAGGAAAAGTGAAATTATCTGTGTCTTGCCTAGGGACACTATCACTACTTGGGCACTACTGGGGATCAAACCCAGGACCCACCAATCATGGACATACGCACTACTACTGCACCAAGGCCACTTCAGCATTGTTTTGAAGCAGAATACAAAAACCTGCATGCATTCCAATTACTTTGACTTTTCTTTCAATATTTTAAGTCGAAGTTTTTATAATTATGTTCATTCATTTATAACAATTTATAGACTATAAATACATAATTACCAAACGTATGAGTTCCTCCTTTATAAGACGTGTCACCTCTTTTTTGGCTTTTTGGATAGCCATTTCACTGGTAGCTTCAATAGCAAGATATAATTTACGTTCCTCTTCCTTTGGTTGTTTACCAGGCGGGAAGTATGTTCCACGTACAGTAATCCCTGCTTCTGAATACTCACAAATCTGAGCAAGGGCCTCCTGGAAATAAAGTGATGAAAAATTCTGATCAGTTAGTAGCATTTTTTTACTATGTAGCAAATTGATGATATCCCAACGTACCAAATGAAAAATTTGGGCAGTATGTATAATCATGTACAGAACATTCAAGAAACGGCTATTCCAGCACTCATAAAATGAGTTGTAAGAAATATTTTACTGCACAAGTGTTAGGGTTGATGACAGGCACAACCCTTATAGTAAACACTCATATTTATTTTTAGAGAGACAAGTGCTTTGAAAATTCACCATACAAGTCCAAAGACAATCAAGTTATGACCTCCCCTCTTTAAATTTAAAATACATGTAGTTCAATTTCCAACAAATGAAGGCTATTTTCTTTACATATAGATCTGGAGAGAAATTTACACTAGACAAGCTATTTATGACAATTTGTAAATCACCCCTTGTCTAGTATTTGAAAGCTGTACACATTATATTCTGTCGAGCCTGAAGTACAGGAGGACTAAGACATGTATCTGCACATCATGACAGGAAATTAAAATGCTATCACAAAAACAGTCAGTTGAGAAATATGATTAGTGAAGGTCATATAGAACAACACAAAAAGAAAGAGAATAAATAAACATGATGTACCTTTGAAGTGACCTTCCATCTAGCTGTTTGAGGGAAGTCATTGATTTCTAGTTCTTCCTCATATCGTTTGAATGTATCTTGCTCCAACTCTTTGTCATCCTCAGTCTGTGGTGTGTATCCTAGCTTAGCGTTAATTTTCTCTGCCATCTGTTCAGCTATTGTCTTTGACTGGAATGATAATAATGTGTTTAATTTAAACTAAAAAGTGCATGCAAATTACTGTAACATCATACTTTACAATTATACTAACGGTTAACTAACTGCAGCTATTCACGGACAGAAATGAAGCCTGGTATAATTCTAGTATTACAGAAGTTTGGCATCTCTGAAACCAGAACTGTATGGAGTATGGTAAAGTTAGCATTCAGTGATTTCGAATAATCTATATCTCAAACAGACACAGAAACTTGATATTCCATCAAAATATAAAAAAAGAACAATGTAGTTCGCAACATACAATGTTCTTTTTTATTTGTTTGACTGAATATCAAGTTCTTGTGATATAACTTTACTATCTCTGCTATCATGTACTATTTTCTCATAGCTACAGTAGAGGTTCTAATGTACATGTATATGGTGGACTTGCAGTGTGTCTGGTTGCTCACAGGTTATGTTATTCATGAAGTGACTAATGTCTACGGATAGCCTTTTTATGATCTAAAAAAATGCAGGTGTTCCGCAAACAGATTTGTGTTTGGCCATTCCATATCGCAATAGGCATAGTCTTGAGCAGAGTCTCATTGGCGAGCAGTAATTGAGAAATGGGTGACTCAAATACCTCCTCATAAACTTCGTATAAGGGGGTTTAATGATACTAAAACTGCCTGACAGACATCCCTAAATAGTTTTACATACTGCAACTTGTGGAGCAGAAACCCCATCCTGGAAGATGGCCTTGGTGGCTTGCTGGGTTATATCCTGCGCTTCCTGGCCCAGATTCTTGCTGAAGTTTATCTTGGCTGCTAGTCTCTTTGCCATCTCTAACTTCATCTGGTTGTTGGCTCCCATCTTACCTGGGGCACCAGTCATCAGACCCCCTGTCATTGGCTGAAAAAATAATTACAATACATGATAGAAGATAAGAGACACTTATGGTCTGCTTCAAGTTTTTACAAAAGCCCAATATTTCCTTAGACGTAAGGATTTCTGATCACCTGTTAAATTCAATTATTGACTGCTGAAGCCAATCACACATGTGAAATATCAAAACCAACAGTGTAGTATCTACCACAGATTTGGTAAGGAAAAGGAAATACATGTACCATAATTCAGTATATTTGCAAAAACTGCCAAAGGCCAGAAAGCAGGACATAATTTAATTACCCAATTCTTTTAATGTCTCTGCTAACCGTTTGCAACACTACCTTACATGTAAATCTGAACTATAACTGAGCAAGCAAATCCCAGGAACTGGTTTTTTTCGCTTAATAGGTTTAAATGAATATATTAAGAAAAATAGTCCCTACCCTTCTTAAATGCTCAATTTAGCACGGAGAGTTACTAATCCAACCGAAACTTGAACACCAGCATTTCACCATAGTGGTAAATAATTATATCTAGTTTATTCATATACTCGAAGCTATGATCTAAATATTGCTCCAGGTGGAATGACTGACAGACAGTGAATGACAATGTAATATCCCTCTTCCTTTAGCTGGGGGTAAAAAACATCTGATTAATGCTGATCTCAGAGGGTGGGCAATTTTGGCAGGCTATTGTATGTACCACTTGAGGTAGAGATGATTTAGAGAGGCTACTATACGTACCACTTGAGGTAGAGATGATTTAGAGAGGCTACTATACGTACCACTTGAGGTAGAGATGATTTAGCGAGGCTACTATACATACCACTTGAGGTAGAGATGATTTAGAGAGGCTACTATACGTACCACTTGAGGTAGAGATGATTTAGAGGCTACTATACGTACCACTTGAGGTAGAGATGATTTAGCGAGGCTACTATACGTACCACTTGAGGTAGAGATGATTTAGAGAGGCTACTATACGTACCACTTGAGGTAGAGACGATTTAGAGGCTACTGTACGTACCACTTGAGGTAGAGATGATTTAGAGAGACTACTGTACATACCACTTGAGGTAGAGATGATTTAGAGAGGCTACTATACGTACCACTTGAGGTAGAGATGATTTAGAGAGGCTACTATACGTACCACTTGAGGTAGAGATGATTTAGAGACATCAGTAACTCTTCTCTTACTGGCAAACATATCCTCAATCTGTTGCTCTATCTGTAATCACACACAACAAGATGTTATAGTTTACACAGAACAATAAGGTGTTATAGTTTACACAGAGCAGTAAGATGTTATAGTTTACACAGAGCAATAAGATGTTATAGTTTACACAGAGCAGTAAGATGTTATAGTTTACACAGAACAATAAGATGTTATAGTTTACACAGAGCAGTAAGATGTTATAGTTTACACAGAGCAATAAGATGTTATAGTTTACACAGAACAATAAGGTGTTATAGTTTACACAGAGCAGTAAGATGTTATAGTTTACACAGAACAATAAGGTGTTATAGTTTACACAGAACAATAAGGTGTTATAGTTTACACAGAACAATAAGGTGTTATAGTTTACACAGAACAATAAGATGTTATAGTTTACACAGAGCAATAAGATGTTATAGTTTACACAGAGCAATAAGATGTTATAGTTTACACAGAGCAATAAGGTGTTATAGTTTACACAGAACAATAAGATGTTATAGTTTACACAGAGCAATAAGATGTTATAGTTTACACAGAGCAATAAGATGTTATAGTTTACACAGAGCAATAAGGTGTTATAGTTTACACAGAACAATAAGATGTTATAGTTTACACAGAGCAATAAGATGTTATAGTATATACACAACAACAACACGTTATAGTTTATACAGAACAATACCATGTAACACCATATACAGAACGATAGTCTATACGGAACATTGTGTGTAGAAGTTTATACAAATCAATGGTGGGTTATAGTTAAAACATGTGCATTACAACTGAGATAATAGCTTTGATTGTATGCTTACTAATGAAATATTGTGTTCTATCAGAGAGATATTTCATATTTAATCGGTCAGAGTGTAATGATTTAGGACTGCCAAAACTTTTTTTCATCAGTACACATACATTTTTAAGTAGCATAAGTTTGTTAAAGTCCCAGGATCACTTTGAATTTACGGATATAGAAAAATAAATTTACTGATAGGATAATGATAGAACTAAGTTCTATTGAATTCTCTCTAAAACAATGTTGACATAATTATCTTTTTTTCGTATCAAAGTTGTTTCTTCATGAAAAAGAGTTGCCAGAAAGCATTTATTAGTTTTTGCAATATTATTGCAAAAAATATTGTGCTGTATTTCTAACATGTACTTATCGATATTTTTTTTTTGTACCAATAAAGGTCATTTCTGCTGGTAAGACATCTTTCTTGGTAAAATAAAAGCTACTTGTCATTGTGCCTCCTGGAACTTTCACACTTAAAGGTTTTATTAGAAGGCGAAAATTGAAGTAACATGAATAGTTACTAGAAGTAAGATCATATCACACAAGACCGTAAATGTAGGTGGGTTCATTGCGTAAATATGGGTGATTCATTGCATAAAAGTAGTTGATTCATTGCATAATATAGGAGATAAAATAGGAGATTCATTGTGTAAATTTAGATGATTCAATCTGTAAGTGTGGGTGATTCATTGTGTAAATGTAGATGATTCAATCTGTAAGTGTGGGTGATTCATTGTGTAAATGTAGATGATTCAATCTGTAAGTGTGGGTGATTCATTGTGTAAATGTAGATGATTCAATCTGTAAGTGTGGGTGATTCATTGTGTAAATGTGGCCGGGTGATTTGTCGCAAAAATGTGGGAGATTCAATGTATAATTCATTATGTAAATGTGGGTAATTCATTGCATAAATGTAGTAGATACATGAACTGTGATCTACATGTCCCCAAATCCAATATAGAGTTCTATAGAAAGTCACTATCCTACTCAGGTCAAAAAGTATGGAATGCTCTTCCATTAAATATACGAAAGGCTGAAACTTTAACAGTATTTGAAAAAATATATTTACAGTGGTTCTTTACTACTTTAGACTTAGTAACTTACATATCTACTTGCAGTAAATTCATTACTTATTAATCATAGTAACATACCTATTTTGTGTGAGACTTTAATGTTATATTTTATAATGTTCTCTTATTACATTGTAAATGTTCTGTGTATCCTATGTTTGAAATCTCTAATTTTCTATGTGAATTATGTTAAATCTTTTTCATAATGTTTTGTAAATATGTACATGTATATAATAGAGGCCCACATGGCAGACTGGTTCCACCAAATGTGTAGCCTCTGTAAATAATTCATTATAATTATTATTATTATTCATTGCATAAATGTAGGTGTATCATTGCATAAATGTAGGTGTATCATTGCATAAATGTAGGACGTTCATTGCATAAATGTAGGAGGTTCATTGCATAAATGCAGGAGGTTCATGATGTAAATGTAGGTGTTTCATTGCATAAATGTAGGTGTTTCATTGCATAAATGTAGGTGTTTCATTGCATAAATGTAGGTGGCTCATTGCATAAATGTAGGTGGCTCATTGCATAAATGTAGGAAGTTCATGATGTAAATGTAGGTGTTTACCTATTGCTGCTGGAGAAATAAAAGGTTAAATAAAGCAGAATGATCACTTACATCCTCGTTAGGATCTTCTTCGTCTGAATCTACGAGACCTAATGCAGCCTTCTGTAGTTTTTTCCTGTCATTGACAAGCTGAGCCTCACTCTCATCAAACTTGAAACCTTTACCATGGAAACCACTGCTACTCTTAATCTTTATCCCATCCTGATTAAAAAAATATTGGATTTGTTAATACAGTAAATGCCATACATGTATATAATGTACTCTTTGGGACCATTTTCTTATTAACTAAAGAAGGGAAAAAATCGGGCCTATCAAATTTGTTCTGTATATCCAAAATTTCACTATATCAAGTACCAGTTTGTACCAGTTTTCACCAAATGTATGATCCAGGTTAAGGGGAAGCTATATATTGAAGACAACAAAATGCAGCAGTCTTATCAAATTTTCTATGGAAAGTACAATTTAACATGTGAGCAAAGCAAGTAATCAAACTCTCTAGACTAGGCTTAAGATTGTTATAAAGTATAGATTATTTCAGTTCAATATAGCAACTCCATTAATTCATTTGCATTGGTTTTAATTAAATTTTTCATCAGCTGTTCAGCAACAGAACAACATTTATGCAAATAATGATTATTTCAGCATTTCAATCACTCAATACAACTTGTACAATACAGTTATTTATATGCATGTATTAAAGCACTGCTTCACAAATAACAGAATATAACAATTGATGTTGGCTATATCAACCCTTACCCTGCTACATGTATATACTAGAGACTGGTCTATAACATTCATTTTTAACAGGTGCACTAAAATGTCTATAGCATTCAAGGGGAGATTCTGACCTGAGTGCACTAACTGGTGTGACTGCATGATTTTGCATGCTGATCATGATCTGCAATAGTCCCTAAGCCAGTCACTTGCCATCCAGAAAATGAAGGTAAAATCAAATTCCAACAGGCACAAGGTGAATTAACGAATGATAATAATACACAGAGACACGGGTAAGGCTGATAATGGGGTAACATTATACCCTAAAAGACACTGTTCAGCTCTTCTACCTTGATCAACAGTCTTATCACTTTATTGATTAGCAGTAAATTTCCTTTAGATTATAACTCTTTCACATACTCTTAACTGGGTGATATTAGCAATGATTTAATTTCAAATTTTTGTGAATTTCCCACTTCGAGAATTTAAGAAGTCCCATGAAAGATTCATTTCTGACAGGTTTACTATTAGAGATTTCACCTGTTGCAGATTTAAAATGAGTCAGCATCTGTCTGGTTACAAATCATGAAATTTTCGTCACACAAAAGTTAGCCAATTTACAGTAATTACAGTGTCTTAATTTTAGGGTCATTGAAATTCTATAGAAGTACATGTATACATACTGCCTCTGCTTGTTTCTTGTACTCCTCCCACCATTTGCGGAGGTTATCTGGCACAGTTGACTCGGACAACTCTAGAGCCTTAATGATATCACCAGCATACCGAACCTGTTCTGGGGTGATAAACGTGTACGCTGTCCCTTTGTTCCCTGCTCTACCAGTGCGCCTGAAACACAATCAGGGTTAAACTGATTATTATGTTAGCAAATATGATCAGCCATCTTACCTGCATTATTGGCCACTTGAAAACTACAATTACTTGTACCAAGTGATGTCATACATCTTGTTTGCACACATGGGCATATAATCAAAGTTAATACTTTTTTAAAAATATACAATTTGTTGTAAAAAATGTAGACAAGGCAATCAGAAAGTACAGGTATTTCTGTTTTGCAAAATTATACTTTTAATGTCACTCACTCATTCATTTGTAATGTTTTCAAAGGAAGTGGACCCGAGAGTGGCTCGCTAAGCTTCAAGCTTTCTTCACAATCAAGCTAAAATAAATTAGTATAAACTAAACTAAAAGGCAAACTTTTGCTTACTCCTAAAACAAACTACTAATTGGAATATCAACTGACACTTTGACTGCTTTGGAAAAGCATTCTAGAATTATGCATAATACTGTAAAACATTTTGTGTTCTAAATGGGACATTTACTTTAAGCAGGAGGTAAGCAGGAGGTAAGCAGGAGGTAAGCTGTAAACTTGGTATGATACTCACCCACATCTATGTACATAGTCTTCATAGTGGTTAGGGCAGTCATAGTTTATCACAAGTATCAAGTGTTTCACGTCCAACCCTCGGGCTGCTATTGATGTTGCTATCTGAAAATAAACAAATACAACTTATGAAAATGGTAATTAAAGGCGGTTTTCATTATAAATGTTTGCACAAAATTTCATCAATCTTGTTTCATTAAGTCCGCTAAAAGAGTGTGGAATATCTGAAGTAATGTAATAATGTGAAAAAGTTTGTGCTACAACTTATGGACACAGATACGATAAATACTTGGCCATAAGTTGATCCCGAAATTGTCTTTCATAAGATTACTCGACTTATGTCAGAGTTCTATAAAATTTGCAATTGCGTATATCATCAAAATTAATTGTTTTATCCATAAAATGATGAGATATAGAAAACAAGAGCTGTCCCTCCCAAGTGACGAATGCCCCCGAAAGAGGTGCCTCACAGTCTGTGTCCTCTCCATGTGCTCAATAAATGTGCTATGTAATTTTAAAATCCTTCCATGCATGACAGAGTAATCATGCATACAGTATTCCATTACTTTAAACACTAAGTGTGACCTTGACCTTTGAGGTAGGGACTTGGGTCTTGCAGTGACACATCCGCTTGATGTGCTAGACATTTGTGCACAGTTATTTTAAAATCCTTCAAAGCATAATAAAGTTATAGTCCGGGCACACAAAGTATGCATTATACAGGATTCCATTACCTATAAACTCTAAGTGTGACCTTGACCTTGTGGTAGGGATGTGGGTCATGCACGCGACACGTCGTCTTGATGTGCCAAATTATTTTAAAATCCTTCAAGGCAGACAAAGTTACAGTCCGGACACGAATGGTGCATATATGCATATAGAGGAATCCATTACCTTCAAACTCTAAGATGACCTTGACCTTTGGGGGGGAGCTAGGGAGGGGGGGGTTTTGCCCCCGACACGTCGTCTTGAGTGCTAGACATGTGCCAAGTTATTTTAAAATCCTTCAAGCATGACAAAGTTACAGTCCGGACACGAATGTGTGCATATATGCATATGGAGGAATCCATTACCTTCAAACTCTAAGGTATGACCTTGACCTTGAGTGGGCGGGGGACGTGGGTCTGCACGGGGGGCGCGTGTCTTGATGTGCTAGACATGGTACCTAGTATTTTAAAATCCTTCAATGCATGACAAAGTTACAGTCCAGACACGAATGTGTGCATATATAGAGGATTCCATAACCTTCATACTCCAAGTGTACCTTCACCTTTGAGGTAGGGATGTGGGTCTTGCACGCGGCACATCGTCTTGATGTGCTAGACATGTGGCCAAGTTATTTTAAAATCCTTCAATGCATGACAAAAGGTACAGTCCGACACGGGGGGGGGGGGGGGGGGGGGGGGGGGAGGGGGGGGGGGGGGGGGGGGGGGGGGGGGGGGGGGGGGGGGGGGGGGGGGGGGGGGGGGGGGGGGGGGGGGGGGGGGGGGGGACGTGCAAGGTACGTAAGTATGTCAAGGTCATAATGTATTGAGTGCACAAGTGCATGTACATGTAGTGGACAAGAGGTAATAAACATCTCGTCTTAAAACTGCCGGCACATTTACTATTCTAGGAAGCTTTGTACATCCAGTAACAGTTAAGATTGGTACAAGAAATGAACCAAGATGTTTGCAAGTTCTGTAAGAACTGTCAAGAAACAATGCTAACTTTACACTGCATGCAATCAACTTGCTGAAAGACAAGTAGAGGAATATAAATAATCAAGTCAATTTGTGCAGAAAGCCATAAAAACATTTGTAGTAGCAAAATATCCATCAGATTACCCAAGTGAAACATTTTACACCTTACCAGTAATTTGATATCCCCGTTCTTGAAGTCATTGATAATACTGCCTCTATCGTATTGATCTATACCACCATGCAATGACATGCACGGGTATGAATGTTTCAGGAGATCCTTCATGAGATCATCAGCGTGCTCTTGTTTGTCCACAAACACAATTACACCCCCATCCTCCTGGTACTGACCTAGCAGCTCCAACAACTTGAAAAATTTCTGATCCTCCTCAAGTATAACCTGAAATAAACATAAACATTCTCTAGACTTCATTGCAGGGAGACATCATTTAATGTGTGTGTTTTTTCTCAAGAAAACAAATCATAACTTTTAAATTTAGACAACTAAGCTCCAAAGCAAAGAAACAGAGGCAATGCAACCAATTAAGTTTCTAACAGTGTCACCTGCGGACCAAAAGCCCTGTGAGGTGTCCTCCTTCTGTTACTAAGAAGAACTGTTTTCCACGCTGATGTACATGTGACCTAATTTCTTACATCACTACGGTTCATATATTGACCCCAATTTACCCGTCTGTGAGGTATAAAGGTTACAAGCTTGAGTATCCTTCTGTAACCAGTATTAACAGGAAACTGTTTTTAAATCAAAGGGCATTGTGGTATTGATTTCTGAATTATTAGCCTTAGAATCAAAACAGGCTGTCTACTGACCACAACAAATATTCATGATTAAGTTAGTGTTATGTTTTTCAGCAAAGCTGACTAAGCAAGTTAACATTTGTTATGCCTTCAGTCTGGGGTCTGATTAAAAGAAGTCACTTTAACAGATGGCTGGCTAATACTGTATTAAAGAAGTACCATTTCAATAATGAGGATTACTTACAACATTTTGTGTCACCTCTCTACAGACGACACTTCTCCCACCCACTTGTATCTCTATAGGTTTGGTAAGGATTTTTCTAGCCAGAGCTTCCATCTGTCTGGGAAATGTTGCAGAGAACATCACTGTCTGTCTGTCTGGTCTTACATTGTCTATTATACGATTCACCTGAAACATAGCATACCATTGTAGTAATATCTGACACGATTATCTGCCCCTTTTCTTATGACTCAAATGAAATAATAATTTACTGAAAAATCTAAAAGATACTCTAGACTCAACTTCTTTTACTGATAAATAGATAAACAATTATTAAAACAACACCTGGAAATGTATATTTTATTTATCTGTGTTCCTTTTACAGTTTTCGAGTGAAAGAACACAGGCAGAATGCCATGCAGTGTTATATTACATAATATGACCCTGTGGTTATAAAACATATTTCATGCCTGACACACAGTCTTAGCACTAAATGTTTTTCAGCTTTAGCAACTAGTCTAAAGCATGTTAACCACAGTTTTCACTAAGATTTTTTTTATTACGAGATCACTGCCATAACGTGCATTCATAACAATGACAGTGAGTGTTTACCAGTCATTAAAGCCCACGTTTTTGACATTGGAAGGACCCATGATCTTGACCCGCTGACTGCATCAACATGTAACTAACTACTGAAGGTAAATCATTTTGACTGTGACTAATTAAATCAATGGACATATCATCAATTAGAATAATGACACAAAATAATTACACAATCGAACCAGTTTAAGACAGAATAGAAGTTTAGTTATTTTAAATCCATCAGAAAAGCTCACCCTGGCGAAGCCAGATCAGCTAAAAAGTCCCAAGGCTTAAATATATTTCTAACCCAGCAATTTCCATCTTTCAGTGGGATAATTTGTTTGAAATTTTGGTTAAAATCAAACCAAAAGTGATACCTATACATTGCACACCTGAGCATTTCAGGGGCCAGTACTTTGCAAGCATGACCATAGCTACTGGCATTAACCTTCAGCCCAGGTGGTCTTACTCTAGCTGTTGTATTACCTGCGGTTCAAATCCCATATCAAACATTCTGTCTGCCTCGTCCAAGACCACGTATGTACATCGTCGTAGGTTTGTTACTCTACCTGAAACGGAAAATTATCAAGAAAATTAATGTAAGTTTTATATTGGTTGCAAAGGAATTTGAATTGTTAAATTACACAGTCTGTACAAGGGAAACATGATGACAGAGCTGTCAGATTTTGAGTTCTAGATTTAGTGAAGAAATGCTGACATGATTTATCACCCACAAACTATGACAGAAAATGGCATACATATTCATCAATCTTCCTTATAAAGACACTTGAAGATTCACCAACAACTGCCATTGCTTTTTTTACCAGAATCTCTTGAAATTTGACTAATTCATTTAAAGAGTAAAAATTCCACCCCAATAAATGAACTAGAACACATCAAAGTTAATCCTAACTGCACTTCATAAATATGAATGCCTCGACAAAATCCAACTGAACGTTTACATGAGTTGTAAAATCAAGTCAGTGATACTGGTATTTGAACGGTAAATACAAATTCTGACATGAACAAATTTTGGACAATTAAAATCTAAGCTAATAAATTTTACTTACCTTATTATGTTCCATACTGTGATTTTAAATTAATATGCAATAATTAATATATGAATAAAACATAGACCTTTAAATTTGAAAAGATAGGCAGCACCTGTTGCTATGGTGATGACATCATCTCATTTGCATATCGTCAGCTGACTACTGAAATAAAGTCTGTCTTACGCTCCTTCTATGCAAAAGAATTAAAACTATTACACCGTATGTGTGGGAGACGCTGAGCATGGTCACAACATGGCATGTCACAACAATGGAACCAAAGTCAAAGCTTCTACACAAATATCCATGGTTTTCAAACAGAAACAAGTTTTTCAGTTTGTCTAGGACGAGCTACTTTTATCTTCATAAACACCATTTTTCACTCTTATAAATGAAGAAAATCTAAACAAGAGGGCCATCTCTGCACTGGCTCACTCCCTAGGGTTAGACAGCATATCACAGCTAAATCCAAAACATATGGACAGACTAGAAGCAAATTATTAAAAAAACACCCTAGCGACAGTTTTAAACACCACAAAATGTGTTCTTTTGATCCTGTGTCGCCATTTTTGTGTATTTAAATCCGTGACTTAAAAACTATTAACATTTTATATGGTTTTTAGTATGTTTATAAGTCTACAGATAAATGAGTATATGTGTTTACCATTATTGGCTGCTAACATATCTATCATCCTGCCAGGTGTACACACTATGATCTCACAGCCACGTTTCAACTCCGCAATCTGTTCCGAT
The DNA here is from genome assembly GCA_022818135.1 of Saxidomus purpurata. Lineage (NCBI taxonomy): Eukaryota > Metazoa > Mollusca > Bivalvia > Venerida > Veneridae > Saxidomus > Saxidomus purpurata. The sequence goes on along the minus strand of JAFMSR010000002.1, from coordinate 50,069,488 downwards.
ATTCCTGTTCCACCATATACACACACGACATGGAGTCCAAGGGATTTGGTAAACTTCTTAGCATCAGATGTGATCTGCATAGCCAACTCTCTTGTGGGTGTCAGAATTACACCTGAAAGTAGATACCAGGATTTGTCTATAATTCAGTTTAACCCCTTTTTTGTATTATTAGTATGTGTAGAATTATTCACCGTCATCAAATTCTCGTTACATTTGCTGTGACTGTCTGTCGCGAATTCATGCATAGCACCATAATTTGTACACATATTTCTAGAAGTATGTCTTCATGAATTCAAAATAGTACCAATATATCTACAACCCCTACCCCCATGGACTGTTCTCTGGAAATTTAGCTCTGCTCATTCAAAGACACAAACAGTAAGCAATTTGTTAAACTATTTTCTAACAAGAAACCTTTAAATCCTTTATTTCTGTCTTGTATTACAACTTGCTCTGAATACAGTTGTTTTGCCCTTCCATAGTTGTATTTCACTTATTGTTAGGGATGCATATTTCAAAGACAATTTATACCTGATGGGGCTAAAAATCATTTTAGGTTACACATAAGTAAACATGCATAAACATTTTCATCAATTTTTCATAATAGCTGGCCAGTACTGTTTCATATCGTTTGCTGTTTAAAGTTGATACTATTGAATCATGGCCTTAGGTAACAAAAGAACACTATAGTCATAAGAAATTAAGAACTGAAAAGGAGTATACCATTTCATTAAGTACGCAATTATATCATTCACTGTATCAATGTAAATTGATGGCATTTCTTCATGTCCTATAAAATGAAAATGACTGGAGGTCGCCATGTTACAATGAAATACAGCAGTTAAACACGAAACTTAACCATTAAGTTCAAACATGACATCAACAACATACAAATAAAACTGCCATGAAAATCTACTTTCAATACATTTACAATCAGATTTGTTGCATTGTACAAGGTATGAAATATGTTTGGATTGTTCAAATTGCATGATATCTACACAACAATTTCAATAGTAAAGAATTGATGGGTCTGAAACTTTGCTGCTGCTAAAGATTTTTCTTGTCTTTCTGATTTTTGATTTCTTAATTTGTTTTCTTTCCCTGTGTTTACAACCATCTGACTATCAAAATGTGTCACTTGCACTTTTAATACACAATTAATCCTGCATATCTTAAATCTTTCAACTTCAGGTAACAATTTAATACTCTGGACTAAAAGTGTAACCTTAAATATTGACAAAGTCATTAAACCAATGTGGAAAGTAGAAACCTTTGTATAATAAATAACAGGAATAATCAAAATACGACAAATTATATAAAATTACTGCAACAAAATGAAATACAAAATGAATGTGCCCTATTTTGATAATTTATTATTGAATTTAAGTTGGTAAAAGAAAAATAATGATCTAATATTGCATGGGAAAATATTTGATTAATCCAGTTGATTCCATAAAAAAGGGATTATATTAAACAGTTTAAGGTAAGCTTATACAGTGGAGTGACTAATCATACAAGTGATCGTATTTATTTTGAAAGGATTAACATTTGAACACATTAGATACATTGTTATAACTTCTGGTAAACAAACGCATTAACGTAACTTTATCACAAGCAAAGCAACAGACAAATTAATTTGAAAAGCGAAGCCAATGTGATTTTCCGCTTGCTGGAATTGGATATATCCAAATGACGGAAATAGCTTGATACAAGAACAAAAGCACATTCTCTGTTAATCAATTTAGTTTCTGCTTTATTGTTAACAGGAAACGAGTCAATGCCAGACAATCGTGACTTACATGTGAATCATTACATGTGAATGACACAGTTTCGTAATACTGTAAATGAAAAAAGTTCAGCTGTTCTAAAGATTGATTCGCACTAAAACAAATTCTTGGCGAGAACTTTCTAATCACCCGAGTGAATTAAGCAAACTATATGGCACTGTACAGGGATATTCTTTAAGAAGTTACATTCTTTCTGGAGAGATACATTAAGACATTTCAACATTTTTAGCTGTCTCTTGATCAGTTTATATATCTGTATTATGTATGGTTTTTAAATACTGTAACTTAATTTATTAAATTAAAATAATCTCTAATGATAAAAATTCTTTTCACCTGCTATCAAATAGGTTAACATTACAAGCAAGCAGTGAGAAGGGGAAGTTGGAATATTGGATATAATACAATTTTGTTTGGAAGGTGTACTGTTACATCTATATTCATAAAAGTTTATTACAGAACCAATGCCTAGATGAGAAAATAGTCAGTTTTATTGCGAACATTATCAGCTTTCATACATAGAAACAAGACAGGAAAGAAAAAAGGTGGAGCTTTGTAAATGATGATGGATATATATCAGATATACCTTTAACGTAGCCTGACTCAAACTTCTGAATAAAAAATGAACTTTTAAATGGTTTTACTGGAATTCTATTGAAAAAGGAAATAAAAAGCCATGTATATCATGTAGATCTATTGAAAAGGCCTGACAGGCTGTTTACAGGCTAAATACAATACAGTGTATTAACGAAGGAAAGTAACGATCCCTGAGAGAAAAACATGGTAAGTGCACTTCATCTTATACATTGCAAACGTTTTACATATTCTACTTATTAGCATTTCCAAGGTTTCAAATTTAGCCGCTTCAATGGTCAAGTGGTTTGAGTCGCTAACTTGAGATCATTGTAACCCCTCATAGATTGAGGGTCATGGGTTCATTCCCTGCAACTGACAATGTCTCTTTATGTGAAAAAGTTTGCAGTTTCTTACGGAGGATCGGAGTCTAGTACTGGTTCTACCAAGGAATGATTATTAAGTAAATTGTCAACCAGTCCTGTTAAAATGACCAAGGTTGGTTCGAACTGGTGTTAAACAACAACAGGCTTCAAATTTTCAACAAATTACAGCATTTGCATTAAAACTTTACCGTGCTATTGTTACCCAAAATGCAAATAACTGTACAATGGGGAAAAGGGGGTGTGGTTACATTACTTCTTGTTTGTTTTTTTTTGCTTTTTTATAAATGATATTTAGTACATTTATAATTTACTGCAGCTGTATCTAGGTCAAGTTTCAACAAGTTACAAATGAAATGTAGTTCTAAATTTACAAAATTATGGAGCCTAGAACAGGTGAAATTAAAAATGAAAAATATGCAATCACACTTTAAAAATAAATTCATAATGAAATTTTAATATGCGATAAAAACTCTTTTTTTTCTCTATCTCTATAAGGCTTTTTCCTCCTTTTAGATTTTAATTCCAAATGCTTAATTCAGTGTTTAAGTATTTATACCTTATTTCTGCAGTTGCTATATTTGAAAAATATCTGTGTTTAATACCAACTATTACTGATTCATCCTTTAACTGGTTCAGCTATGTCAGAAGGTCATGATAAAATTCAAAATTATCAAATACTGGTATTTAAAACATTTTGAGAATGGACAGAACAAGGACATGTGAACTGGTCACTCAAGGACATGTCATACAGAAAGTGACCAGCCATATAAACAAGCATGATATCACCACCATGAAGTTTAACCACAGTTGTTGACTGCTGTATCTGTCTGAAGGTAATGTCGTCAAAACTGTATGCAACCCTGAGATTGCTCTATGTGCCCTAATGCCATGCAGAGAGACATCGCCCAAAACATCAAAACATAAATGCGTATTTGTATTCAAAGCAAATAGAGGACCTGCTAGCCATGACATCACAGAATGACATAATTTATTATATTTTACATAAAATATTTCACCAGAGCAGTCATGGTTATCTGCAGTACTTGTTAGATTGCAAGATAATTTCATCCTTTTTTGTACATGCATTTGTTAAGACTATGCTGAATTATCATTTTATCACCATATTTCATGGGAGGAAAAGTAACAAAACTGGTTTCTAAAGCAACCAAAAGTAACTGCTTTTTCCACAGGAATATTGCAGCAGAAGCAATGCTCCATGCCAAATATCTAAGCCCTGGGCCTTCCGTTTTTTGAGAAGATTTTTAAAGTTTTTCCTTTCCATTGCCATGGCAACCAGAGTTCTGCATAGAATGGAATTATTTGAATTAATTTGATAGAGCTTCATGCAAGGAGAATACCTGCCAATTTTCATCAACATTGGCCCAGTGGTTTCAGAGGAGATGTTGTTTTAATGAAATTCTATCTATTGGATCTTTAGTTATGACTCCAGACAATGCCAAAACAATATCCCTCCACCCTTGGTGGGGAATAATAAATAGTTTTGTCTGTGATAATGCACAACAACAAAAAAAACAACAGGAGAGTAATGCAACATTTTTTTTCTGCAAAAAATAGTAATGAAATGTTAAACACTGTATTAGGGGAAATACAAGCTTGTTCTATCAGTAAACAATTATGGTCAGGACCATTTGATTAATAATCTGTTGATACTTTTAAGCCATCCATAGTACAGTACAGTATTCTGAATCAAAACAAGTGATTTAACTTCAAGGTTAAATCACTTAATTTAGAAACAATGGAAGAACAAAAGCTGACATGGTAAAAACAAATGATTACTGAATAGCCAACATGGACGAAAGGTCATTACCAGTGTCCGTGGACTTTAGTACATGTGTATCAAATAGTTCATTTGGAGAATCAGTACTCCACGAGGTTGTAGCTGGCTAGATAGACATGAACCCTAAAACTTGCACAACTAAAAAAGCTCTCTTCTTTCTCATATAGATAGACCAAGTTTAGACGGTTCATTCTTTACTAAATGAAAGTAATAGATTGGTAATTTTACACATTTTCTGGCCTATTTGCACATTTAAGTTACCATGAATATGAATACAAAAGATACCAAAAACAATACAGAGCAATACAAAGTAAACATGAGTATTGTAACGTCATGTAAAACACTCGACCCAAAATAGAAGTTCTTTTAAGCTGTCAAAATTTATTTTGCAAGTCACCTTTTTCCAAATATTGCAATACAATCCTTGAAACATCAAGGAAATCCTTTAATTTTAAGAAAGGAAGTATTGAGAAGCACCCCAAATGTATCCCAGTATCAAGATACTGATGCATTCTCGAGATAAATTATCACTATAGGCCACTCGAGCAGACCCACAGGAAGAGTGACATTACGGCTCAATACAGACTTGACTCGCAATAAAGTAAACACAGTACATTACATTGACGTCATAACCACAGACAGGAGACGCTGATGAGAGATCATAGCGAAAACCCGAAATTCCTAAAATAGGCTTGTACAGGGCCACTTATTATCACTCTGAACTATGTACGATTTCAGGTGAAGGCTATCATCGCTTAAGTAGAGGGTAATTTACCTAAAAAGTTTTCATTTAGCTTTCGAAAGTCTTAGTGTACATTCATTTAGCATTCACATTGTATGTATAACTTGAAGTCGGGAAAAGTAAAAATGATGGTAAGTGACACATACAATTTTCACATTTTGTTAGATGAGAAGTTTAGACAGCTGAAAAATGATGTTAACTTTGGGATACAATTTAACATTTAAGTCAAAGGCTAACAGTTGACACAGCCCTGTTGAGGCACTGAAGGAAGTTACAATATTTTTTTTCTTGACTTTATTTTTTATTGTTTCAATCAGAATAGAAAAAAGAAAAACTGGTCAGATTCTTCAGTTCTGGCTACTTCCTAAATATACTCTTACAAATTTACACATTTGATGCATTGGTCCTGCGACATATTGGGAACAGAATTCTTGTGAAATGCTGAATGTCAGCACCTATATTTCTCAGTGATGATTTATCACAACAGAGTATTCTTCATATTCTTTAGTGATTTTATATTTATAAGATGGTAATGTATTATATAAATTTTTATAACGGTCGAATGTTTGCAATACTGTTAGGGCATTAACTTGAGAGAGTGCTTAAAGGTTCTTAAAATAAAATATTTTATTTGAGTTGTTACATGCAAAATTTTCAAGTCTCTGTCACAGAGCAATAAAACAAAACAAATATGAATACGGTAAATTGGGTACTTTTCGTGTGATGAAAATTTCACGAATTCTAAATTCGAAAAAGATCATTCTCTAAAAGCACATGTATATGAAATGAAGTTTTAGTGAGATTTTTAAATAAGCAAAGAAGGATATTCATGAAAACAGCGAAATTAAAATCATCGCGAATATTGCAGTATCAGGCAGTTCAAGAAAAGTACACTCAAACCAGTATTAGCAGTTGCCTGTATAGAACATTCACTCGCATTTGGTAGCTGTCTTTCTTGATGCTTTCATTATGTAACTTTCAAAGAAAGGTTTTATAACTATTTTTGCATTTGCTTTCATATTTTGAACTTGTGTTTGCAGGGGTGCTCATCGAGCATGAGTGCACAGTTGTCAGAGAAGAAACCAATAGAATACTCAAAGAAATGTCCGCAGGAGGTGCCAATTCACCAGGACAAACTGAATATAGAATCAAACACTAAAATGCATATTTATGATTCACCGAAGGACACGGCAGAAACAAAACCTGGAGAAAATATTCATATTAATAACACTCGGATTTTAATCATTGCACGAGATTCCCAAGAAAAAGACTCTACGGACGCCTCAAGTATTGTTCCAATATTCAATGACCAGGAGTCAAGAAGACCCACGGACTCATGCAGTCCATGCTTAACGGCATGTACTCAGCTTCGAAGTGCTAGTGCTGGAAGAGACACCCGATCTATGAGTTTACCTGGAGGTATTAAAAGTGTTCTAAAAACTGGTCGAAACGACCCCCGAAATCACATGTTAGCAAATCGACCAATCAAAACAGTTACATTTGTTGAGTCTGTTACTGTGGTAACAGTGTTTTAAAGTTTTTTTATTCTGTGATACACTCCTAAAATTCTATTTATATATAAACACTGTCAGATATGATTATCACCTGACTGTCCTTTGTCTTCGAGGGAATGTCAACGGATGGCACTATGTAAAACATTACATTGTGAATTATGAAATTGTAAAATGTTGAATGTTTTTGTACTTTTACTCTCAAATGCATAATGTCATTGCTTTTTTATTAAAGTTTCATAAATCATTGCCTTCATACATTTACTCAACCTGCTAGTTTCCAAGTTTTGATCCCAAGAGAACCAGTTAAAAACTTGATTTCATAAAAAAACAAACATTTTAACCCAGTTTCACAAAGACCTAGTAAACAAGAACTTCTTGTTGGGTGACAGGAGAAAAGAGAAGAACTTTAAGAACAAACATCTCAAAAGTACTGATAAAACCCTACACAAACATAGCTTAACTAGAAAGCAGAGCTTAGTAACTTGGATAATTACACGATCTAATCCTCCCATCCTTGTACGACACAATCAGTGAAGCCAACATCAAAGCCGTTCCTTGCCTGTAAAAAACCTGTATCAGCTTTTCTCCTTTAATTATGATTACAAAACCTAGGGTAATAAAGTGTTCAGCATTCAATGATAAAAACATGCTCTAATTTCATTAGTCATATAATTCCTATAAAATCCGTATTTGGGAAATATCAGCAGAGTTCATTCAAGAAAAAGAAATACTGTATCAAAGATTTTTTTTCTTCATTAACTTTACAGGCAAAAATATAATACATTCCACCTTTGAAGTGTTTTCAATTCTTTGTTTTTGAGGTTTCATGCCTGTTTTAACAGTGTTTAAGTTATGTACAGGTAGGTAGCTAAGTCTCAGGGAATGAACAGTTCCATCCTCCGAAAATGACTTTCTATCATAGTCCGAGTTAGGTTGCAGGTTCAAACCATGGACCGTCAATCAATGAGAGGTTAAGTAATTACTAGTTAGTGAAAATGGCCATGGAGGTGTGTAGTGCTTTCAACAGAAATATTATCATTTACCTTGAAAACTTCATGACGTCTCTGGTTTACCCAAAATATGAGTGCATGAGCAAGGGTAAGATGTCTGGGTATGTTTTCCAATCCCAAAAGATCATAGGTACAGAAAAACATTTCTGTCTGCTGATAAATTGCATTTCATATAAATAATAGTCAGTAAATGTTTTATATTTCTTTACGCCTGGTGACTATTAGCCATCTCTGTGCCAGTAAAGGACAGTTCTCCAACTTCAGACAACAAGAACACCATAGCATGTCTGAACAATCTGCCGCAGTCATTCAACAGAAAGGGTGATACTAGTGCTGATGTTCATTTTGAGCAAAAGTTGTAACTTCTCAACTAATTGGGAGAAAGGGAGAAAAAACTACCCACAAAAACTTACAAGTTTAACATCCAAAGGGCCATAACCATGTCAAAAATAAATCAACTCAGACATAATGGAAATACACATGTAAGCAGAACAAGAACTATAACTGAAGTAAGTTTTCATATAAAATATTCAGAGTAAGTTTGAGGAAAATTTGCACCAAGGTCATTTTCTAAATAAAGATTTAGGACAGGCATCAAAAGGTGAAACAAACAGCGATGTGTAATGAACAATAGTTACAACACCAATATCAACAACAGTTTTTATTTCACAAGAAAGTGCAGGTTGATATAAAACCAATCCTTGCTGATCTAAGATATAAAAGTGTAATATATTTCATTAAACCATGAAGCATTACTTTCTGCAAATATAAAATGTACTTCTGTAAAAAGAATTCTTGTCCATGAACTTGTCCTTTTACTCAAACTTCTGAGAAGATTCTATTTATGATGCCAAATGCTATTACAGGAATAAAGAGAGAGAGAATAAAGCTTTTTAATTAAAAAGGTTTCCATATATAGACAGGCATCGCATGAATACCAAAATGGGTTTTTAGCCTGTGAAAGTTACTTATGTAAAAGAAAGAAACGGCCAAAGAATTATCTGGATCAGGGAAAGTATCAGCTGATGTAATGGTGTGAGAGACACAAATAACTTCAGTTTCTAGAAATTCGTGCGGACGACTATATTGTCTGATAATAAAGGACAAAGGAGACTGAACTTGACAGTGTTGTATGTACGGTCAATTCCACCCTGGTGGAAAAGCTTTTCACGTCTTTTTGACAGACACAAACAAACAAGAGGGCCAAGATGGCCCTATATTGCTCACCCGACTACCATTGGCTATAACACAGGTCAACAATAACAGAAGGGTTAATTTTTTAATCTGATTTGAACAATATTCATAGAGATCCACTACATAATGCACCATTCAAAATACCTAAGCTCTGGGCCTTGTGGTTCTAGACAAGAAGCGTTTAGAAGTTTTGGCTGTATAAGCCTATGTAAAATCAAGTGAACCCCTTGTGGGGTCAATTTTGACCCAGGGGTCATGATTTCAACAATCTTGGTGGAAGTCCAGTAAGCAATGCTATATGTAAAATATCTGAGCTTTCGGTCTTGTGGTTTGAGAGAAGAAAAAATTTGAAGTTTTTCTTATATCGACAATGCTGCATGCCAAGGAAGAAAACTAGGACTCTATGTCACAAAGGGAAATTATAGTCAAATCAAGTTTGCCCCCTTTCTATGCTTTTTATAGGTCACATTTCTGTTTTAAAAGATGGTCTTCTATGTTAAAGCCACACTATTCCTCAGAAACAGTGGTTTCCTTTCTCTAGAAAAACAAACTGTACTGTGATCAATTATGCACACAATGATTGATTAAAACACAAGTAAAGAGTCATAGATGCAAAAATATCTTGCACGAAAGATTGGCCTTCAAGTTAAGCCGTCTTGCGCTGTACAGGGTATCTAGAATTATGTCTGAATACTACGTTTTTACCAAGGGGGGGGGAAAAAAACCAAAAACGAAATGTTCAATCTCTACTTGACCATCCATCAAAATTTAGTTTTATGTACATTTCTTTCCATGTTCATTGGAAAATAATTACTGTAATTTGTACGAAAAGTTAAATCAAATTTTTGCATAATTAGAGATATGTAGCAACAGTCTGGTTAATTCTGGATCACCACTCGTATTTGCGCACGTCCGATGTTTTACGAACAGTTAGCGGAAATACCTGCCGATGAAATCTGTAAACACTGGCAGTATTTTCACATCCATGCTAAATACTAACGGTTGTATAGGGGCTGCTTTTTACCTATTATAAAGATGAAATGGTCCAAGTGTATTAAATACATCCCCTTTCTGTTTCATTCAAGAAATTTTTCAGTCTCACAAACGTGCGTGGCTGTTCTATAAATAAAATAATGCCATTTCTGAAGAATATCATGGTGTTAAAATTTTAAGTATCAAAATGATCTCTGTGGGTCATAATTTGAACAGTCTTGGTAGAGGTCCACTAAGCAATACTTAATGCTAAATATCAGAGCTCTAGGCCATGTGGTGTCATAGAAGAGGATTTTAAAATTTTTTCCTACATAAGCCTTTGCAAAATCAAGAGACCTGGGCATGGTCAATTTTAAAAGGAGCAGTGGTGTAGAGGTTAAGATGTCTGCTTTTCATTCCTGTGGTTGTGGGTTCAAGCTCCACTTGGGTCATGACTGTACCTCCTCATATGACACCTGTGCTGGAATTTCCAGCAAGGAACATCCCTGCCAAGTTTCATCAACACTAGTGGTTGTTGGAAGGAACATGTGAATGGAGCTCATCCTGGCACTGTGCCAGGTGAACTAAAAAGCCAGTTACAAGTAGTTTATTAAACCTAACTTTCAATTCTTTTGAAATAAAGACACTGATTGATTTTATGAAGTGTACAAACAATGCATGGTAACAACATGACGCATTAACACTTTATAACAACAATGATAAGAAGATTATAACAATACACACATGTTAACAGGCCATGAAATGCACACCAAATCAAAGGATAACACAAACAACAAGGAGAAAAGTGCTTTTCCTCTTATTTTGACATTAACTGCATTTTGCTGTTTTTGAAAATACATTAATCACAGGGACTAAATACATGTTTTAGGAATATACAAAAATAGTAGATGATTTGCTCAACAATTCATAGCAAAAATCTAAACTCTTAATGTTGTCAACTGCACTCTTGCAGAAATCCAATAGGTTTTTGTGCCAAAGATAACTTAATACTCATTACTCAATACTTTCACAATACCTGATCAAACCACGTCTGATTCCTTTCCTATCAATGGTATCATCAAAATTTAATTAGCATTATCACTAAAATGGGATTAAAATCCCCCCCCACCCCCCCACACACGCAAATGTGCCTTGCCACATTAGTGGCATCTCCCATTACATTAAATTAGTAGTTATTGTGAACAGTTGTGTCATGTTATTTTGAAATCTAGTTAAGTATTAGACTTTCACTGTCCTCATAAAATGAGCATAAACAGAAAATTCATGACCTTTGACCCTGAAGTAAGACCTTGACCTGATGTATGGTTTCGAACAAATGACCTCTTAGTGAGGCCTTGATCTGGAGTCTATGTGGTTAGAACATAGGTTCTGCATGTTGTCTTGATGAGATAAACAGTTGACCAAAGTTTCATGAAAATCCTTCATGGCCAGGCCTTGACACAACGTTTCTGAGTGGTGTCCCTGAGGGATCCCTAATGGTAAAATTTGGTGTCCCAGACCAAAACTTGGGATCCCACCATTTTGAAAGGACTTTAACATACCGGTACTAAAATAAGTGGAAATTTTGATTATTTAGTATCTTAGTACGTGCATATTAAATTCATCAACAGTTTATTATTTATGTGTTTAAGCTGAAAACCAAGTTTTGTCAGATCTGTTAAAAGTTATTATTTTCCTCAATACATGCACAATTATCAAAACATATACCAGATGCCAACACATCTTCAAAGGCTATAAGAAAACTTATCCAACTGAGGAAGGCTACTTTTCATTTTTGTTAAATTATGTACACAATATCTAAATGTAGAAAAAAATCTAATCATGTTATTTAAAAGACTGTTTGTTGAGAATTTGTATAGTACACAGGCAATATCATGCTGGTTTGATGTAAAACTGTTATCATGATCATCATCAAAACTTCCAACAAGCTCCTCTGTCTGCATAAAAAAATTCTAACATCTTATAGCTTTTTTCTTCTTCCATTTTCAGTTTTTTCAGTTTCCTGCAGCTTTGTAGTTGTGTTTGTCACATACTTCGGACCCACACATTTGTGATTTTCATCGTTTTTTCCCCACGATTTTAACAGTTTTAATACCAAAAAATGTCCAAAAGTATGTTCAAATAATGAAACTGAATGGTTATTTTACACAAATTGAGGAATGTTGGTATTTTATTTTGACTTTCCATAAGTTTTTTATGCGGGGTAGTAAATTAAGCCTCAGGGAAGGCGGCAGATAATGCTCCCGATAAATATGTGGAGTAAAAATTACATTCAAAACAATTAGCAAGTTAAAACTTCAACACGTAAGTCAATAATTTAAATTATGACCCCAAAAACCAATGTTCCTATTATCATAACCCTCTTATTTGTTGCTTTTCCTATTAAAATAAACATTGGATTTACACAAAACATCAGTGCTGGTCGAATTTTAATAAGTTTTAAAACATGAAAGAAGAACTTTACATTATTTGTCAACTACACAATGCTACATGCCAAATATCTAAGCTCTCTGCCTTCTGGTTATAGACATGAAGAGTTTTCAAGTTTTCCCAATATCCTTTAGACACCTGTGGCGTAATAAAACATATACGTGGGTTAAGACAGTTTTGGCCTTCCACAGAAGCAACATTTACCGTGTGGAACACGTTTTGTCCATATGAATTAAAAGGCTATGCCAACTGCTCCTGAATATTGAAAACTCAGATGTGGAATTTCTGAAACTGCAACATGGAATTTCTCAAAGGTTTGTCTAATGACAAAATAGAAAGTGCATGAAACACTATTCACATTGCTTCAAAAGATTATAAAGATCATGCGTTACAAGAAAAGATCGGACAAGGGGAAAGATCATGCGTTACAAGAGAAAGATCATGTGTTACAAGAGAAAGATCATGCGTTACAAGAGAAAGATCATGCGTTACAAGAGACAGCTTATCCATAATCTATATGTTATACTGACCCTTTTTTCTTTATAACACCGAAATAATACTCAATGTAAACCAGAGATGCAGGTCAAAGTTTGGTGTATATATGCAAGCTCAAATGGAATTCAAAACTAATGTAATTCGGTCACGATTCTGATTCGCTGTATTACGGGAATTGGCCCTTACAGCTGCCAGCTAGGTACAAATGTAAACAAATTTGAAGCATCACCGTATCAGAATACAATGGTACGAGACAAACTTACTAATAGGACCATCTCCATCATCAAGTGCGGGCTGATCAAGAATATGTCTAAACATGGGAAGCAGAAACGCCAGCGTTTTACCACTCCCTGTCTTTGCTATACCAATAAGATCTCTTCCCGACATTATAGCCGGAACAGCTTGTGACTGGATGGGTGTTGGATTCTCAAAAATGTTCCTGAAACAGAATTGAAACAATTCAGTCAAATTCTTTTGTAAACAATTTCGTATGTAAAAACTAGTGATTGAAAAAATGTATGTCTCCCAAACCTGTGACTTTTACCTTTAGATGGACGGACAGACCACACAAAAATCAATATGTGGGAGACATAATAAATCACATAGTTAACGTTACAATATGGTCATACAGCAATTGAAAACATATATTACAACATTCCTGTTTATTTGTTAAATGATCACACTGCCTCTTGTGAGTTGACCTTTTGATGTGCAGGAGATTGCGTCTGCTTGCAAAACTTTCAGCTTCTTTCGTAAAAAGGAAAGAACTGCATTAATCCAAGACTGGAGAAATGCATATTTCCCCGTCTTGCTTGTGTTGGTGTGACAATAAAACAAAATTTCCAGTACTATTCAATAGGATACATTTTGTTCAATCACAGTGTGATAGATGCATTGCACACACCCATTATAAATCCACAGGATTTCTTGCATGACCAACAGACTAGATGTAAGTCACACAGCCACAAATATGCATGGGCAAAAGGGGAATTAGGTATTTGTTATTGCCTGTATGTATTTAAATGATTGATGACTAAGCCTTTAGCTTCACTATTAAATCATGCAGACTACACATACAAAAAAATAAATTTCAGACAAATAAAATCTAACAGGGTAAACTCACTTCTTGAGACAATCTAAGACCTTTTTGCTAACCCCAACTTGGGCCCATTCTCTGATTGGTTTAGGACAGCCCTTTCCATGTACCTTGATTCCTTCCATCTCTTCTCGGAGGGCTTCTGTCTCTGGAAGAAATGAACACAAACACCAGTAAGCAATTTATGTTAACACACCTTGAGAATATTTTGTTCATATGCCAAATTTATAGTTATTATTTCCACTGTACTTCCAAGTCTAACCTGGGTTGAGCTTACTTTAGTACTGAAATACTGCAGATTGGGTAATATTCATGATGACTTGCTTACTTTAGTACTGAAATACTGCAGATTGGGTATTATTCATGATGACTTAACTTTTACTACTTTCGAAAATTTCTCACTTCGCTGATTTAAAAATCGCTCAAAAGATTCATTTCACATAGATTTGCTATTAGAGAATTCTCCTTTTCTGCTTGCTCACAAATCGCAAAATTTTTCATCACAGAAAAATGACCAAATTTACAGTTCCGAACAGCCTGCAAGTTTCTGAACAATCTTCTCATGTTTACTTAATGCAACATCCATTCTTGTCAGTACCTTAGTTGGCCAAGTAGTGTACAGATAAGTTAAATGAAACCACAGTCCACTTATTTGGCATAGAACTTATTCAAAATAAGAGATGAGAGATTATAAGATCAATCGTCTACAGAAAGAAGCTAAGCATAGAAATCATCTCAACTATTCAATAACTTGACAATAGTGTTATCAATATCCCTTCAAGAGCTGTAAATGTTTCATCCCTGTATAGTAACAAAACACATGCTAACAGAACATATATGCTAACAGAACACATGCTAACAGAACATATATGCTAACAGAACACATACAACATATGCTAACAGAACACATGCTAACAGAACATATATGCTAACAGTACACACATAATATTATAATAACAGTACCTTCATTTGTCATCTTGGCAAGTTCTGGGACTTCAACATAGAAGTTTTTCCTAAATGGTGCATAGTACACTTTACTGTGGTCAGTCGTTGCCAATTCCTGCAAAGTTATAGAACACATTAATACATAGAAGCCTGTTAGATATTGAGATTTTGATGTTTTACTGAAAGAAATTTTGCCTTTGACCTGACCCACTAAAGAAGTTGCTAACCAAGTGTGAAATGTGAAAAGAATCAGTTTAAAGTGAACCTGCTTGATTTCCTGAATTTGTGACCTACTGTTCTGACCAGTTACCTCATGCACCTTTAAATCTGTAATAATGCAACTTCTGCCTTTAATTATTAATAACAAAATTCATGTTTAAAACAGATCTGTATGTGTGAGAACAACGCTCAAAAACTTTTATACTTCTACAAGACAGAATAAGTAATGTTAATTCTATGTATATTTTACAGATAGTCAATCTTGCATCATGTGGTTACCTCCCTTTAACAGCCACAATGTAGCTATGAGTATAATGCCCTCCGGCACGGGATATCAGCCACAATGCCCGTATGCTTCTGTCAGATGCCAAATACTGTCTGATCTATATCTCACACATTCTTTGAATTGTTTACAGTTAAAAGAGTTGAAGCAGTTTTTATATAATTCAGAAAAAAACTTCTCAATTTCCAGTTTGGTCAAGACTCTAATCATAAGCATGTTCAAATCTGCCTCCATGGTCGAGTAGTTACAGTCGCTGACTTGAAATCACTGTAATCTCTCATAGATTGATGGTCATGGGTTTGAGACTTGCTACCGACCATGCCCAGTGTTTATAAATGTTTACTGAGAACAATCTCATGCTCAGCACGAAATCGTGCTAAAGTAGTATGAAGTCAAGTCAAGATATATTTTTTACAACGTGGGTTTAATATAAAGATACATAAGCCCAAGAACAGACCATCTGATTGTTGCTACGGAACCCAACTTTGTAAAAAATATACTTGACATTACTTGAGCTTGAGATTGTGCTAAAAAAACTTCTACAAATATGGGGGCCATGCGTCTTAATGTGAGAAAGTTGGCAGTCTATAAACGAGGATAGGTTCTAGTACTGGTTCTTCCTAAGAATGATGGTAAGGTAAACTGCCTGCCTGTTACAATGACTGTAATAAGGTTGAAACAGGCGTTAAACTCATACTACAAGAAAAACAATCAACTTTATAGTGCACAAATTCAAACTTTGTTAAAACTTGACAAACTAAAAAATATGTCAACCAAATAAAATCAATTCAGTGATTGGCTTTGCATACCTTCTTTTTCTTGTTCATATTCAACATAGTAGAATCCAGATCTTCTTCCTCCTCTTCTGATGAATACTGAAAGCAAAACATACATCAGTGACCTATAGTTACTTGCTTGTTCTGTTTGTGATTCCAAAATAGTGATAAAGTTACTTTGATTGTTGTTTGTATTAAACAACACAGGACCTAAGTTGCATTTCTGTTTGTATTCCAAACATATAAAGTTACGCTGTTTTTTGATCCAAACATACATCAGGACCGAGCTTGTTCTGTTTTGATTCCAAACATTCATCACTGACCTTAGTTACTTTGCAAGAAAATCTATGGTGAAAAAAGTACAAGATGCATATCCAATTTTCCATTTGGCTATTTACCAAGTTATTGACTACACATTACTAATCTCAAGAAAATATATGCTGAAAAAAGACAAGAGCATATCCAAACCAATGAAGGAACATTCTCTTTGAAGTTTTATCACACAAACTTAAAAAGATTTGTCAGCATTTGAAGAACACAAATTCTACTATAACTGATGGCAACTGGTCATATATATTCCATGTTAGACCAAACAGGACGGATACAGATTAACACCTTATGAAATCACCAAACTCCTTCAATTTTCATTTTGAAAATCCATTTGTGGTAGTCATGTTAATATCAAAGCACAATGTACATACTATTATCTTTAAAAAAAGGATCAAAAGAGAGCTTTTATAGGAATATCGAAATATTTTTGCCTTTGATTGCCATAGTATGTGAAATTCACATTCCTACATTGATTGTATTTTCACAGTTTTTCAGACAGTTTCTAAATAAATCAGATGCTGCTGCATTTACAACATATCACATTATTTAAAACTTTGAAATGATAAAGAAATAGACATCATAATAGGAGTAATAACTGACAACTTACTTCCATAAGATCTGTATTGTTTAACATGAGTTCCCCTTTCTGCACTGTCGGATCTGTTTTCTTCTTGGCAACAGCTGTTATCATGGTCACTTTACCACTCGAACTCTTAAAAATATATACAAATACAAGCAAATTATACAGATGTAGGTCTAGAACATACTATTGATACACTGAATGTCTTAAACACATCTATGATGCATGTCAACTTAACAAGTGGAAATCATAAACATATTTTAGGTACAAGGCAACTTTACTACATTGTACATGACGCCTATAACACATCAAAGCTAAGTGGTGACTTTACCAAACAAAAACTTAAATATATCAAAGGTACAACTTCACGGCAAGGTCTCTGTAATATTGAAGCTCTATGAAATATTATTGTCCTCTAGGATTAAGTATCACAGAACCATTTTCATTCTGTCAGCGTAAACAGCGAATATTGTCTAAATTTTCTCACAACAACCAAGAGTTCTTGTACAAACTTACATTATTTGTATCCATTGGGATGTTGGTCAGTTCAGGTTTCTTTATTTCTTCATTCACACTCTGAAAAAAACACACAAAATAATACAAGATTTCTGTAGACAGACCTAACGCCAAGACATTTTAACAAAGGATATAATCATAACACTAGGACTAGTTTCCTCACTTAACCTAAAAACTAACATGATTTGCACACAAAGCTTTCATTGACATAACATGTACATTGTACAGTATTGTCAGTATATCATTTTACACTTGTCTGTTGTATATCAATTCATCAGCATTACCTTTGATTGAAGTTGTATAAGTGTAGAAGATAAATTTTTCACTAGGCATTCAATTACCAATACTGTGAGGGGAAAAAATTGATTTACTAATGTTAAACTCAAGCACCTCTATTTCTATTGTGGACACTGCAAAGAAATACCGTTTACTATCTTAAACTGTAAAAACATTCTGAAATCATCATTTTGTGCAAGTTTTCCTATCCAAAATTAACATTATTTTAGAAAATATGACTTAACAGCCGCCAGCCACAAGCAAATGTCTCACAGGGGATCAGGAAGAACAAAACCACTGCAGGGCAACTTTTCACACATGCAACACAGCAACTACTGAAAACTAATGTGACCTTTACAGTGTACCAGACACACTTGAATGCCGAGCTCAAACGAAAGACTTACGTGCATGTAAGCATCAAGTGGATCAACTTGATCATCGTCGTCCTTTTCCACTCCACTTTCTTCATTCTCCTCTTCATCATCATCCTCATCCTCCAAACTCCAGTTCTTTGATGGTGGGGCAATGTTGATTGGAAGAAGTTCTTTGGTCTTGTTTTTCTCTGCACGCCATTGCTCGATCCTTTCTCTGCGTTTCTGCATCTCTATTTCAAGTCGTTTCTGTTCTTCTTCCTATATATAAGAAAAACATAAAGTTTGATTGTTCATTTTAAAAATCTTAATCATCCATAACAAAATTAGATCTGTGTTTAAGATCTAATATCTAGTCTGACACATTAACATCATGATCAACAGTCCAATTGTGTCCATAGGAAATGGATGTCCCACTATCTGTATGAACATTCTGATAAAGTGTAAACAGCTGTTCAAATTATAATTAGAACAAGCAAATTTGTTGAATTTGGATCCCCCTTCCTATAGAACCATCTTTCTGAAGGGAAAAACATTTTGCTAAGAAATTTTGGTAAGGGGGTATTATATCATTTGTGTATTTAAATCAAGTTATAGTGACTATATTTTTGAAGTTTTTTTTCCTTTAAGCAGTTTTGTTTAATGACTATTATTATTATGATGATGATTATAATTAGAATTACTATTGACTAGATAAAATGACATTCTGATCAGTTTTTTGTTGTTGTTTTTTTTAAAACTAAAAGCCCACAACACTGGGCCACTGAGGGCCTCAATTTTCAATGGATCATCTTTATCTGAAAAATGTTGGTATATACTTGTAAGCTGATTATTTGTGTGAAATGAAATAAATTTTGATGATAGCTTCAAAAAAAATAAAAGTTTTCTCAGTGAAATAAAGGGAAAAAACACAGTTGAAACAAATTACCATTTTATTTCAGGGTTGGGGGGGGGGGGGGGGGGGGGGGGGGGGAGGGGGGGGGGGGGGGGGGGGGGGGGGAGGGGGAGACCCTCCTTTAACCCCCCCCAACACCCCGGGGGGGGGGGATGGGGGGGGAACCCGGGGGCGGGGGCGGGGTAAAAATCGATTTGCTTTTTTGAGTTTCGAAGGTAAGTTTCAAGTGAAAAGAGTTTAAATGTTTTCATTAATAAGAGAAAGAGCCCTACTTACTAGGGGCCTCATTTCTGATAGTAACACTTTTTAAAGCAGTTTTGGTCACTTCACTGATGTTACCAAATCCAATAAAATTGTCACAACTGATTTCAAAGAATTTTTGTTTAGATTTCTAAATAGGTTACTAAGCGAGAGCCTTTTTTTTGAATGGATTGTAACAACTTTGTTAATTTCAACACCACATAAATTTCAATTCTAACATTTGGTTTTACAGAAATAGGATTTGTTAATTTCCATAAGAATATACATTGTAAAATTATAAGAAAAATTCAATGGGCCATAAAGTTAGTGTTTTTGGACAATCTGACTGAAATTTGGTGTACTGCAATTCTTTCATAGTCAACATTTCTACCAAGTCTTATTCAAATAGCTCCAACCATGCTTTTGATATGGCTCCAAAGGGAAAGCCAGCCAGCCAGAGGAACAACACTGAATATATATCCCTCTGCCTTTAACAAAATCAGTATATTTAAAATACATTTTTGAAAGGTGTCTTGAATACACAAAAACAATTTTAAAGACCTTGTATAGTATATCACAACCGTTGCTGAATTTAAAACAGTACCTTGTCCAGTGGTTCATCTTTTATTCGGATTGCTCCTTCTCCATACCTGGACGGTGACTTGCTTTTTGACCGATCTTTGGAACGGGACCGCTTCCTAATGGGGTAAAATCAGAGACATAGATAAGGGAGATATGTACATGTAACATATGATGTACATTTATCATTCTGTAAAAAATAAAACTCACTGACCATTTACTGTACAGACATACTAGTAGATATTACATTTTTTTAAAGCTTAAATATTTAGCTTTAGCTGCAAATAAAAATATTTTCATGTTTTGCATTTTATACATTGTTTTTTACCATCATGAGTTATATCTTGTAACAATTTACGTCTATTGATAAATCACTTATATTAAGTCTTTTCTAACTGACCTCTTTGAGAGTTTAATATGTTAAAAGCAAAATTGAAGTTTGAAATATTCAGCAGTTATCGCTTTTACCTCAACCTAGAATAAATGGTCAAACATAAAGTCATGTTGATTGAACCAGGAGTATTTTATCCTAATATAAAACACTTTAGTGTTGCTTTTTCTTCAGCGTTAATATAAAAGGTTTCCATCCTTTTGACAGTTTAAAAGCTCACAACAACTGCTTCCATTTCTGGTTAGAAAAGTCATATATCAAACTTCCATATTGTCATAGTACGGTAACCTTATTTAAGCACTAGTCATGTGTCTAAACTTTCGTACTTTCTAAGTTTCATTTCGTCTATAAATTTTTTAGTTTGGTATGAATGTATTGACACCAAATTTAAATGACCAGAGCTTTTGCAACTTCTATTTCCAATGCTTAGTGACTGCTATCTTAAGCTGTGGAGATTGTGGCCAAGCTAAGCTGCCAGAACTTGAACCTGCATGACTGTGTCCACGTCAGACGTGTGACAGTTGCCTTAAATGAGATCAATCCATTAATACCTTAAACATCTAGATTTCTTTCCTATCTAAGTACCTACCGTCTCTCCCTTGACCTTGATCTTCTTCGTCTTTCTCTTGATCTTGATCTTTTGCGATCCCTGGATCTCGAGCGCTTTCTGTCTCGATCTCGGGACCTTGATCTTTTCCTTTCTCTGGATCTAGAATGTCTTCTTTCTCTTGACTTTGACCTTCTGTCTCTGTCCCTTGATCTTCTCCTTTCCTTTGACCTTGACCTTTTTCTTTTCTTGTCCCTTGATTTAGATCTTGATCTAGAACGTCTTCTATAGGACCTAAGATATAAATTTATGCCAATTCCATTCATATACTTTTTAGAGAAGAAAATTACCATTTTTCGTATTAAAATACACAATGAATATGGGTAAGCACTATGTAAACCTATCATTATTGGAAAGGTGTTCTAATATCTAATCGGGTTACAATCCAATTACATATTGATATGCTCATAATTTTGAGGGGTTTCTAGAGATGCTGCAAATATTGAACATGATTCAAACCAGACAGTAGTCATACTGCATATTCTTTTGGGGAGTTTATCGAGAACTGTGAGGACAAAGATATTTTTTTTTTTGTTTTGGTTGGGGTTTAATATGTAATAGAGAGGTTTTAATGATAAGGGTTCCAAAACAGAGGGTTTTTTTTTTTTTTTTTTTTTGGGGGGGTGGGGGGATTGGGGGGATTTTTTTTTTTTTTATAGAAGTTTGAATTCTGATATATCAGTGTTTACTGAATTACTCCAGGACAATTTTTTCACAAAAAAAAAAAAAAATTATAACTGAATAATCTAGGTTTGGATAAATACGAGTCCCTTGGATGCAAATTTTTAAAAACAATGAGTCACAGAAAACAAACAATCTCCGTAGAGTTCCACTACACAATGCTATATTCTAAATATCTAAGTTCTTGGCCTAGCAGTTTTAGACAAAAAGATCTTAGAAGTTTTCATTATATAATAAGCCTATGTTAAATGGAGTGTTCCTCCATGTAGTCCCTATCAAGACATAGTGCCATTTCCTCAAGAGTCACTTTCATGGCAGGTGGTCATTTGTTTCAAGTCGAGTCATTAAAAGCACGCACTGCATGTGATCTTAATCCATATTAATTACAGGTTTCTATGACCAAATCTGAAGTGTCGCCTAAAACGAAAGTGACTATGGGTATTCTTGCACTTCTACTCGCAGAATTATATGTTGTTTACAGAACATGTTCCAGTCACTTGACCAGGACTTTTTTGCATCATGGTTTACATGCTGTTTTTTTGCTATTTTTTGTTTGTATATAGATAGATCTTCAAAATAAGGATAGTCTTGCAAGACGTGAAAGTAGAGCTCTGTATTTAAGCGATTTTATGTAGAAAACAGTAGTCCATATTTATAGGATTCAAACCTATATAATAAAATCCACATACTGTGAAAATTGCTTAAATCTCAGTCAAAAACAGTCAGTTTTAAATTTTAAAAGATTAGCTGCTACTTCGCGACATGGCCGAAACGTATAGCGTGTTGGTAAATTCCGCCGAAGAGATGAATTTTCAATAGTACAAACAACGACAAATAAAAGGTAAGGACATATTCTGTGAGAATTTGAAACACTTTAATTGTCTAGACTAGAAACCCAGTTGTCAGTTTGTTACAAAAAATATTATTGTATTGGAGAAATGGGTGGGGTACGGAAGGCATTGCATTACTGGCGTTAATATATAGAGGGGTGATTTTTCCTGCAAGATGCATTGTTCAGTTTTTTACTAAATATCAACTTCCTGTGAATCGATGAGGCGAATAAATTAAGCTAATTCCAATGTATCGAAACATATCCGATTATCCGAAAACTAGTCACCTTAAAGGTACATACAATTCTCTGCCAAGATGTGATATCATGTTCATTTCAACGGACAGAATGCAAGATTAGTACAAGAGCAAGTATTCTTTTAAATAAATACCTTCCTTCTTTCGCCATTATGTCTTGTTTTTAAAATTTAAAAAATAATTCTTCGTTTCACGAACGTAGTAAGACCGCTTTACGGCATGGCAATTCGGTCAAATTTGAAAACCCGGAAAATATATGGAAAACCCGGAAATCAAAAAACATATGCGATAAAAGCTATATTTTTTGTCCGACTGAACTAAAACATGTATCATTGTAAAGATGATATTCTGACGTTTCCAAATAAACGTATTTATTTTATTTTTGTATGGTTTATCAAAATATGACGGAGAATTAAATCCCAATTTCTCAATTCAAT
This sequence comes from Saxidomus purpurata, assembly GCA_022818135.1. Taxonomy (NCBI): domain Eukaryota; kingdom Metazoa; phylum Mollusca; class Bivalvia; order Venerida; family Veneridae; genus Saxidomus; species Saxidomus purpurata. The sequence continues at coordinate 50,046,261 of JAFMSR010000002.1, read as the reverse complement.
TTCTTTATTTCATATCAGGCTCCATAGGAGCATAAGATACATATCATGAACATTTACAATGTTATACATTGAACAGTCAACACGTAATATGAAACATAAAATGATTGTAAAACACATAACACATAGAAATACAGGCAATTTAATCATAGTAATTCTGCATGTATACAGTGTTGGTCAGTAATTTTAACTATTGACTATTAGACTATGACTTATATTTCATTTTTGAATTATTAGCCTTCTATTCATAGCAGAAATGCAGTTGCAAGGCCCCATGACCCCCCCCCCCCCACAAGCAAGCCAACACCCCACACAGTCCGCTTCAGCAGCACGGCGTCACATACTCTGTGGACGAAGATCCACCCTAAGGAAGACATGGGAACCAAGCAGTCAGACAATTTACAATGTTTAGTTACACGGAGAATTAATAAATGAAAATGAGTTATAATCATTTTACCGGAGAGCGCGCGCGGAGAAGAGAGAGAGAGAGAGAGAGAGAGAGAGAGAGAGAGAGAGAGAGAGAGAGAGAGAGAGAGAGTTTAACAAGTTTTGCTTTGTTTTTACAGTTCATAACTTGTTCTAATTTATACATATTTGGATGTAACATAAAGTAGCGTGAACTGTATTTGGTTATATCATTTCTAAAGTGCTCACATTCAAATAGATAATGAAATCCATCACCAACTATATTACTATTATACAGATGACAAATTCGCTGACCGCTTATAATAGTATAAAAACGACCACTTTCTGTAGGTAACTTATGGTTACCAGTCCCATATCTACATAATAAATGAGCAAGATTCTTGGGCAATATGTCTAAATATTCTTCTTAACAATGTTCAGTTTTATGCATTCTATAAACCAGACGTTTCGGAGAGGAATTAACATTTTCATGCCAGTTTTGCAAGAACTAGTCATAATTATATTCTATTCTGAACCGCTTAAGCAACTGACGTTTTGAACAGTATAATATTCTGTCAAACCAAATGCAGTTTGGAGTACATTTCTTCAATTTCACGATAAATTTACAAAAATACAATTGAAATTTCAATACCCCATACTTCAGATCCATACATTCAAATTGGAGCAATCATAGCATCGCACAAATGTAATTGAATAGACACTGGTAAATTGAGTTTCCAAGCTTTCTACATAACCGAGAACATTGCTTTTCTTGTCCGATCTACACGATCTCTCTTTGTAAATTCAAATTTACCGTTATAGCTAAACTTAACTCCAAGATATGAAAAATCTTGAACAATATCTAGTTTGACGGCATTGTAGTAAAAGTCATTCATATTTCTTAAACCAACAACACACAAGAATTATTGTCTTGTAGGTCCCATAACAAATAGTAATCATAAATAGAGTATAACGCTTCGTCAATTCGTCATCACCTAAGCAATCAAAAGTAGCCCTTGATTCAATTTCCAAACCCTCAAAATGTTTAGATACACATTGAGTTAGGTCATTTAACTAGATGGGTGTTCAGTGGAACACTTGTGTCGCCGTCTTGCACTTTGTCAGAATAACCAATAGTTTCCTGACAAAATCTGAGTACAAAAAGGGGCATAACTCTATCAAATATGAACTTGACCTTGACATTTTTGCGGCATCATGACCCTTTTGGCATGAGCAATACAATCTGAAGGCTTGATGAAGAAATATTAGGAATGGTAAAATTATAGGCAAAAGCTAAGTACAAAAGGGACATAACTCTGTCAAATATGACATTGACCTACAAACTTTGGCGACATCATGACCATTTTGTCATAAGCAATACAATTGTAAAATTTGAAATCTTAAGAAATGGCAAAGTTATAGCCAGCGTTAAGTTTTCATGACAAAAACTAAGTACAAAAAGGGCATAACTCTGTCAAATATGACACTGACCTACAAACATTGGCGGCATCATGACCCTTTTGTCAGAAGAAATACAATTGTAAAATTCGAAATCTTAAGAAATGGCAAAGTTATAGCCAACGTTAAGTTTTCATGACAAAAACTAAGTACAAAAAAGGGCATAACTCTGTCAAATATGACACTGACCTGTTAACTTGGCGGTATCACGACCCTTTTGTCATAAGCAATGCAATTGTAAACTTTGATGAAGAAATCTTAAGAAATGGCAAAGTTATAGCCAACGTTAAGTTTTTGTGACGGACAGACGGACTGGCGGATAACCCGATCCCAATGTATTGCCTTTTCTCCGAAAGAATTTTCTTGTTAATGTCGTTTTGAAAGTTTTACATTTCTTGTTCATAAGTTTCTTATAAGATCTACTGCTATCAACACGAATATTACGGGAGTCGGTAGTTTCGCAGTCACGTACTCCTTCCTTGCAACCTTACAATTTCTATCAAACCGATGCTTAATATTATGTTTACCAGAACTCTTAATCTTCTTTGGGACAAGAATAAGATTACATTTTTCTACTGCTTTAACTATCATGTCAGAGACTTTCTTTGTAGCAGTGTTAATGTTGCCAATAGTGTTAATCTTATCGCTTTACATTCTATCAAGCTTATTTTTAACAATTCATCAAAACTGTGAACAAAAATATCCCTTAGCTCATTATTCCACCCAGGTTCATTCTTGCTTATATAATCATTTTTACAGTGTCATTGATACTAACAGATCAAACATCGTTGTACGTACAGATCTTACTTAACATGAATCAAAGAGTGAATATCTTAGTACATTGGATCGAAATCAATAACTTCAAACACTTTAACATGTGAAAAATTGCTTTGTGATTGAAGCATATAACCAACTAGACTAGTATTACTACAAGTTTTTTCCAATGAAATATCCTTACCACATCTACCATAAGATTAGTAAGTCAATATTTTTTCCCACATAATCAGTTTATGACCAACATTATTGGCACGATTTTTTATCATTAGACTAACGCTCAATACATATACCAAGATCAGTAACATTTTTAACAGACATAGCAATAACTGTGTTATCATCAAAGTTTACTTCAGCAATATAAGGATCAAATTCAACATTATCAAACAGTTTGACACTTTTTGCGTTGATGTTACCGAAACTTGTGAAGCTGGGATCATATTGTACTTTTAGTCAACAAGAGGGCAAAGCTGGTCCTATATCGCTCACCTTGGTACAAGTCCACTTGCCTGGTGGAAGATCACTAGACGATGTTATTTACCAAATAGGTTTTCCTATATACGTCTTTGTAAAACAAATGACCCCCCGGCCAAGGTCAATTTTGACCCTAGTGGCATAATTTGAACAAACTTTAAAGAGGTCTACTAGGCAATGCTACATGCCAAATATCTCAGCTCTATGCCTTGTGGTTTCAGAGAAGAAGATTTTTAAAGTTTTTCCTATATAAGCCTATGTAAAACTAAGTGACCACCCGTGCGGGGTCAGTTTCAACCCGGGGGTCATAATTTTAACAATCTTGGTAGAGGTCCACTAGACAATGCTACATAACATTCCTGCATCGTTTATTACCATTGGCCTAGTGTTTTCAGAGGAGATGTCATTTGAATCAAAATGTTGACGGACTACGGACAATCATTAATTAGAAAAGCTCAACCTGGCGAAGCATGACAGCCTGAAACATTATCAGTAGAAATGCAATCATTATCAGTAGCACTACAATAAACAAAAACATGTTTATTGCAATATCTATGTTGACCAACATTACCAACAGTACTACCAACCATGACAACAGTAGTACCAACACCTACCAGGTCATCTTGCATGTTACAATAGCTTTGATCTCCAATCTGTAGGCTTAACGCCAGACACAACATGCTGAATAACATAAACACTGTCATGCATATTACAATACTTGTGAACAAGTCTTTGACAGTCTAATTGTCACAGGGTGAGAAACATGTGCAGCCAGACCGGGACTCGAACCCGGGACCTTTCGCTTACAGGGCGAATGCTCTACTGACTGAGCTACCGGACCGCTTACACATATTCTCCTCAATTGTGAACTAAGTCCGAACTGTGACATACTCCCCCACCATATTGAAATGCGTCCTCGAATTTCGTACGGGTTAGGAGGACAAGGTAAACATGATCTCGAAGTATATATCCAGTCACAGTCCCATGTTGGGCGCCAAATGTCACAGGGTGAGAAAAATGTGCAGCCTGACCGGGACTCGAACCCGGGACCCTTCGCTTACAGGGCGAATGCTCTACCGACTGAGCTACCGGGCCGCTTACACATATTCTCCCCAATTGTGAACTAAGTCCGAACCGTGACATACTCCCCCACCATATTGAAATTCGTCCTGTAGGGTACCAAGCATTTGAAGAAGACTTTTATTAAATCTTTCCACTTGTCCGTTGCCCTGCGGATGGTAGGGGGTTGTCCTTGACCTTCTGATACCGTCAATCTTGCATAGCCTCTTAATGACTTTGGACAGGAAGATCTGGCCCTGGTCACTATGTAGTTTTTCCAGAAACCCATAGTGCACAAAGAAATTGTCAAACAGAACTCTTGCTGTGGTCCTAGCCGTTTGGTTCCTTGTAGGGATGGCCTGAGCATAGCGAGTGAAGTGGTCCATTATGACAAGCACATTTTCGAAGCCGCCCTTAGACACTTCAAGTGACAGGTAATCGATAGACACCAATTGCATCGGTGCAGAAGTCAAGGGGTCGAACGTGTACCGGTTCGATAAATTTTAAAGTCAGGTCTAAAAGTTTGATGGACTAAAATGGTGGCAATTTGGAGTATAAACAAACTTTCAGGTCGGTATTTTTTCGGATTTTAGCGGAAGTTTACAATTCTTATTTGATTAGTGTTGTGCATCATGTGGAGGTATGTTTATGATTTATTTCTGTAAATTTCCAAAGCTACAGGTATCGTATTAAAAAAGTTATTGAAGGGCAACTGACAACTGTCGGTATTCCGTTGGAAACAAAATCCTTAATTTTCAGCACAATATGTAAAAACACAATGTCCCATTCATATTTTTGCGTTTGTTCTAGCATTACACAGCTATATGACAAATTCAAACGGGTGCCAATTAAGAAATTAACTTCCTAGCCAAATATTTCTTGTGTACGAATGACTTATGGTTAGATACATTAACTGTACGCTAGAAAAGGTTTGACGTGTAAATCAATTTAGCTAGAATAACTCAAAGCTGGAGACTTTATCCGACAAAGATTTGATAATGCTAATAATGAAATCAACTTCTGTTTGAAATCTGGTGATCTTAGACCCTTGAATTGTGTATGTTGTTTAGTGATCGTCTTGAAATTATTTTGATATTGCAGTCTGCGACGTTCGGTTGAATTTTTCACACGTGTGATATATTCGTTCTGGTCATTTTAGCTGGATTTGAATCGAAGAAACTAAATGTTACACAAAGGATATTGTAGCTGCAGGGAAATAAAAGGAGATACGATTATTTCATTCACAATTTTCAATCCTGTGTTTGACCTTTAACCTCTGAGTGTGACCTTGACCTTAGACCTAGGGACCTGGTTCTTGCACAATACACCCTGTCTTATAATGGTATGAAAATCCTTCAGTACATCCTTCAGTACAAAAAACTCATTCTTCAATTTGAGCTTTAATCTCAAACTGTGACCTTGACCGTAGACATAGGGATTTGTTCATTTGTATGACTCTTCGTCTCATTAAGGTAAACATTTATGCATTGTTACATCAATATCCCTTCAAGTATATATAAGAAATGTTCCGGACAAAGTCATTCTTAATTCGACAAATGACACTCCTTCTCATTGAGGTTAACATTTATGCCAAATATAAACACGATTGCTCCTTGCATGTCAAAGTTATGGTCCGGACAAAATCAGTCTGGACGGACGCACGGGCTCACAGACGCACGGATGCACATACACCGACTGCCAAAAGCGGCGACTATGTCGAGCTCACCGCAAGTGGGCTCGACAAAAATGATCGAGGGTCATTACCATCTTACGGTTACTTTACATGGTTTCACCGGCCATCAAATATATCAAGTTTGATCTGTGTTTAATCTGTGATAAATGTATTGTGTTATACAGAAAAAAATGTATAGTGATGTTTTATAATCAATGCTGTTCTGAGATAATTTCCTGTTAATAATCACCACTCAAGGGCCACACGAACGCAGTCGATAACTTTCAAGAGCACTCGATCGAAATTTGACAAACATTATTTATACAAATTAAAGACATAATACAGACCACACCTTCGAGTGGGAATGTCTAGTTCCCATACAATGTGTTGGGACCGATCGGATCGACTTGGTTGTGTTAAGCAGAATCTATGCAGCATATCTTAATCAACCATATTTGATTGTTTTAAATATGTTTTTTTTTTTTCAAATTGATTAAAATGTGACGTATTCGTTGAAAATTTCGTTTTTATTTGCCTTTTTCTGCATGTTAGATATTCGTTTTCGTGTTCCTATAAAATTCGAAGTCAAACGTATACATCACATATTATGTACCATATACGTTTCACGCGAATACTATTTTCGAACCGGATATATCACACGTGTGACTTATGCGGTCGAATTTTTCTCTCGTGTGATATATACGTTCCGGGACATATACGGTTCAACATAGTTAGATCAAGCTAAATTTGAACAATAGAAAAGTGCAAACTCTTCAGTATCTGTTTTGATATGTCAAAGCACATGTCAATCTATTTCACTATATTTGTACAGTATGGTAACTTGAGTGAATATGAACCCTTCCATTTCTATTTCATGTTGGTAAAATTCAAAAATAATGTTTTTATCAGCTCTGTTTTGTTTAAATCATTTTATTTGTGTGTGTGGAAGAATCAAGATTATTAGAAAGAAGTGTACTGTTCTTTTATTTATGTTTTACCTTGATCAGGCTATTTCAACTACCCCCGGATAATGCGGGGACGGGAGAGTATCTAGTATTCACGTCCAATCTCCACGCTCTCTATTCTACGTTTTTACCATCTTGTAAAATACACTTTATATCAAAGCGAAATAAGCGGCAGGTTATACACGGTATACGGAACTATGATCAATATGGATCTTATTGAATAATCCAAAGTGCATCGATCATTTATAGTTGTGTTGAAATTAAGTAGAAAATGTTTTAGAAGTTATTCCAGTGTTTACACTTTATGTCACATAGTGCAGGAACCAAAATTTATGCGTACAGTTATTTTATCTAATGAATTGACATGCATACAGTAAGGAAAACGGAAAATTCTACAGACGGTGAACGATTGAATAACAGCTTTCGTTGGGACCGTGAATGAAAAACAGAAAGACATATTTCTATGATAGAAGAAGAGGAACAACTGCTCGCAAATTATGGAAAATGTATCATTTTTTAACTCGTGTCAAAGTGATGTTTACATTTGCAACCACGAATGCATTCAATAACTTTTTCATCTTGTTGTATTTCGTGCTTTAAGTTGATTACTCATAAGCAGAAATAACGTCTCCACCAACTGCACAAGATGATTAAAACATGCAGTGGGAAAAAACAAGAAAAAATGTGAAAAAACAATCACTTACCTACTTCCGGTTTGCTCAAATCCTTCCATTTAAGTCCATCAAACTTTTAGACCTGACTTAAAAATTTATCGAACCGGTACACGTTCGACCCCTTGAGAAGTGATGATGTTAACTAATCCCGTCGCAACCGTAGGTGGTGTCTTTCGGCGGATGCACCTGTCACACTGGCTCACGAACCTCGAAACATCTTTATCCATCCCTGGCCAATAGAACCTCTCCTTGAATAGACTGATAGTTCTGTCCCTTCCTTGATGGCCCATATCGTCATGTAGAGCCTTGAATATGGTGAGTCTGGCAGAATCAGGAAGGACGATCTGATCAATTTGCTCGCACATGAGACTTGTTCTGTGGTACAAGACGCCACCCATAAGTATCAGTTGTCTCCAGTTACGAAAGTATTTTCTGGCAGCGACTGAGTAGTTGATCATCTGACTTGGATATGGACGCGTTCCAAGAGACAAAGCGGTCTTTTTGCCACTGACCGTTCCAAGGCGGTGCCCCACTGTGTTCCTTTAATTGTTCGTTTTGTCCTCGTGTGTTTGCTTTGTATGCTAATGTGTGTTGGTAGTGTATATGTGTGCGTGTGTACATGATTGTGTGTGTGTGTGTCGTGTGTGTGTGCGTGTGTGTGTGTGTGTGTGTGTGTGTGTGTGTGTGTGTGTGTGTGTGTGTGTGTGTGTGTGTGTGTGTGTGTGTTGGTGGTGTGCACTTCTGGGTGCTGTGGGGCTCGTTTTGGGGAGGCTGCGTTTTTGGTACGTGGCATTCCCTGTTTGATATTATTTTTGTTTTTTTGCCTTGGAAATGACAGGATATGCGTCTTGCCCAGAGATCCAGTTTTGTTCATTGAGAGCATGTGTTTGGAGAAGATCCTTAGAATTTTCAGAAACGTCCAAATCAGCCTCTGTTGGATCTACTGGATCATCGCTGACTACAAAAGGAGAAGTACACTGGGTCATATGGAGCATCGCCTTAACGACTTCAGCTTCAATTTGAATTTCATCCTCTATATCGACATCGGAACTGGGTTTGCGAGAGAGAGCATCTGCATCCACATTTGTTTTTCCGTAATTCGTTTTACTGTAATCATAGTTGGCAAGTGCTGCTTCCCAACGATGTCCGGTGGCGTCCAGCTTGGCGGTTGTACGTTAAAGGATTGTTGTCTGTAAGCACGTGAAACTTCGCACGTGAAACTTCGCACGTGAAACTTGGCATTCCCTGTTTGATATTATTATTTTTTTTTTTTTTTCGCTCCATACAAGTAATCATGAAATTTCTCAGTAACTGCCCATTTAAGGGCAAGAAATTCAAGTTTACTTGCATGGTAGTTACATTCCGAAGGCTTCAGACTCCTGCTGGCATAAGCTATTGGACGTTCAAGACCATCCTCCTGCTTCTGAAGCAGAACTGCCCAAAGCCCACTTGATGATGTATCTACGTGCAAAATGAAGGGCCGAACGTAGTCTGCATAAGCCAAAACTGGTGCCGTAGTGAGCTTTTTGGTGATGGAATCAAAAGCATCCTGATGTTTTTCCTCCCACACAAAAGGTACTCTTCTGGCTACTTTCTTCCCTCTGTCTGAAAAGGCACCAATAAGCAAGTCATTGAGTGGGCGAGCGATGCGGGCAAATCCAGGCACGAACTTCCTAAAGTAACCAGCGACCCGAAGGAAGCTTCTTACTTCCTTTACGTTCTTGGGAACAGGTCAGTTGCGGACAGTTTCTATTTTGGAAGGATCTGTTTTAATACCATCGGCAGAGACGACATGACCCAGGTAGGACACTTCTTCTTTCAGGAACTCACATTTAGATGCCTTTAATTTCAAGTTGTGGTCCTTCAGACGTGAAAAGACGGCTTCCAGACGATCAAGATGTTTGGAAAAAGATGCAGAGAAAATGATGATGTCGTCGAGCAAAATCAAGCATTCCTTGAGATTCATTTCGCCCATGCAACGCTCCATTAACCTCTGGAAGGTCGCTGGAGCATTGCAAAGACCAAAAGGCATCCTGTTACTCTCGAAAAATCCGAGATTTCCGACTTGAAATGCAGTTTTTTCTTTGTCTTTTTCAGCCATCTCCACCTGCCAGTACCCTGCCTTGAGATCGATTTTTGTGAAGTACGTAGAACCTGCAAGAAGATGTAAAGTATTATCTATCCTTGGAATAGCGTAAGCGTCCTTGTGGGTTCGGTTATTAAGCTTCCTGTAATCAATACAGAAGCGTAGTGTCCCCTCTTTCTTCCGGACGATTACCAAATTTGAAGAGAAGGGACTCTGTGATGAACGAATCGCTCCCATCTTTTGCATCTCTTGAAGGTGCTCTCTTACTTCGTATAAGAGTGCAGGTGGAACTAGTCAGACCGGGGCTAGAACCCGGGGCCTTTCGCTTACAGGGCGAATGCTCTACCGACTGAGCTACCGGGCCACTTACACATATACTCCCCAATGTGAACTAAGTACGAACTGTGACATAATAAACTGTCAGTAGCATCAACACAAGACATAACATCATCATGCGTATTACAATAATTGTGAAAATCACCCTGACAACCTGACAAAGTATCAGTAACATCAGTACTAGATATATCATCATGCATATTACAATAAGTGTTATAACTAGTCAGACAGTCTGACAAAAACAGTAGTATTAAAACCGACATTGTGATCACCACTTTGACTATCTAACAAAACATCAGCAGTATTAGCACCTTACATCATGCATATAACACGACCACAATACTGGTAATCCAACAAAATACCAGTAGCAACAGCAACATACATATCACCCCGCTTACTACAATAATTCTGATCCTTAATCTTACAATCTGACAAAATATCAGTGGTACATTGTACCAACACCAAAATTGTGATCACCATCTTGACAATCTGACGAAACACCTGTAGTGTTAGCACCTGACATAACATCATGCTAATTGCAATAATTGTGATTGGAACTCATGCCATCTAATAAAATATTACGCATAATGGTATCAGTACCATACATAATATCATGCATATTACAATAACTGTGAACACCACCCTGACAATCTGACAAAGTATCTGTAACATCAGCACCAGATGAATCATTATGTATATTACTTACAAAAAGCATGATTACTGAATAGGCAATGTGACAAAATATCAGTGGTATTATCACCAAAATTTTGATTACTACCTTGACGAGCTAACAAAACATCAGCACCTGGCAGAACATCATGCATAAAACAATAATTTTTGTCAGAACTCTTGTAATCTGATAAAATATTACCAATAATGGTATCAGAAACCATAATATATAACATCATGCATACTACAAGAATTGTAAACATCACTCTGACAATCTGACAAAGAAAGAATCAGTAACATCAGCACCATATATATTATCATGCATAGTACAATAATTGTAAATACTAGTCTGACAAAATATAAGTGGTATTAGCACCTGACATAACATCATGTGTATTACAATAACTGTGAACACCACTCTGACAATCTAGCAAACTATCAGTAGTATTAACACCAGACATATCATTATGCATAACACAATGATTGTAATCACTAATCTGACAATCCGACATAATAGCAGTTGTACCAAAACTGGGCACATTGCAATAATTGTGATCAGCGATATGGCAATATGGCACTATATCAGTAGTATTAACACCAGCCATATCAACATGCACTTTATAATAGTTGTGATTATCAATCTGACAATCTTCAAAAATGTTAGTAGTGCTTACGTAATTTGGCACACAATCAATATGACTAGAATTGTGCGTATTGTCTATAACACTGACGTCAGGCTCAAATGTTGGAAAAGCATGACTAGAACACTTCCTTTGTACATGTATTACACTCACTTTGTGCTTTACAAACAGGAAAGTTACATTCTTTTTACTAACAGGATCATTACATACTTCTTCATTTTGTGCTTTACAAATAGTAATATTACAATCCAACGCGTGTTTTACGAACAAGAGACTACTATCTTGTCGCTTTTTATAAACAGAAGAATGACAGTCTTATTTGGTGAAACAAACTGGAACATTTTCTGAAATAAGATATTCATTAATACAGAGAACAGAATTTTGATGACACTTTTCAGTTGCATCATAATTTAATATGTCATAACCTGATAAGGCACACGTATCTGCACAATTGTCATAAATGTACTTATTTTGCACATCCAGTAGCAACACTGTCTTCCGTACAAATACTTGAACATGAAGCATTAGAAACTCTGAAATATATTGTAACATAATTTGAAGTAATTGTGTTTATACTAGTGCTAATGCTACTTCTATAAGAAATACTAATGTAACCGTAATCAAAAACAGCAATGTCATGATATTAACTACCGGAATTTATCGCAAAACTGTTTGAGCAGAATTGCTTTGAACACAAATTAACTTCTCTAACAATTGAAATTCCTTCATCCCCCAACAATTCAAGCCCACGATCAATTAGCGTTGATTTTGTAATAGTGACATGTGTAACATAAAAAATCATCTGGGAATTTCTAAACGTTGTGTTTCCCCTTGTCGACACAGTGGATATTGCCATCCCTGATGTAACTTTTTGAAATATTATCTAACTCCCCGACAACTTTTTTTTTAATTTGATACTAACCTCATCAGTAAAATACACATTTCTGTAATAGTCTGACGAGAAACAAACTTAACAATTACTTGTGTTTTTTTTGCCATTTCTAGTGTTGGAAAGGTGACGAGTACTGGTGTCTTGTTTACTGACTTTTTGTGTGTGTTGACATCTGTGTCTAGAGTCCAAATTTCAGGATCATTCTTATGCGCCGTATCTTTAGGGGTCAAAGGACTTGATGATGGTTGTGAAAGAGATTCATCAGAAGAATCATCACCTTCCTTCGGCGGCGGAGAAGGATGCTATATTGCAAAAATGTAATTGATCAAAACTATAACCTCTTACAAGAGATCACTTCTGGTTCTAAATAACCAATTCACATGTTTTCACGTCTAGTATACATGGAAAGACTTTCATTTTCATAATGATTTCTCAGAATGTTAGATTTGGCCTTCTGGAATTATGGCTTTTTTGCACGCCTCAGCAATATTTGAAATATCGGCTTTATCAAGTTTCAGATTGGGTGGCATCACGTGTGGTTGTAAACAAATTCAACCAAAAGAGCTGCACATACAGATTTAACGACCTGTACGTTACTTTTATTTTTTTATTTGCAAATTTATATTTTGAGACTACTTGCTACATCATAATGTGCTAAGAATTCTATACAAAAACATTCAATCAACCGTGACGGCATAAACCATGAATTTCACATAAATCTAAAAACAAAAATAATATCAAACAGGGAATGCCACGTACCAAAAACGCAGCCTCCCCAAAATTTTATGTACATGAAGCTTAAAATCACAAAAATTTCAAGTGATTTTTGTTACCAAAGGATAGTCCTATCGAAAGACGTAAAAATCTGGACAAATACTCAACATATGTTGTTATTACGAAGCTTTCAAGATAGCAAAATTTGCGCGTTTCATGTCGACTGGAGGTCAGTGAGGCTACAACACATGTTGCACGTGCTTTTAACGCCTACGGACATTCTATTCGACGTCACGGACATTGAAAATGTGTAAATTGATTCGAAAATGATGATATTCTTATGCTTTTCTAATTATGAATCAAATATCCAATTTCAGTTTTTGTGTTTTTTTTTTAATATAAAAAAAATTTTTTTTTTTTTTATTTTTTTTTTTTTTTTTTTTTTTTTTTTTTTTTTTTTTTGTTGATTGTTTGCAGCAGTTAGACACTGTACTCGTGAAAGTTCCGGGATTAGGGTCAAAATTTATACCCAGCGTAATGAAAGCTGGAAACTATATGACGGCAAGTTGAAATGACGTCATGTTTGCTAAGCTTTCTGGTGATGGTTCCCGCGATTTTCGACATTTTATTGAAATAAACTCAAGAGTTTGAAAAATAAAATAAATAGAAAAATAGTTAGTATCGATATTATATCATAATTTCACTCGTGAGCCTTAAAATATTACCTCGTGAGCCTTAAAAAAAAAAGGGGGGGGGGGGGGGTTTTGGCAGGGGGGGGGGGGGGGGGGGGGGGGGGGGGGGGGGGGACATCAAGGGGGGGGGGGGGGGGGGGGGGGGGGGGGGGGGGGGGGGGGGGGGGGGGGGGGTTTTGGGGGGGGGGGGGGGGGGGGGGGGGGGGGGGGTTTTTTTGTTTTTTGGTGTGGTGGGTTAGTAAGTTATTTTCACTCGTGTCTGCGCTTAAAAATGTTGTACTTGGAACATGTTTTTTGATTTCCGAAAATTACATTTCTTGAAAAATTGCGTCAAAAATAGCCAATAAACACCGAAAAACATAAAATAAATATATTTAGAACGTCAGAACGTCATCCTTAAAGTGAAACATGTTTCAGTTCAGTCGGACAGAAAATGTAGCTTTTATATAAACAAATTGATTTCCGGGTTTTCCTATATTTCCGCGTTTAATTCTTGTCCGCATTTTCGCGATAACCACTCGATTTGGGCTAAAGTTTTTATTTAGAAACGTCCAAACGTCATCTTTGCAATGATACATGTTTTAATTCAGTCGGACAAAAAAATGTAGCTTTTATGACACGTTTTTAGATTTCCGGGTTTTCCCATATTTCCGGGTTTTACACTTGTCCAACAATTCGTTCTTGATACTTTTCGAATTTATTTATCATGTCATTTCTCTCCAAACTTTATACAGAACAGAAATCCAAAAAATCTCAATCAACTTTTTACAATAAAGTTTTGTTTGTTTGACATTCTTACTTTCTCTAAGTTTGATAAACCACCGCATACAAAGTTTTACGACATCGACGAGAAACACGTGGTTCACGTTTCCAGTTGTAAACAACACTAGTCCAGTCGATATATTGCGTGTTTCCTTCGGAGCAGACACGTTTCTATAGAAGCTTGGTATGCATATTTGTACTGTTTTTCATGTGTAGTCAAATTAACAAAGTTTCTATTCCATTTCTGCTAGTGTTGCTAGTTTTCGCGACGTCTTCACAGCGTGGCTAGATCGAGTTTTTTAACAGACATCAATTTCATGTCATTTGGATAAATATGGTTTAGTGGGCCAGTTCATTTGCTATCTGCCAGGCTATATCATGAATATCAAAATGCTAGCGTAAATGAAAGGTTAGCCCCACAGTCAATTTTCTGGATCCGTTTTATGGATCTGATCATTTTTTATTGTTGTAAAACCTTCGAAAATGCCCTTGTAAAAACAGTCTTACTGGCTTTAATATTAAATTAATTACACTTTGGAGGTGCCAAGGTGTAGGGTTAGAGGGTCTGATTTCTAACCTGGAGGTTGGATGAACTATAGCCCAATTCATTCGGCTGAACGATTTGACTCGTTTTATAGATCTGATTTTTTTACTGTCAAATCGTTAACAACTACAAAATATCAGACTAAAATTGGTTCGCCTTTGGAGTTGAAATAAACTAGTCAGACTAGTCCTATAAATAAGACCCCGCATTTCTATTTTCACATCAATATTTTGTGATATTTTACATTTTATATTCATTGGTGAAATGCGTGGTCTTTTACTTATAGTTTTCCTCCAATTTCAATTTCCTATTGCACTTACTGCCACGATTTCATGGCTTATTTTGGACACATTTTTTAAAATGAAATTTTCCACATTTCCTTGTGCATTACTACATGTACTAGTCAGAATTTCAGGAAGCAGTCTTCAAGAGTATATTTATAAGTAATTTTTGAAAATAAGTTTTTTGAAACTTAGAAAAAGTGTTCAGGGGTATCAAACAATTAAAGTTGCCATAGATAACTTTTGACTTTTTTTGATGATTACAGGTTTACTTAGTGAGTCAAAAGAATTTTGTTTTGCTGTTTATAACGAAAATTTCATTTATTTGCAAGCACTGCGAATAGTCCAGAATGCTGTCTTACAGACAGCTCTTTTTATTACTTATTGTGGAGTAGAAGAATCAGGTGTGCTGAATTAGAAACAATTCAATGAAATGAATACCTTCGTCTTTCTATCCATTACAGATAAAATAAGGAGTACATAATGGGTTATGGTGATCAGCGTGGAGGTGGACGAGGTGGAGGATTTAGGGGGCGAGGTGGTGGTGACCGTGGCGGGGGTAGAGGAGGAGGATTTAGAGGAAGAGGTGGAGACAGAGGAGGTTTCAGAGGTAATTTGATATTTACCTTTTCTAAGCTTTTGGTTTGGAGTGATCTGTTTGTAGTTAAAGACACAATAAAAGTGTGAAATATATTTTTTATCGAAACACAATTATCATAGTGATCAGTTAACATTCAAATTTTCTAGTTATAAACGTCATGCATAGAATTCTTGCAATTATTCATATGGGTTAACTTTTGTAAAGATGGAAGTTAAAGTTTATTATGTACAAATATTTGACTTATTACTTGCTATTTGTTAAGAAGGAAATATTTTTCTGGATATTTACTAATGTATTGCACCTGCAAGGTATGAAATATGGTAGAACTTTTAAAAATTAAAAAAAGTGCCATAACTATTTTGGAATAACAGACATGACAGAGAAAAATTGCTTTTATATTGTGTACAGGTGGTCGTGGTGGTGGAGGATTTAACAGAGGGTATGATCAGGGACCCCCAGATTCAGTAGTTGGTATGTACATTTAACTAGAGTCCATAACTAAGCAGTTTCAAAAGCTTACATGAGCCTTTCATGGACTTTGAAACTTAGTAATTTCTGTAAGATGTGACCTAACCTAGGACATATATCATGTGCTTATGATATGATCAACATTTAGCAAAAGGGCTCATTGCCAACATGTAAACATTTTTAGCACACTGATAAGAGGTTTCCTCTCTTTATTTTAGTGTTTACAATATCAAATACATTTGTACAGTGCTGTAGAGTATGACAGTACTAAAAAGGACTGCAGTTTTGCACAGTACATTAGAGAGCTACAATACTATTATATACAGTATTATAGATTACAACAGTAATATACAAGACAAAATATAAGCTGAAACTGAAAATTTTTGTATTTCAGAATTAGGCACAATGACACATACATGTGAAGATGACATTGTATGCAAAGCAACAAATGAAAAAGTGCCCTACTTCAATGCACCAATCTACCTAGAAAATAAACAACAAGTTGGAAAAGTCGACGAAATATTTGGACAAATCATGGATTTTGTATCCTTTGACAGAGTGCATTTGACTTCACCATGCAAACCCTTAAGACGGGCATATTAAAATCACACCATCCATCTGAGTGTCTGACCACTTTTTTGTGTCCAGGCTGTAGGGATTTTGTAATAACTAGGCACAAATTGTTCAGCATATCAAGATAACATGTCACACACAAGACCCAGGTTCATAGCCCAAAGGGTCATGGTCACACTCTGACGTCATAAATGCTGTATACATGCTTATAGTGTACAGGTGGTCATGTCCGGGCTGGAATGTTGGAATATATTGGATTATATTTCTTGATATTGCGATTATATTGTGATATATTGCAAAGCATCTGTTTCACAAAAAAAGTCAGAAAACCAAACAAAAACATATCTAAATTTTTATTATAAAATAGTGTACTATTGGCTTTATTGACATAGAGGGATGTATCGTAACATATATACTATAGTACATTCTAGTACCAAACCTCGTCACAGCATTTTAAGCTACAGATATAAATCTTGAATGTTACAAAATGTAATTTAAAGTGTATAGAGCAGGACTCGTGAGCTAATTCAACTTTTCAACTATTTACCATCCTATAGAACTATTATCATTTTAATGATTTTTAACTGAACTATATCTTGTTTTAAATATTGCAATATTTAAAATCATATTTCGATATTTCATTGCTTAGATAAATATTTTGATAACCAGTTAAATTGCAATATATTGCCTGTCACTACTGATAACCAGCCAAATCAATTGAGTCGCTTAGAAGTTAATGTCCTTTAATTGCAAAAATTAGGATGATTTGGAGTTTTCCACTGATGGACCAATTTTGTGGCAGTTTTGCACTCGTGTTTGGGTAGTGTGTTTGTTAACATCTGTAACCAGCAGAAAGTTGTAGTAGGATGTCTTTAGACTGTATAGGTAATAATTGCCCAGTAAGCGGAAAATAGCTAAATTGCCTGAGATTAGTATGTGGATGGTACTGATCGAAAAGTTGGAGTAACACAGGCTGAATGACATCTGGTTTTGACAGGTAGAAGGGTCATTTTGGCCTCTATAAGATTTTGATTTCTGTTTATAATTACCTTAACCAATATTTAGTGTTTTTCTATAAAATTATCTGACAATATCAAGGCAGCGTCATTTTCTAAAAACGAAAAGGTAAGTAAGTCCATGTTTGTATTGTACTGTAGGCTGCTATTAATTAACTGTGCAGGAAGTTACAATTCTTTGCCTGGTAGTTGCCATATGTTTGCCATAGTTTTAGGATCGCTCACCATCCATCATATGTTCTAACGCATTACCGATGTAACTCATTTCTGATTGGTGAATTCGTTTAAATTTGCGACTATTAAATAATGTATATATAGTCACAAAATTCAAACGGCGTTTTAAAAATCGCATTTAGACACATTGTGTGTTAGAAAAGGGATAACTATTTAGTGATTTTGATATTTGCGACCGTATATTTTCCTTCAAACAACATCTTTTCTGAATGCACTAAGCAATTGTTGATGAAACTTGGCAGGGATGTTCCTTGCATGAAGCCCTATCATAGTTGTTCAAATAATTCCATTCCATGCAAAACTCTGGTTTATGGCAATGGAAAGGAAATACTTTAAAGATCTCAAGAACAGGAAGGCCCACATAGTGCTTAGATATTTTGCATGTGGCATTGCCTCAAGATTGTTCAAATATTTAGCATGAGGCATTGCCTAGTGGGCCTCTACCAAGATTGTTCTGAGTCCTAGGTCAAAATTGACCCTGCCTAGGGTTCACTTGTTTGTACATAGGCCTAAATAGGAGTAACTTAAAAAATCTTCTTTTCTAGAACCACTAGGTCCAGAGCTAAGATATTCGGAATATAGCATTATGTAGTTTACTTCTATAAGTATTGTTTAAATCAGAACCGTCAGGTCAAAATTGACCCTTTATGCTGTTGATGACTTTGTATTATAAACAATGGTTGCCAGGTGAGCGATATAGGGCCATTTTGTCCCTCTTGTTTAGTACATAGACTAGTTAATGAAACTTTGGAGACCTTCGTATTCTCAGCAGATATAATGTGTTGCAAAACATTATTAAAAACTGCAGATCACCAAGAGCTCATGGTGAGCTATAAAGACATGTAGATGTTTATTTCCATGTATTTATACTTAACATCTTGTGTCTTTATCAGTGTTCCAAACTTGATTCGTGTGCTAATACAAACCAGTTTGCCAAGATTTATTACCCTTGGTTTAATCCAAACTGCTCTATTTATGTCTTTACCTTAGCTTTATAGTCTGTTTACTTTGTCACCCACATGTAGTTGTTCAGTTACAAGTTTATAAGTTTACTGTTTTGCTTTATAAGTAATTTCACATTTTCAGTTGTGACTGTTGAGCAGAATATAATATTTAGCAGTTGAACATTGTTGACATATGTATGTGGACTTTACTTTCAGTTTTTCATTGACCCATACAAGCTGTTACCCCTACAGAGGTTCCTTGAAGCACCTAAAAGAGGAGGTAGAGGGGGAGGTAAGATCATCAAGTGCATTTATTGATTTGAGTGATGGCCCTATGTAGATTTAAAATAGAATTAAGTCAACATGCACCTGAGCAGTATGAAGATGTAATCAATTGTCTAATTACTCCCAGCTGAAGGTGGAGGGAAATTGTTTTGGCATTGTCAATCTGTATCTTGGTATTGGTTGGTAAGATTTTATTGAAACTCGTCAGGAATTTATCTTTTGGTAGGGGAATTCTGCGCACCAAATGCCATCACATTCCACCTGTTTATAGCTGAGCTATGGCCCTTTGTTACTATAAAATAGCCATTTTATGGAGGCAGTTACTGTGTCCAGAGTCATATTGTCATAGTTAATTTGAAACTTTGCAGGAATGTGTATTTGGGTAGGGGATTGGTGTACATCAAATGACATCACAATCCACCTACTAATCAAAGTTCAAGGTCGTAGAGATCTGTAGATAGAAGTCTTACTCACTCTTGTCTGCAAAACTTCTTGTTTGATTTTAATCAGATTTTGAAAGAAGCATCCGTATGACCTGTAGTTCTACATATTATCATTTCGGGTTATGTGGTCTTCCATGTCTTGCACTGTGAGTGCCAGAATGAGCTATCAGGATCACTCACCGTTCATTGTATGTAGTCCTTCAAACAACATCTCCTCTTAAACCACTTGGCCAATGTTGATGAAACTTGGCAGTGATGTTCCTTGCATGAAGCATTATAGTTGTTCAAATAATTCCATTCCATGCAAAACTCTGGTTGCTATGACAATGGAAAGGAAAAACTTTAAAGATCTTCTCAAGAACAGGAAGGCCCAGAGCTTAGATATTTTGGAAGTGACATAACGTAGTGGACCTCTACCAAGATTATACAAATTATTACCCCTGGGTCAATATTGACACTCCCCCTGCCATCCAGGGTGTTGAAGATGTTTTTACATTAGCTAATATAGAAAAACTGCTTAAAAATCATGTGGCAGAACTTTCCTAGTGGGGCTCTGGCAAGACTGTTTGGGGGGTTATTTTACCCCATGTCACTTGTTTTGACATAAGCTTATATAGGAAAAGCTTTAAAAAATGTTCTCTGATAGCTTAGATATTTGGCAAGTAGCATTGCTGGAAATTGTTCATGAAAATTCTGCTTGTGTTTAAGGGTAATGTTTTGGAAACAAGCAGACTCATAAAGCCTTAAAACATTATAACAACTCTTTGAATTTGATTTCTAACATGATCTGCAACTTTTCCTATGTAAATGTAGAGGAAAAGAATCTGTGCATTATTTTATGGTTAAACACATCACGTTTTTCACGGGCAATACATGCAGTAAATGAAGCCTTGTCCAATCTCACACCATGTAAATAAGGTACAATGAAATGTAGTTACGTGATGAATGTGTATTTTTCAAAGAAAATGTATTAGATTTGAAATAATAAATGCCTCCTTTTGAAATTAGTGCCTCCCTCCACTTGTGATTTAATTACTACACATCCGAAATCCTTTCTATTTATTAATCGACGATAAAATACAGGGACACAATTATTAGTTCATTTTCTTATTTGCATAATAAATTTTGTAAAGTTAAATAGAGAAGTAATTCAGAAGTGTTATACAAATGTTATTTTCAAACTGCTTTTATTAAATGAATTTTCGTTTTTTGTTTTTCAGGTAGAGGTGGTGGAAGGGGTGGAGGAGGTAAGGCTTTACTTCATTATTTCAGCATTGGGCTTCATATGTTGTTTTCTTCAGTATATCAGCTTTACAGACTTTAACTCTTACGTTATTGTTACATAGAATGATATATATTTGGTAAAGACTTGAATGAGTAAGTTATGCCGTGCTCATAAAAATGGGCAATGTCTATGTTGATGGCAGTGATTTAATTGATGTCATCACATGTGAGTTATGAGTGCATTCTACCCTGGAAAAGAACAGATCTATAAGTATAGACTAACATGCAAATATTGAAGTATTATCTTGAATGAAAAAGTGGTCAGAAAGTGGTCAGACCTATATAAAGATTTCAACTTGTCTGCTCATTTAAATATTTTACATTTTATTTTTAAACATTCTGCTTCGGTCATGTTAGATGTAGTTAACCACTGTGCTCTGAATATAGTTGAATTTACAGTCTGTTCAATGTTTCAGGTCGTGGATTCCGGGGTGGAGGTAGAGGTGGGGGATTTCGAGGTGGTAGAGGAGGCGGGGGTGGATTCCGAGGAGGCAGAGGGGGAGGAGGTGGTGGGGGTGGATTCCGTGGAGGAAGAGGGGGAGGGGGTGGAAGAGGAGGAGGAGGATTTAAAAGATTCTGAAACAAGACACATCATGCTTGAATTAATAATGTCTAACATGGAAGTAAGTTCCAGCATATGGGGATTGTGCATTGTAAGCAGACACATGTGATCCTGCATTGCACTGTGATTGAGAATTCACCAAACTAAAAGGATATAGATTTGATTGTAAAGAATGAGACAGACAAAAGTAAATTACCAAGACACAGCAAGATTTTTCCTCTGAATTCTGACATGTTGGCTTTGACAGCCTGCAGTTATTGACATATATTTATACTTTTTCAAGCTTACATACAACCAGCTTTGAGCATTATCAAAAGTGCAGTAAGATGGTATTTTGCCTCAGATTTCCAAGGACTGGTAACTAAAATGTATTTTTTGTCACAAAAATGGATGGTAGTAATGAAGTACTAAGTAGGTTTATATGTACTTGTATTGTAGATAATATTCCTCCATCATTGACATGAAAATGTAATACAGCAGAAAGAATGGAATCACATAAATAATGGAATGATAATAAATAAAAAATTGATCTTTATTGACATTAAAGCTGTCTGAACAGCTGTGAAAACTTTTCTCCAGAAAGTGACAGTTTCAAGATGTAGATACAATTCAAGATCGACATGTAGATAGTAGAAATGTGTAGGAAAACCAAGTTGATTTGTTTAAATAGTTCCCTCTTGAACTTTAAACTGAATTTGTGCAAAAGTTTGCCTTGAGAATTCATCAATAGTTTACTAAATTAAATTCTAGTAGAATACATGTATATCTATCAAAATGTAATGTGAGAATTGTTTAAAGCATATCTAATCTATGCAGTGTATTACACATTTGTTTGTGATCTGTTACAGATTGGTTCAGTTTAATATTTACATATTTTCATTCATTTCCAGTGAATGTAATGACGGATTTCTAAAAAATAAAAATAGATGGCAGCCATGTTAAAGAACTTGTTAATATTATTTAATGACAGTTGAGATGAAAACTTCACTGCTTGGACTAAACAGCACTCATTTGTTATAAAAGACAAATGCAACAAGATTGCATTTATGCAGTTTTAAAAGTACCAAGAAAGGAAATTTGTTTTGAATGTCTGGAAAAGTCAAACCAAAGTGTATTTACCTTTATTGTCTGTTGATACAAACCAGTCATTTCTGTAGTTAATAGCTATGTTACTCTTTGGAAAATGTGGATACACTTTGTAACTTCAGATGAAAATGGGGTCTGATTTGGATCTATATACAGACCCTATTTGGATAGACACATGTTGCAAATACAAAATATTTGCTTTCCTACAGCATGACTGATTTCTGTTCAGTATTGTTAAAGATAATGTTCTGTGTATATTGTTGAAGACCCAAGCTGCATTAAATTGTTTTTATTCTCATTCATGTATATATGCTTTCACTTTATCATACTCTGTCATATGAAAAACAATAAAAAATTTATGGTAACTGTTTCAGTTTATTGTGACATAAGAAAAGAGGCTGCTTGTGTAAAGATTATACATTAAGTTGTTGGGGAGACATGCTTTGTCTTTTCCCAAACTTAAAAGAGAGATTTGTCTTGTAGAGGACTATTTAGACTACCTATTATCAAAATTTGATGCTTGGTCAAAGGAACATCAAACTCGGTAGATTGATCTTCATCAGTAGATGACGAATATTGATTTTGAGGTCGGTTGGCCAATGTCATTATACCTTACATTCGGGCATAGTTTAACATGATGAGAAGTAGATGACCCAAGTAGATTTAAAGTCAAAGATCAAGGTCATAGTGACCTTAGGTTGAAGGCATAGGATGCTGAAACTTACAAGAAAAAATTGGTCATCAAGACCTGGTGACCCCTGAGTCTGGGGGCAGATTGTCAAAAAGTAAGAAACATTTCCTGTTCATGAACATTACAACTGAACCTTTAATGGCCCTGTAAAATTGTGTTGCTGAGTCCAGCTGAATATGCCCTTGCAGATGGATACAATAGGGTTATTCAAATCGTGGTCCAAATTGAATCGTGGGTGTCACTTGATTTCACATAGGCTTATATAGGGAAAACTAAAAATCTTGTCTAGAACCACAATACAAGGCACAGGGCTTAGATATTTAGTATTTAGCATTATGTAGTGACCTCTACAAAGATTGTTCAAATCAGGACCTCTTATTTTAAAGTCAAAATAAATCCTTCCTGTGTTAGATTGTTGACCTCGTATTATAGCCAATAGTAGCCAGGTGAGCGATATATGGCCACTTTGGCCTCTTGTTTTTAGGAAAATCCATATCAATGTCAGTTATATAATAAATAGATATATCATGCATCTTTAAAGCTTGTATCTAGTCATACTCAATATATAAATACCATGTCAAATTACATAATATACAAATGATTACACAAGATGGCCCTATATCACTAACCTATAATACAAGGTCAACAGTCGTATCACAGGAAGGGTCAATTTTGACCTGGGGGTCATGAATTGAATATTATACGTAGAGGTCCACGTCACACACAATGCTACATTCCAAATATCATTTAAAGCTCTGGGCCTTGTGGATTTAGACAAGAAGATTATTGAAGCTTTTCCTGAAATCAAGTGGCCCCCCTCCATGGAAGGGTTAATTTTGACCCGTGGGTTATGATTTGAACAATCTTGGTATAGGGACGTTAGGCAATGCTACGTGCCAAATATCTAAGATTTAGGTCTGCTTTTTTTTAAATTTTAAGTTTTTCATATTTTGCCATAGCAACCGGAGTACAGCATGGAATAGAATTCTTTGATAGAGCTTCATGTAAGGAACATCCCAGTTTCAAAAACATTGGTCCAGTGGTTTCAAAGGAGATGTTGTTTGTAGGAAATGGTGGACGACGGCAAGTGATCCTAATTAGTGATCTTGAACATTTTGTCCACTCTTCATCTCCAAAAAGACATTGAGATTTTATCTTTGCTGTCTTTCCGCATTACCTTGACGTTGTCCGCCATTAATAGCCAAACACCTTTAGATGGATTTTCATCAATGTTGGTGGGAAGCATCAGTATGAAGTCTAGTTGCGTATATTTAATTTGGCGGCAAATGGTCAAATTGAGGTCACAGGAGCCTGAAACTTTTGTCCACTCTTCATCTCCAACACTTGATTTGATTTGATGAGAATTTATCAAGGTCCGTCCCAAAGAGCATGTATGTTAGCTTACTATTGGGATGAGACCCCGGCATGTCTCCCGTCATGCCTAAAAGACATAACTTTTGAAGCCAAAATAGTAGGAGAAATTTACCTGACTGCAATTTCCAGCCAGTATAGCCAAAGGTTGAATTTGATTGGATGCCAAAGAGTATACCCGTCCATGTTGACCAATTAGATCTGAGTGTGATTGACCTAGTTATTTATTGTCTGGATCGTGGTAGCCTAACAGTTTTTAGAGAATTCAATACAACTTGGTACTAGATGGTCAAGCATATTTGTTTGTTTTGTAATGTACAAAACCATCCCTTTACCAATTACAGAGTTGTTGTCCTATTTTAACTTTGCTTGTAGCTTTAAATGGTAGATGATAAAAAATTTCTACAATCGTCCTGAACATGAGAGAATAAAATGCTGTCCGAAAGAAGCATTACTTCATTTTAACAAGTTAAAAGTATGCATGACCGTTTGACCTATTTTCCTAGTCTAGAAATTTTGAAAAACTACTAGTTGGAATTCAACCCTTAATACAACCCAAATAAGCCAGGAGGTGCAGCAAGGCCTGACTCTATCTTGACTATTGTCAGAGGTGCGACCAACAAAGTGTGTCGTCGACGATGTTGTTAGATCTAGTAGTTGCAGCGTTGATTAAACAGCCTATCGCACAGCAGTCGTCACATTTAGTGATAGGTCTTCCTTCTTCTGGAACGGGAACGAAATCGCCATCGTCGTAGCGATGTATTGTGACATCTCATGTATCATCTCCAACACCCCCAGTTGGATTTCTTTTAAATTTTAGTAAACTTGGTGGGAAGCATCAGTATGAATTTTAGGTGCGCATATTACAATGTTGGTCAAAATCAAATGTCAATGAGTTGATTTAAACTTCAAAACAAATTACAACATAGTAAAGGCTTTCAAATGGAAGCATACATACTACCAAATACCATACATACCTTTATTTTTATGACATTCACCCACTAAAGCCAATTGGGTGTAAACAATGCTATTTCTGGTGTAATTTTATAATAATGGTTTGTGACGCAGAGTTTAAAAATAATCATAATATCTTCAACGTTACTTAATGATATTAATTATCACCGATACATGTATAGTTTTTGCTAATCTACGACGGAATTGCTTACAGCCCATTTGTCAAAAAACAGAAATCTGATTTTTGGCATCTACAACAAAGTTTGGTCAAATAAAAGGTAAATGTTTTACTAAGACATATGTAAAGCCAAATCTTACAGCACTGAATCAGTCATCTACGGCATTCCGAATATTTTAATCACCGAATTGAATTGAGCGGCACTCACAGACTTCACTGAAAATCAATGACTTACATTTAAATTCCAATGGCAAAGAACGAATACTAATAATTACTTTATGTTTCCAGTGAATTAGCGAGTTTTCTCAGTGAAATAAAAGTGATAATCCACAGTTTTGACACTGGATTACCATTTTTATTTTCACTGTTTTTGCAATTACGTCAAAAAGTATACCGAGCGTAATATTAATACTGATGAAAATCATGCGATGATGACGTTTCCCGCGATTTTCGATTATTATAGGAACAAACTCAATAAAAGTAGAGTTTTAACCATAAAAAAAAACAGAAAAATTGTTGGTATCGGTGTATAATATCCATCGTCAGACACCCACGGTTGTTGACTCCGCTACGCTCCGTTTAGAGGAAATTATAAGCATCATTTATTGTGTGAATGATAAGTTAATCTAAATTTTTCTTTAATATATTTATATGTCTAATATATAATTGTTTCTTTTGAGTGACTGTCAGTGAATGTACATGTATGAATGCATGATTAACAGATACATTTTGTGTAAGTCCCGGATCTCTTCCAGTGTTACTTTACCAGATGATATAAGTCCGGACATTAATTTAGTATCGAAGGGATAATCATAGAACCATGTTCTTTTCATTCTTGTTAAACAATACTGCGCTATGTTCTTATATGTTCTTATCCATTTAACATGTTTTTGGTACACATAAAGGTCATTTCTGTCAGTAATCATCTTTCTTGATAAAATGAGAGCTACTTGTAAATGTAATCCTGGTACTTTAAGTAAATTGTGAATAATGCTTTTTGTTTTGAAGGCCATACTGAAAATTAAATTATTCATATGTCTTTATATGTCACCATCGGTAAATATAGCTTTTATTATTAATAAACACGGGGTTTTGTCCTATCACCGAAGTCAAGCTACGTAAAGTCAAGTAAGTACTTGACCGTCTGGGAATACTGGGTGATATAGACCTTTCTTCCGATGATTGTTTGTATAGTTATTGACTAATTTTTTCGTTACAATATTTCGAAATATAACAAATATTTCACGAGGTTTTCTTACTCTGTGCAATTAAGACATATAATACATTTGTAATTGTTTTCTCCCCTTGTTTGCAAGTGTGAATGATTTTGTTATCATTACATAATTTGCTTTGAAGCTTTAAAGTTACGCTGACGGGGGACAAGTAAAAGTAACATTATGTAGCATGATGATTTCCTGTTTTGGTTGCAGAGACGGCTTAGACTAGGGCGATAATTCAAGCGTCTGGTACGGCGGAACGTACTGCATGGCGTTACGTTGGCATTTTTGGGAAGTGACGCCACACCTTTGTCTATAGGTAGCATGAAAATGCTATCGATGGACATTAGCCACGAGAGCGAGTGTTACCAACAGTTTGTACATTTATATTACAGAGGAAGTGAAGCGACGCAAACATCCTGACCTGGTAAAGGATCTGTGCCATTAGGACGGTGGTGTCCCCAGGAGGCGGTCTTTACTCACTAGTATTGCTTTGGCTGTGCTGAATGCGGGGGGACATTTAAGATTTAAGTGAATTGTGCAATACATTTCAGTAGTATGAGAGTGTGCGCTGGTGCTGAATACAGTCAAACTTGTATCAATGGTCATCTGAATTAAACAGCCGCCTATTTTGAGCAGCCAATACTGATGTACCGTAACTGGCAATACATGTATTTATGTTATAAACTACTTTAGGTGAACACTTTTTATGCCTCTCTTGACTGGCTGGTTAACGCAGGTTTTAATGTAGCTTCTGTTCACTACTAAGAGATTGTGTTCATCTTTAACAGTCTTGTCACTTGTAGGACATGCATGGTGTTGCAAAGTAAGGTGTGGGGATGAAGGTATTGGCGGGGAACTGATTTAGAAATGGTGCACCTGTTTGGTGCTTAATATTTGTGAATTTCAGAATGGAAGAAATGGGACAAATGGCAGTTTGTAGTAGTGTATGACATGGTCATAAAAGAGGCTGTAGAAACGTTTTTCCGGCAATCAATGCCTGCAGAAGTTTTTCCTACTCATGATCTCTAACCTCAAATGCTTGAAAAACATGCCGGTCAACCATTATCTTTTCTTGTGTACAGTAAATATTGTCTAAATAAAGATTTTATGCGAACATGTCTGAAAGCAAAAGTGAAACTGAAAATGCAAGTTCCTAGTATGTCAGTGGCGAATGAACACAGTTGTGTAGCTGGGGGCACAGAGCCATATGACGAAGTTGTCCAAAAGCTTAAACCTGAAAATGCCGGCACATCCAGCAGGTTCAAAAACCTAAATGACCTGGACCTTGATGTCATCAGACAAATTAAGTGTGCTGCAAAATCTGAACAAAACACCAAATGAGGTATTTACTTATTTCAGGGTGAGCATCTTTTAAACAAATTACAGTATCAACTTCATTCTTTATACATGTAAGTTTGATGAAATTTTCAGAATAAAAACTTGGCACGTTGCTACTGAGCTTTGTGCTGTAAAAATATACATAGATATGTGTTTAAAGGTGTAACTGATCTAGTCACTAAACATTAATGCATGCACAATACAGGCAATGTTAAACAATTTTATTAAAAGTATGGATTAAGTTATTTAAGGGGGAGGGGGGTGGCACTGGTGAGGTTTTGGATTTTTGCACTTCCGGAAATTTACATTTGTTATATTTCAAATATTATGATTTAACTGAAAAAAACAACAACAATTAAACAGTAGTTAACGTAGGCACTATTGGAATAGTTTGACCTCACATTTCGTGATTAAATTGACAAATAGTTTACAATACCAAAATTCTAGCTAATTCTGCATGTAGCACCTTGGTCTGATAGTGTATCACTAAAGATTAATATTGCGAAAAGTTAAGTCATTGACCTATCATTATTTTTCCAGAAATTAACTAGCAATATGTTTGTCTCTATAAAAACAGGGTCAATAAAATTTCTTGTTATTTTAATGCTCATCAAATGTCTGTTTTTCAAATAATATTTTACGTTTATAGAATGGTGTATTGAACGTCTTGGCCAAAAAGTTGATTTGGACACCATTTCAAAGAAATAGCGGAATACCTATCTTTAGAAATTTTAGGCAGAGGAAGCTCCAAAGTTGACGGACACCCAGAAGAGAAATACTTTTAAAATGCAAGGGCAGCAATAAATAGGTATTTTAGAAAAAAAAATGGAAATTGACATTGTAAAAGATTCAGAATTCCAAGAAGTCAATGAAATGCTAGATGCAAAAGTCAAAACCAATTTTATAAAGAGACTACTTGCCTGTTGAACATAAAATTAAACAAACTGATGTAGAAAACACAAAAAGAATTTATGCTCCGGTGCTGATGAGCAACAAAACTGTCCTGTGTACGCACTGAAATTGTATCTTTGAAATTCCAAGTGTGACTCAAATGCTGAGAAACTCCTCTGTCAGGTAAGTAGTCATTTCTGCAATTATTAAAAATACTTTGAATGAATTGAAATATTAATAATCATAACCATGTCTTGAGAAAACAGCAGTATTGAACTCTGCATAGTCATATTATTCTATAAAAGTTACATAAACAGCAGGGATGGGTCGAGTACTGAGGTTTTACTCTAGTAAGTATTGAATACTAGGTGCTGAACGAGTACTCAACTAAGTACCGAGTACTCACTTAATATGTGTGTGTACTTGAGTGAGTGCCGAGTACTCACTTAATATGTGTGTGTACTTGAGTGAGTGCTGAGTACTCACTTAATATGTGTGTGTACTTGAGTGAGTGCTGAGTACTCACTTAATATGTGTGTGTACTTGAGTGAGTGCTGAGTACTCACTTAATATGTGTGTGTACTTGAGTGAGTGCCGAGTACTCACTTAATATGTGTGTGTACTTGAGTGAGTGCCGAGTACTCACTTAATATGTGTGTGTACTTGAGTGAGTACCGAGTACTCACTTAATATGTGTGTGTACTTGAGTGAGTACTGAGTACTACTTTAACTACTCACGAGTTCTTTCTGTCAGTGAGAACTGATTTTTTAATCACATATGTTATCATATGCATTGTAGTATAAAAATGTAGACAATGATTGGTCACAAATACAAACATGATTATGTTATTCAAATTTTGTGAAGAACAAATTGCTCTATTTATTATTGGCGTGTGTGCCAGGAAAAGCCAAAATACAGGGAGTTAATGTTATTTCTTGCAAAAATGTCTTGTAAACCTGTAAAATTTGATCAAGGTCTTTCAAATAGTACTATTTGAAAGACCTTGATTTGATGAAAGGATGTGTCAGGGTTGTTGTGAAGAACAGTTCGGTGATAGATTACTTAGCTTGTTTAAAGACTAAAACATTAAACTTCAGATCAAATATCTTCTAGGTTATGTTGACGAGCATATTAAAAGTATCTTATGTGCAGAACAGTATCCAGATTTTCTGTGTTTTAGTGCAACTTACTTGAAAGAACTACAAGCTGTGTGCTTATCCTTTGATAAAAAAGACTGGTGTAATAAGAAATTGACAGCCTCAAGAAAGCCAGTGCTTTCCTGTACTTTAGTGGTTTCATTTCGCTTTCGTAGAAACTTAAAATTTTGGCTACACTGTTACATAAAATTAATTTTGGTCATTTCCTTAATTGCAAGGTTATGTCATATCAGTAATATATTCTCTGTTTATTATATACATATATGCTATTTGTATATATTTTCTCAACAGCTGTGTTTAACTTTGCAATCGTAATTCATGTTTCTGTATAATATTGTTTATGTGCTTGTTTGTTTATATGTCACTCTCCAGAAATTGGAGGGAATAAAGTTATATATGTAACCATGACAATTATATGCTGTTAGCCGTTATGTCATAACTTTAATTATCTGCTTCAGGTAAACAAATTGGAACTGGAAGACCCAGACTACACACGCATATGGCACACCACTAAACCTGTGGACCAAAGGCAGTTTTCAAGTTTCATGTTTGTCATTTATATAATATATTTTTAGATAAACAGATAGATAAATATTTTAACAAACAATTTGTAAATAAATAACTAAAAACTGATCATTCTACAATGTATAAGCTTTACAATGAAACAAATACTAACCTCAGATTTTAGAGATCCAGAACTGTCTCAGCCATAACTTGAACTCAAACTGTACCATCAAAATCGCCTTGTTGTGCCTTTTATTTAAATTGTTGGCAATATTGTAAAAAAGTACTTAAAATGAAAACCAATGAAATGTTAAAAAAGAGAATTGTTGGAATAAATATTGAAATATTTGCTTAAATTGTTAAGATGATTATTATTCACAGCTCATTGACACGTTATTGTTACTATAATGCATGAACCTTAATAAAAATGAAGAAATCCTGTTTCCAAATAAAGCAACCATTGTATTTCCATATGACATACTGCATGTTTTAGTATATATGATAATTAATACAAGTACAGAATACGAAATATCTTAGACTGCAAGTTTGGCAGCTATTTAAAATTCCGATATAGTGCTTAAATTTAAAAAACAACATGTAATAAATTCCAGGAACACTGCACACTGCCGTAGAGCCACTGCAACACAAGGTTTGGATGATGCGGAATTTGAACTTCGACATATTATGTTCATGACAAGTAATAGAATGAGGCTTCGGTGAAATCATACAACATATATGTAAAATATCAACACAGTATAAATTGTCACGCACCTTGACAATTATTACCCGAGGCAAGACTTCTGATCATGAGGAATGCAACCTTCTGCTTCCAAAACCAACTCCAAAAGCACCTAGCCACCTGCACCTCATGGTGTGTCAATAACTTCTATATATGCTACAGTTTCTACAGCCTCTTTTATGACCATGTCAGTGTTCAACCCATCAAGTTGCAGCTTTACTAACTGCACCTTCAACATGTCTGGAGGCTTTAAACTAGACCAGTCGTAACAGGTAAGAAAATTGGTTCCTTTAGCAAAGAAATACATGTACGTGTATTTCCCAGTCGTTGGCCGCTGGCGGAAACGTCGAAAACGCATCCTCGGAGTACATCCGGTTGAAATTCGCAGCGTTTTTGTGATTTCTAAGTGTCTTTTATAGGTAGCAAGAGTATGAAATATCTATCGAAGGACATAAGCCAAAAGAGCGAGTTTGGGTTTAACTTTATACATATTATCCTGACTTTGTACAGGTCCCTGTGCCATCAGGTACCCAATGTTCCCTGGATTTGATCTTTACGTAGCGGTTTGATGGAATGCCGGCTGTTTAAGCCAAAGACTGCAGGTTCGAATCCCAGTTGAGTCCCAGCTGCACTTTCCCAAAGTACCTCAGCACCTGTTTCCCCCCCTTGCATATGCGAATGATTTCTCCTGTTTTTCATAATTTGTTTTGAAGCTTTAAAATTACGATCACGAGGGATAAGTAAACGTAACTTTGCGTAGCATGATGATTTCCTGTTACGGTTACAGAGGCGGCTAAGATAAACCTTAGGCGAGAATTCAAGCGTCCGGTACGGCGGAACGTACATGCATGACGTAAGGTTTGCGTTTCCGGGGAGTGACGTCACACCATTGTTCTCGGTTCGAGGTGACCGCAGTCGCTAGTGAGTCGTAAGAGGTAAGAAAATAGATTTCTTTAGCGGAGAATTACGTATACTTTCTATTCGCAGCGATTTTCTGATTTCAACGTGCCTTTTCTTGGTAGCAATCGCATGAAATTACTATCGACGGGCATGAGCCATCGGAGTGAGTGTAACTAACATTGTGTACAAGCTTATAAAAGAGGAAGCGAAGCTCCGCGATCATTCTGACCTGGTACAGGCCCCTGTGCCATCAGGTCGAAGGTGACCTTAGCATGCGGTCTGTACTTAAATACTGCTTCCGCTGGCTGGTGTCAGTGACGATTTAGTAAGTGGTCACCAGAATTAAGCAGCTGCCTGTCTTGAGCAGCCAATACTGATGTACCGTAACTGGTCATATTTATGTTAGAAACGCCCGCATTAAGCAGCCCCTACTTTAAATGGCCATTTTATGCATCTCTTGACTGTGTGATTAGGGCAGGTTTGACTGTAGCTTTGTCTGTTCAGTTCTAAGAGAATGTGTTCATCTTTAACAGACTTGTCACTTGCTGGACATGCAGGTCTTGTTGAGTGGTTTTGCAAAGTAAGGTGTGGGGTTGGAGTTATTGACGGAGACTAACGAAACAGCTACCATTCACGTTGGTGCGCTTATGAATGTAAAAAGCGGTATCATATTTTCTTGAATTGTTGTCCTCACTGACTAACAATACGGAAACTAAGGCATCATGACCACATAGCTACCATCGGTTCACCACAATCCGGAAGCCGTTTCAACTGTAATAGTGCATCTGTTTGATGCTAAATATTTTTGAATTTCTGTTTGGAAGAGATAGGATAAAGGACAGTTTCTGTCAGAGTAGACCTGGTATAGCCATGATAAAGTTTCTGAATGTAAAGATTGAGTATTTGCTTACGGCATGTTTCCCCCATTTTCTTGCAGAAGTGTTTCCTACTCATGAACTTTGAACTCAAATGCTCTAAATCAAACCGATCAACCATTAGTTTACTACAGCTAGATTGTTTTATGCCCCCAAAGGGTGGCATATTTAAATCGCACCGTCTGTCCGTCCGTCTGTCTGTCTGTCCGTCTGTGCGTCCTGCCTTACATTTCTTCGTGTCCGGGCTGTAACTGTGTTATTCATTGAAGGATTTTAAAATAACTTGGCACACATGTCTAGCACATCAAGACGACGTGTCGCGTGCAAGTCCCACGTCCCTATCTCAAAGGTCAAGGTCACACCTAGAGTTTGAAGGTAATGGAATCCTGTATATATGCACACATTCGTGTACGGACTGTAACTTTGTCATGCATTGATTCATTTTAAAATAACTTGGCACAAATGTCTAGCACATCAAGACGATGTGTTGTGTGCAGGACCTACGCCCCTTTCTCAAAGGTCAAGGTAACACTTAGAGTTTGAAGGTAATGGAATCCTGTATATATGCACACATTCGTGTCCGTACTATAACTTTGTCATGCATTGATTAATTTAAAAAATAACTTGGCACAAATGTTCAGCACATCAAGCCAATGTGTCGCGTGCAAGACCCACGTCTCTACCTCAAATGTCAAGGTCACACTTAGAGTTTATAGGTAATGGAAACCTGTATATATGCATACATTTGTGTCCGGACTGTAACTTTGTCATGCATTGATTCATTTTAAAATAACTTGACACAAATGTTCAGCACATCAAGACAGTGTGTTGTGTGCAAGAACCATGTCCCTACCTCAAAGGTCATGGTCATACTTAGTGTTTAAAAGTAATGGAATACTGTATGCATGGTAACTCTGTCATGCATGGGAGGATTTTAAAATAACATAGCACAATTATTGAGCACATCGAGAGGGCACAGACTGTGAGACACCTCTTTCGGGGGCATTCGTCACTTGTGAGGGACAGCTCTTGTTTTTCTTTCGCCTGATGGTTTTATTCAGAAAAGGTTCGTATATATGATTTGATTTGGGTATCAGAAAAACTGTCAGTCAAAATTACTTGTTTTCTGGAACCATTTAGATATAATGTGAGTGGTTTGTGATTGATTCCTTTTGTAGAGCACAAAAAGACAACATAAATTGTGTTTTCTTATGTTTTGAAGCTTTAAAATTACGCTGATTCGGGACAAGTAAAAGTAAAATTATATAGCATGATGGTTTCCTGTTACGGCTACAGAGACGGCTTAGAGAATCCTAGGGCGAGAATTCAAGCGTCCGAAAGTGCGGAACGTACATGCATGGCGTAACGTTGGCGTATCCAGGAAGTGACGTTACACCATTGTTCTCAGTCCGAAGGTGACCACTGCCGCGACAAACATTACAGAGCCGTAACAGTTAAGAAAAATGGATTTCTTAAGCAGAGAACTGCGTACACTTTCTGCGGCTCGGCGGAAACGTGCACACCGCATATCCGGATGAAATTCGCAGGATTTTGTAATTTCAATGTTCCTTTTCTATAGGTAACAAAAACATGAAATTACTTTAGACGGACATGAGCCGCGAGAGTGAGTGTTACAAATATTTTGTACATGCTTACTAAAGAGGAAGCGAAGCCCAGAAAACATACTGAAAAAGTATAGCTTCGACTGGGCTGAAGGCGGGAGCGCTTTAAGTTTATATGAATTGTGCCAATTTAGTGGAACCTAAGGCGAGAATGCAAGCGTCCTGGGTGGCGGGTCGTACATGTATAACATAATAATAATATAATAATAATAATAATAATAATAATAAATCTTTATTTAAAAGAAGGGTACACATTTAGACACACATAAACATACATATATCTAATATTTCAAGTGGCCTTCTTTAGAAATTATATTAACAAGCATTAACAAAACACATATATACTACGACAAACACTCATAATTAAAGACATATCATATAAAGTAAATATTCATTCATCCGACTTAAGTTTGTATTGCTCCAGCAAGTATTGTTTGTATTTTTTTTAAACGATAACAGTGATTTAGCTGTTCTTATATTTGTTGGTGTACTGTTCCATATGTGTACACTGGAGAATGTAAAACTAGCTTTTAGATAATTGGTACGAAATTTTGGTATTAATAGGTTATTGTTAGTTACAGAGCGTAAGCTATAATTATTGTTACTGGAAAATGCCATTAAATTATATATATAGTTTGGAGCAAGGAAAGTATAGCCTTATATACTAACACAGCCGTATGATATGCATACCTATCTGAAAAAGACAAGCATTTTAAATTGCAAAGGATTGCTGCATTAGTGGTGAAATTCTGCCTATCTATAACAAGTTTTAAAAGCCCTCAATTGAAGTTTATTCATTTTATTTGCACAACCATTTCCCTTTCCCCATACTGTGACACAATAATCAAACTTTGGTAAAATGTAGGCATTGTAAAACATCATTCTCATATCAGCCTTTAAGTAGTATGATATTCGTTTCAGGAGTGCAATTTTAGAATTTATCAGCGCACGTGTTTTGGTTATGTGTACATTCCATGAGAGACATTTATCAATTGAAATACCTAGAACCTTTTGGACAAGACATTTTCAATGAGAGATTCACTAATTCTTAATTCCATATTTAAGGGTTTCTTGATATTTTGTGTGTGTTTTCGTTTAGTAGTCACAACCATGCATTTTGTTTTAGATGGATTCAAGCCATATTGTTTAAGCGGCACCACGTATTAATAGAATTTAAATCATTTTGAAGATTATTTTGAATTTTTTTCAATATCAAACCCTGATTCATATAAGGTTGAGTCATCAGCAAATAGTTCTAAGTTTCCTGTGGTTGTTTTAAAGGATATGTCATTAATATATATTAAAAATAGTAGCGGTCCTAAAATTGAGCCCTGAGGAACACCCGTTGTTATTGTCAATACGTTTGATGTGTCTTTTCCAGATTTTATAACTTGGGATCTGTCAGAAAGATAAGATTCAAAAGAGTTTAATAGTTTTTCTGAAAAATGATATAGTCGAAGTTTGTGTAATAAAACTGTATGGTCAACTAAGTCAAAGGCCTTACGTAGATCCAAGAACACTGTCCCTACATACTTATCAGCATCGATGTCCTTTAACCAGGTGTCTATCAAATGTGTTAAAGCAGTGTGACATGAATGTTGTTGTCTAAATCCTGATTGGTTGTCATGTATAATGTTTGTGTGTTTGAAGTACATTTGTATCTGTGAGGCAATGTGTCTTTCAAATATTTTTGAAAGCGTTGGCAAAATTGAAATGGGTCTATAATTACTAGGATCTTTTTTGTCACCATTTTTAAATATTGGCAAGACGTATGCTTGTTTTAGAGAGTCTGGAAACACATTTTGGTCTATACTTTGGTTTATGATATAAGCAATTGCAGATGTTATATGGTCACTACAGTGTTTAAGTATACGTGGGCCAATACCGTCAATGCCAGTAGATTTATTGGGGTTTAAATTGTCAATTATTTTCTTAACTTCGAAGGCTGTGATATATTCAATATTAAAA
The DNA here is from genome assembly GCA_022818135.1 of Saxidomus purpurata. NCBI lineage: Eukaryota > Metazoa > Mollusca > Bivalvia > Venerida > Veneridae > Saxidomus > Saxidomus purpurata. The sequence goes on along the minus strand of JAFMSR010000002.1, from coordinate 50,009,261 downwards.
GTGTTATGTTTCAATTTCATGTTTAAAATTTGCTCCATGTCTGTATAGTTTTCAGCAACAAAAGCTGTTTTAGATATTATATTTGAGATATTTACAAATTTATCACATAAAGCGTCATTAGTTACATTTTTAAAATTTTTCCAAAGATATTTTGCAGATTTGTTGTTTTTCACTGCTTCATTATAGAAATTCTTTCTACTTTTTCGTATCATTGATGAAATTTTATTTCTCAGTATTTTATATTCGTCAAATTTTTTATCTTTATGTAATTTATCGCGATGCCATATAGCGGTTTTAATATCATCATTAAACCATTCTGGTTGGGTGTTACGTTTAATTCTTTTAACTTTGATTGGGGCATGCTTCGATAGGACGTCATTTAATATATTGTAAAGAATTTGTAAAGACATATTTGGATTTTCAGTAATTTCTATCATTTCTAGTGGAGAGTTCATTAGATCTACTTGAAAATTATGTTCATCAAAATTCTTAAAACTTCTGTATTTAAGCGTTTTGTGTATATTACTGTTATTTTTGCATTTGCTACACTTCGCGTCATGCATACCGGGTAGTGGTCGCTCGCGCTATAGACTGGTACTTTGATTTCAACTAAATATTCCGGTCTATTAGAATATATATGGTCAATTAAAAGACGAACTTTTCTTTGTGATTCTGGTCGGATCGTGTATCATTTGGGTAAGTCCAAACTTTAAGATTGTATCGTTCCATTTAATATTCTTAAACTTATTATAATTACTATTTGTGTCAAAATGTATGTTTATATCACCTAGGATATGAAATTCGCAACCCATTATGTCCATTTTATCAATTAAACATTCGTATAGGTCAATCCATGACTGTTTTGCATCAGGTGGCCTATAAACAAAATGCAATAAAAATGGTCTATTATTCGAAAAAGTTAATCTGTATACATATGGACTCTATATCATTATGTTCTAGATCAGTTCTTCGCTTGTATGGGATTTTATTTGCAATATAGACTATAATCCCTCCGCCCTTTTTTATTTTTCTGTCTTTTCTTTCAAAGGAAAAAGTTATTTATACCTAGAGCCGCGTTCTCTATATTTTCATTAAGAAATGTTTCGCAAAAACCAAATATATCTGTAGAATTTGGCAATGATAAGTGATATTTGATTTCGTCTAATTTAGGTATGAAATGCTGTATGTTAAGACTAGCAACGTGTAGCCCTTTTCTGTTATATACGAAGTCATTATTCGTAACGCTTTGGTCATTTATCATTTGCCTGTCATTTCGTTCATGTGGGATATTTACAGCTATGATTGTACAAGCGTCTTGTTTAGGAGATAGCTGAGGGATTTCAGAATTTTGAACATTATTTTTCTTTTAGGCGAGTTATGACAATAGCTATACATACTATTGCTTGATGTTTCTTTATCATATGTTTGTAAATAAGAAGCATTTTCCAGTAATAATTTATAGCTACACTTACATTTTATGTTGTCACATTTACTGCATATTTTTAATAATAGTTCGTATTTGTTCTCATGCGAGTGTTCGTCAGCGAGTCCCTAATAAACGTACTTAAACCAACAGTCTCTTGTAATATGGTTGGACCTGCCGCAAATACCACAGTTCTGTGAACGTCGCTCTTGACCGAAACGCTTGTATCTTTTACTTCCGGTATACGGTGCACGTGTGGTCTCTATTTGATCAGTGTTTTGTGAACTCGTTTTTCTTGTCGTCTGCTGTTTTGTAATACTGACGGCTTTATTTATGATAGCCACCAGAGAGCTGCAACCTCTTACGTGGAGATGTATTCCGTCTCGATGATAAAAAGTGATGTGCCATGTTCCCATTTCCATAGACAAACGCACTGTATATTTCAATCTGTTGAGCAGGTGTATCTTCACATATTTGTTTGATAACATCATTTAAAGGGAACCACGTCTGTATCACGCCGCGGAGCAACTGTACACAGGTACACCTTACATTGCGTTTGTTCAATTTGTTTATCATCTGCTTCAACTCACTATAAATCGTTTTCATGTCGCTTCCATTCGCTGCATCATTGCCGCCTATGTATATCACGACTGTTTTGTACTCTTCCATATTCCAAGAACTCAGGATAGAACAAATGTCAGAAACCTTCCGACCTGGTAGTGATTTAATGATTGAATGTTTATTCAAACCGCGTCTTTGAATACCTCGAAGAATGGAATCACCGATGATCAAAGTCTTCGTTTTTGCTATGATCTTTGACCTTTGTCCTGAACGCGCTGTGTTGGTATCATTCACTTCAGTGTTGCAGTTATTTTCCGTATTACCATGCGGGATGATAATTACGTCCTTCTCTACAATTGAATTTACGTGAACTGTGTCAGAATCCAGTGATTTTCTTTCTTTCTGTGATCCATGTGCGCTTCCAGAAGTTGATCTCTCTGTAGAACCGTGATTTTCATTTCTCCTAAGACTAGTTGCATTAGTTACGTTTTTGAGATTATCCTGTATGGACTGCAGTCTTTTGTTTACTGTGTTAGTTGAGATTTCCACCTCTTTGTGTAGCTTTTCGGTGGTTTCAGTGAGATTCACTACAGTTTCCGTTGATTTTTTGTGACTAAAGTCATTGTATTCTTTATACTGGCTACTTCATCTCTAAGTTGATCAAATCGCGCGGCCGCGTGATTCTGTCACTAACGTGTTTAGTTGCAACCGCGTATGAAACACATGGTCATGGATCTTCCGCAGTTCAGTAAGCACTTCACTATTGGGTACATCTAGGGACCCTACTTGATATTCCGCGTCAACAGTAGATGCACATGGTTGGCTTGTTTCAGATGTGTCATCTTTAGCGTTATCATCACTATCATTATCTTCAGACCCATCCGGCAAGGTGTCAAGGTCGTTCATAACGTACGTGTTTTCACAGTCATCCGTAACCACCAATATACTTGACATATCAGTTTTTTGTGGAGATAGGTTTGACGATGATTTTTGTTCCAAATAAATCATTAGTTGTTTTTTCATCAATTCATTCACTCCTGTTAACGTTTGACCACGAAGACCTAATTCTCGTCCACTATTTCTAATATTTTCGGTACATCCGTACTGAAAAAATGATCCGGTTTTTTCCCGTTTATCAAACAAGATGAAGTGGTGTTGTACATGTTCAATGTATACAAGTTATTTTTACCGTCAGCCACTTTGTACTTTAATTCAACCTCGTTTGACTTCTTATCATGAACAGGTACGTATGTATAGCTATAATGATGAGAGTTCAAAGAAAAAATACTTTCGAGTGGCTTCTTTTAGTAATTCATATGTGCCAGTATTGAGTAAAATTCTCGTACCTCCATTAGTTTCCTGAATCTTAATCTGTTCACTTTCTGTGGTCTTCAATTTTATCCGCATTGCTTTGTCTTCATTTAGAGAATACTGCCGTTCTTCACTTATTTCACAAGTGTTCTCCTCATAGCCGCTTTCCGATGTCAACATAACATCATTTCCGCTTCCAGTTTCACCATTTAAACTTTTCCTCTCAGTTGATTTAATTCTTTTCAGTAGTTTTCTTGCTTCATTGAGGTCAAAACTTTTAGAGTCTTTGTTTAAATCCATCATTTCATCCACTTCCGGTTGAACCGTCTCTACCACAATTTTTTTCATCATCAAATTTTCTTTTTTCGTCGGCAATTTAACTTAATTTTACATCAAAAAATCAGAATTTTAATGTTTTTTGCATCAATATACTTTTCAGCTATTTTCTCTCTTTATATTCGACGTAAATGATTTTAAATGATTTTTTTTGACGTTACGTTTTTAAACTTGTTTGAAACATAACTTTGGTGTTTACATGACGAGACATCACACCATTGTTCTCAGTCCAAAGGTAACCTCCGCCGCCGCGACAATCATTAGAGAGTCGAAACAGGTATGGATTCCTTTAGCATAATTATTTTTCAGCGGCCCATACACTGATCGCTGGCGGAAACTTCATGAGGTACGAGAGCGAGTGTTACCAACATTTCGTACATGTATATCAAAAAGACCGTTGTGCCATTAGGACGACGATGTCCGCATTTACTCGTGTTGCTTCGGCTGTGCTGAAGGCGGGGACTATTTAGGCTTTATGTGAATTGTGCGAACTTGAGTTAGCTGGATACATCTAAGTAGTATGAGAGTGTGCGCTGGTGCTGAATACAGTCACACGTGTATCAATAGTCACCAGAATTAAGCAGCTGCCTGTCTTGAGCAGCCAATACTGATGTACCGTAACGGGTCATATTTATGTTAGAAACGCCCGCATTAAGCAGCCCCTTCTTTAAATGGCCACTTTTGATGTATCTCTTGACTGGCAGGTTTGACTGTAGCTTTGTCTGTTCAGTAGGCCTACTAAGCTTTAACAGTCTTGTCACTCGCTTGGCATGCATGTCTTGTGGAGTGGGGTTTACTACAGTTCGCCCGATGGTTTTATCCAGAAGAGGTTCGTGTGATTTGATCTGGAGGAGAGAAAAACTGCCAGTTGTCATATTGTTTACATCGAATAACAGTCAAAATGCAACCATTTAGATAAAAGAGTGGTTTAGGATTGATCCCCTTTATAGAGCACAAAAATACAATTAGAAATTGTCTACGTTAATTATCACGTTGAAAAAACTCCGTCCGGTTCTCGTCCCGGATCATATAGTATAGCGACTGCCTGGGAATACTGGTAGGTACTGTAAACTTTTTAAAAAAATTTCTCTCGATAATTGATCGTATAGATCTATTTATTGACTATTTCGAAATATTAATGAATATTTTACTAGGTTCAATTAAAACGCATAGATCTATACTTTTTTTATAAAAAAAAAAGGGGGGGATATTTTTATAGGAGGGGTTTTTTGAAAAAAAATATGGGTTTGATCCCCGGCTGAATCCCAGCTGCACTTAGCCCCTGTTTTCTCCACTTGTGTTCATATGTGAATGATTTCGCTAATAATTCATCATTTGTTTTAAAAATTTAAAATTACGCTGACGAGGGATAACGTAACTTTACGTAGCATTATGATTCCCAGTTACGGTTACAGAGGCGGCTTAGAGAAACATTCAAGCGTAGGGGACGGCGGATTGTACATGCATGACGTCACGTTAGCGTTTCGAGGAAGTGATGTCACACTATTGTTCTTTGTCCGAAGGTGACCTCCGCCGCCGCGACAAAAATTACAGAGTCGTAACAGGTAAAGAAATGATTTTTTTGGCAGAGAATGCGTAAACTTTCACCGGCCCATACACTGATCACTGGCGGAACTTCGAAACCGTCCTCGGAGTAAATCTGGATGGAATTTACAGCGATTTTATGATTTCAAAGTGCCATTTGGTTTGGTTTGGTTTCATCTCAGCCTTCTCATGGCCGTTTTAACACTCCGGTATAGGCTAAACTTCTTCCTCAGGTAGAATCACTTAAAAACGCACAGGTATTAGAAATCTAGTAAACCAAAATCGGTTGTGTTAATATAAATTATTACATGTAGTTAAATCTTTTGGATGACTTTACAAAGTCGTAGATCTATGACTCTGCGGTACTTTTTGTGTGGGTCATCTTCTTGTTCGGTCAGCAACAAGTGTTCACTGAAGTCATTCAATCCGGTATATAGGAAAATTTCTTGTTTGAATTTCTCCCGGAGACCCTCGTATATTGGGCATTCTGATATATAGTGAGCAACAGTCTCTGGTTTTCCACAGCTACAGATTGGTGAATTTTCTATGCCGACTTTAGGGAGGTAATCTTTCAGACAGTAACCACTTTGTAACTGAAGCATTGGCTTTTGGCTGCTGAATCCATTGAAGCCAATATGCTTGGGCTTTACTTTTTCCCTGAATTGGTAGAGGTGTCGACTTTACTAATTTCCCATTTCCTTTGCCACTTATTTTTTGTTGACTCTCGGGCTGACATCCTGATATCTCTTTGGCTTGTAACTATCCCCTCGTCGTTCATAGCCTCTGCTTCTACTGCAGCTTCCTTCGCAAGCCGGTCTGCTGTTTCGTTTCCTGTAATGCCTGCATGCCCTGGCGTCCAACTGATGTTGATATCTGGATACAATTTCTTGATAGCAACTACTATCGACGGACATAAGTTCTTAGAAAGAGTGTTACCAATCTTTTGTAATTATATATAAAAGAGGAAGCGAAGCTCTGCAAAATTCGATGTCCCCAAAAGGCGATGGTTACTATTTGCTTAGGCTGGACTGAAGGTGAGACGATTAAGCTTAATGTGAATTGTGCCAGCTTGAGTGAGCAGGATACAAATCTGTGTTCCAGGTTCTTGAAAAATGAGTCTCTCGTTTGAACAAAGTCGTTTGGTTTCAGTTTGGTCAACATACATAATCGATCACAATAGCTCATCTTGTGCATTTGCTGAAAACCTCTGATACATAAGAAAAAATTAAATAGGGAATACATAAGACAAGTCGTTTTTGTTAACATCTGCCCGTTTATTTTACGTGTTTCAGTTCATGCATGTACATACAGAAAGTCCCTCAAATTAAAGACGAAGTAAAGAAAAAGATACGGTGATACATAAAATAGTACATATGAGCACGTGCAACTGACGTAAGCAGCTTTTCTTGAACGTTTTAAACAACTTGTCTCTCCGTCCCATCTCAGTCACGCCCAATTCAGTCACGGATAGAAAGACAAATAAGGCGGTTAGCCTCCCCGTCCGGATTATGTTTGGACATTATGTAAGGATTTAATAAAAATTGCTGTTACTTTGTTTTTCAGTCTAAAAGACGAACACTTACAAATTTAAAATTTGAATAAAATGTATAATTTAGGAACAAGTCGTCTTTCATTTGTTAGCGCGAACAAAAGGAGGTAATTTTTTATTGCGTCTTCTTTTCAGTGGTTATAAATATCATTTAGAAACTGGAAACTAAAATTTAATTGCGCAACTTGTGTGTAAATTTCAAAAGCGTCATTTTCTGATATATTTAACTCAGTTCGCATGATCTACTTTGACGTACTGACTCCTGTTCATGTGACTTGACATTACGTTATACAATATACATGTCTTGCAAGGATAAAATCATGTGACTTCAAGTAGGAAAATTTATGGAGCATCTTAAAACTTTAAATCTTTTTATTGTAACTCATATAAAACAGCTGAGAAGGGGACTTGCATCCAAAGATGCCAGTGGCATCAGCATATTACCGAATAATAGTAATACCACAAAAAGTGGTACGTTTGACGAGAGCTCTCGGTAAGACAGAATGCTCGACTATACTCAATGCTTGTCAATAAAACAACTGTTATCAGTAAATAGCAAAACAAAATTCAGTTGACTCTCTTAAGTATAAACTAGAAAACTGTAGTCATAAAAATCTATAATTACTTAATTGTTTAATACCCCTGAACAATATTGCTAGGTTTAAAATAGTTACTGAAGTATGTGCACGGTAAAAATGTAGTACTTTGCACGCAAAACTTTAACCAAAATTTTTAAGTTCAACAAGGGCCATAATTTGTGACTAATTCAGTCAAGAGTAATCTAACTTGATTATTGGAGACCCCTGATCATTCTAAAGATGTTTCAAATCAATTTCAGCAATGATAACTCAATAATGTGCCAGATAGTAGTTAGCACATCAAACTTCAACCAATTTCAGCGTGCATGCAAAACTTTAACCAAGTTCAACAAGGGCCGTATTTATAATAAATGCAGTTAGGAGTTATCTCACCTGATTGTTTGATGCCTATAAAAGACTATATTGAAGTTTTAAATGAAATTCCATGAGTTGGATATGTGCACGATTGCATGCAAAATTTAAACCAAATTTTCTAAGTCTAACAAGGGCCATCATTTGAATTAATTCATACAAGAGTATATAACTTGACACTCTGACAACCTTGAAGACTTTAATGAAGATCAAATAAATCCCATAATTGGTTACCGAGATATATCCATGATAGTACTTTGCATGCAAAACTTAAACCAAAGCTGCAACGCCGAGGCCGAGGCCGACGCCGACGCACAAGTGACTGTAATAGCTCTCCATATTCTTCGAATAGTCGAACTAAAATATATAGACCCAAATTTTATTCTAAAAAACGCAACCACTAGACTGAAAAAAAACCCCGAATGGTTTTGTAGTCGGTGTGGTTATTGTTATCTCTCATCACCGGAAGGGAGATAGCTCATGTTGTCACGAGCGTGGAGCAACGGTACTATTACTAAGATAACGCGACATTACACCGAAAACAAACATGTATGGTGAACTTGTAAACGGATATTTTGCATATCAGCACCAATGGATTTCATCGGTAAAATAAATACATACAATTAAACAAGCAAAAGTTCAACTATAGATACACAATTAAAATGTAACGAGGACTTATGGAATATGTACAGGCATAGTAAAAGGTTGGTGTATGACACATGCATGATGTGGGGCTGACAAAGCGGAATGCCGTTCTCTGAACCTCCGTTCAACTGCTTGTATAAGTGTAAGTGCCGGTCCAACTTTCATCCCGAGAGTTCTCGTTAAATGCTGAGTAGTAAGGTAGGGCAAAAGTCTTCCGCTGATCCCCTGATCATGAAATGTCTGCAATAAAAACAATATAGTGAGACATGCATTGAAGACTTGAAGATCACATCCGAATACAGACAACCCTGCAAACAAAGACCAGCACGGAATAAACAGTGCAATATCTATATATAATTTATTGTGTTAACTTATGTGAATAATGACCACCTGTCAACAAAGACTGCTTAAGTTTCTTCCAGTCAATGGCCTTTATTCACGGGTTTGTATGTACTTCTTCAATCCACTTTCTGCGCATAACTGCTGATGTACAATGTTTAAAGTCATAACGTGTCATATGAACACACAATCTCAATCACCAAAGTGTTTTTAAAACTATAAATGATTACAGTGATGCGAAGCGGATATTGATGTTGACGAGTATATCCGTGTCGATAACATGTATTTATTGGAATACTTCTTGGTGCGTAACTCTTCACTATTTCGTGCGTATCTCTTCAGTACTTGGTGCGTAACCTTGAATTATTGATAATCAAACAACAAACAATATCGTCATCAGAGTTCATGGGAAGACATTCACTAGAATTAGTTAATTTTAGGCGCACAAACATGTCTGACAGGATGCACAGACAACCTTCACGAAGAATAGGTCAATTAAGTCCTCAATTCTTGTTGCCAATAAGTGATTACGAGCCGTAAACGAAAAGTGTTCCCCCTTGTAATAAGTTTGTTTTCATCAAATTACATGACAATGATTAAACAATTGTGTCGCTCGCTCCGATCAATTCGACATGACAGCTTGCGAGCAGACAAAATGGAAGGTCGGAAATGACATACTAAACTAGAAAAGTCCTCTATCGAACATATGTGTCGCCCGGGCACAATCCATTATTGATCAGAAACCGTTTTACAATCGTGAGTTTTGATATCAAAACCAGTAGGGGTCATCTGCTAGTGAAGACAAACTTAAGGCTCGGACGGATCGGATACATTTTATTTATCTGAATCGTCTTTAGTAAATGCCTAACAGAACACAACAGCTCGAATAGAGTTCCCATATACTTGCTGGAACGAGTCCGCCATGTAAACATTCCTACGCGTAAAATAACGCTACAAAAAGATACAGGTTATTGCATGTGTGTTCATTGCATTGAAATGGTATGTAATAAATAACATTCGATTTTTTTAGGGATCCTATATCGTTGTGTCGGTTATGCAATGGCCGCAGCACGCTGTTTGATCACAACACTACACAACAAATTCGAAAGATACGATCGCCAAGCATTAGTGACTGTCTTTGTGAAAACTTCGGTTACATGAACCCTTATATGAAATATTTACCTTGGCATATTGAGCGCATCCATCAAGATCTCTCAGAAAGTAGCAAACACGCTCCACACTCCACGATGTGATATCCTCATCTCTTGTTCTGTCGCACGTGCATATTTTTGAACTGGACTCTGGAACATGTACGAATGCAGGTGTTTGTCTTTTATAATCAATCTTTTGAAACATGTTAAATGAACTATTTAATTTCTCGTTATCTGTTCTTTTGTTATGACACTGTTCCGGATAGTTTGTCTTTTTCATAGAAAAATCCAGAGGAACGTCATAGTTATTGACATCACATAGACTTTTTGGCTCTGCAGAAGCAGTGTTTTCCGTTTTGTCCATATCTATTTTATTCCTTTTAACCGATAAATCTATTGCACAATCAGTAACATGTTCTGGATGTTTTCGCTTTTGCAGCGATTGACGGCGATTATGAAATTCTTGTGGCTGCATTGTTCGACGGTACGGAATTTCCTGTTGTAAAGTTGACGTTTTACGTGGCCTGGTATCTTGCGTTTGCAACATTCGCCGATGTTGTGTTTCTGGTATTTGCGCTGGCTGCCTGTGATGGAATTCTGATATCGATGGTTGTTGGATTTCTGCTGTTTGGGATTTCGGACTTGAAGACGTTTTTATAGACGGTAATACTCCTGGCATATTGTACATGCTATAAAGCTGCTGTGTCATCGCCAGTAAAATCTGCTGCGTCATCATAGGATACAATATCGGTGATGACGAACCATCGACCTGACCCTGTGCTATTAGGCGTAGCATTTCATGCCTCCGTTGCATTTCTTGTAGTGCTACAAAAGTAGCATCCTTTGAATCAACTGGGAAAGGAGGAGGTCTGAAAAATATGGAAGACGTAATTCAATTGAAAAATTAAGACTTTATATCCAGTCCAAAACTGATAGACATGTTGTTTATGTAGTTTTATTAATATCATGACCACTAAATTACATAGTCCCCTTAGGTCACTTGCTATGCTCGGTACGGAGACACAAATACATTTGAACTGTAAAATTAGATTTAAAGTCGTGTAAATAAAGCTGTAGCGTATTCACAACAATTTTTTCTCTGTGTATACTTCCTTTCAAAATAGTATCGTTTATTAAATCATCTTCAAAGAAGTTTGTCTATAAGGCAATAGGAATATATATATGAAATGAAAAACAGCAATCTTACTGTTATGGTGTGTACTACATTTTTGGGTCTTTGAACTCAAATAGTTCATTATAAAATAACGTTACAAATATCAAATATATATAAGTACGACGTATTTTGTGTTATTGAAGGGACATAATAGTCCCGAACTAAATTCGCAAAAAGTCATACCCATATATTGAAGACATTCCCGCCAAGATTTCTTGAAAGGACATTCCAGCTAAGTTTTTCATGTCATCACTTGTCGGCATGCCGCTAAACAAGCCATTCAGAGATTGTGTTTTCGCATGGGGCACTTGTCGTCTGCTATGGTGCTCGTGGCGATTCTGTTTGTTTCTATCAATTGGTTTCTCAATAGCCTGTTGCCGCTGATTAGCAGAAACTTTTTGAATACCTGACGACGAACCACTCCGCGGTAACGAAGATTCCATTGCTTTGAAATCCTCTGATTTACATTTCACGTTCGGAACTCGAATTATCGGTTTAGGTGACAATGTTTGCATATTTTGTTTCAACTGTTCCTTGTACTTTTTTGCTGACTGCAGTGCATCTTGGAGCAACAGTGTCTGCATATTGGGTTTGTTATTTTTGCACTCGGTGCCAACATCGTAAGGCAATTTCATTACACTGCTTGAATTATCAATGTCATCGATATTTACTTTATCTCTACTGATTGTTAATTTCGTGCCGTTGCCTGGCGATGTCAGCCGAGATTTATAAGTTTCATCGAGCTTTTCGTCATCCGTTTTCCTTTCAATCATAATTTTATCCGCGGGCGGAGTTGGTGGCGGTGTAACTGTCGCATGGAATGTGTCTACGTTCACTGAAATGTTTATATGATTATTTTCGTGTGTACTAGGCGGCTCAGGAAGAATGTCCGCTTCTTTTTGTAACACCGGCATCTCAGGATCGTCATCACCCGTATTTTCTGGTTCATCCTTAAGCTTTTCAATGGTTGGAAGTTCGGGAGCTGATTTTGGTGCAGCTAGAAAAAAAAAAAAAGAAACACTGGCTTAAAACAGTTTTTACCGAATGCGCCATTTTTTTATCGTAAACATACATACTTATGTTCGAAATAGGACCAAACTGTATTTAATCGATTGAAAAGTAGAAATAAACATTAGAAATCATGCTTTCTGAGAGTTCTGTCTGTCCAAATGTTTTACAGCAATTATCGTAATTTATTATTGCCATGAAATGTAAACCGTTCTGCGCAGCAAGTGTAAATGCTTAGAGTGTTAGGAAGTTCTAACAGATTTTCACTGTGATAAACAAGCCTCGCACGTTTTCCTAACATTCTCAGAATAATGGTTAATTATGAAATCTTGCTATTAATCTGAAGCACGATTTATACATTAAGTAGCGCCTACTTCTACATGTGATTACACACCCTGAATTTCCGAATGCCAAAACTCGCGCATTCATGTGATTGTTACTTAAACGACTTCTTTGTTCTCAAGACTAATGAAATGTAAAAGCGTTTGTCTCGGTTTCTAGAATATCTAAGAGGTTTTCCGTTGACACGACATATTTCAAAGACAAATTACTCGCTCTGCCGAGTACAGTTACGAGCGCTGGCGACTAACTTACACCTAACAATAACAACATTCATTTATGTTTAGACAGTTAGCTCTGTCGGCTTATTTACATCGGTCGAACGTTTTACTCTGTGGTTTATAAACCAAAAATTAGTCATTTCCGTTTATTTGTCGTGACAGAATCTTACGACATTTCTAGCGCTGCGCAAATAATCTTCACAGGTAAATAAATCCGTTCTATTGTGCGTTTTTAGCTCATCTGGACCCAGTTGTTCGAAACATTAATCGGCGATTTAGCTAACAATCGATTAACTTTAAAGGTTATCAGTTCGAAACACGTTTTAAAACACATTTTTGAACTTACTAAACAACTTTCAAGGCAAAATCAAAATATTTTGCTATTGTTGCCCTTGCAGAATTTTTTTTATTGACCAAAACTTAATCAACGGTTAGTTTAATAGTCAGTTAAAGTTTCAAACAACCAGTTCCGGGTTAGAAAACGAGTAATTTAACACAGTAGGCTACATTGTATAAATGATTAAAATGTGTGTATTTTTGTGTTCTATTTCTTTTTCTTTCTTCCAGGCTTCCGTGTTCAAGGGCACGGGATATGACACTTCTTTGTAATTCAGAGAACGTAGGACCGATTTCCTCTGCCAAGACACACAACTCGCCACGTGCCTAAGTATGGGTTGCGTAGCACCAATGTATATACATTTTCGCACCTGAACGACTGACTGTATGAATATGGCAAGGAGGCATTCGGATCGATGTTGCTTTTGAAAAATACCCCGGGATATGTTCAACGCTTCGAAAAAAGTATACAAACACGGAGTACGCATCCGAACGAGTTGACCGTAAGAATATGGACTAAGGAATGGCATAGTTACGTATTTGTATAAAAGGAAATAGCACAAGCCGCGTTAGAATGGTTAACGAATAACTATCTTGTTAAATTTTCTTGCGCTATTTAATGACACAGTTAGATCTGAGACCTAATAGTTATGTTCTACGATACTATTAATGACTAGATTATAACATTTAAATGAGTCGAATTTCGTGTTTAGTTGTCATAAAGAGTGAGCTCACGTTATTTTCAATAATTTGATTTTATACAGAGGCAAATCTACTTTACCCAGAGAATTCAAATATAGTACTTTTTGCAAAATCAATGAATTAAGAACAAATAGATGGAAATGTGATATTTTATTCATTTATATTTTATTTCCTGTGGCTTGAAGCGGAACCTTTCTAGATTTCATTACGCCGAAAGTGAGACTAAATGTAGTGTTAGCAATGAATTTTCATTAATACCAGGACGTAAATCTTTCTCACTCTAAGTTTAGATAATGATCATGAAACGAATGAGTCATCAATATAATTGCGGGTCGCAAAAGCGGCCCGCTATATTTAATACGCGTTTGGAAAATGTAAGATGTAAGTGAGGTAGTGTATAGTTCTTTGAACAAATGTAATGAAAACAATGAAAATCGTCTAGGAAGGTACGACGAAGAATTGGTAAACACCACTGTTCAATGGGTAGCTTTAAAATTGTCAAAAGTTAATAATTTTTATCTTTTATCCGTGTAAACGTTAAATTATCTAATACGTTTATCCATGGAAACGTTTAGCAAGGAGTTTAAACAGTTTTTATTGCTTGGCCAGAATAAAACACCGATATCGGTCAAACAAGCCGTTATCTTCCGGTATCGGGTAAAGTGGATCAATTGTTACTATGACTCGATTTATAAATTTCAAATTTACATGTTTTTGAAATTGTGAAACAGTTTTACTCATATTACAAAAAATTAGATGGGTGTTCAGTAATACACTTGTGTTGTCCTCTAACACTTTGTCAGAATAACCAATTAGTACTAAAAGGGGCATAAGTTTGTCAAATATGACCTTGACCTACAATATTTGGCGGCGTCACGACCCTTTTGTCATAAGCAATGCAATTTGAAAGTGTGATGAAGAAATCTTAAGAAATGTAGAAGTTAGAGCCAACGTTAATTTTTTGTGGTGGACGAACGGACGGACGGACGGACAAAGCGATCCCTGTGTTTCGCCATTTCTCCGAAAGGGCGACACAAAAACTAGGAAGTTGTCTCTCAAAAGGTAAAAATAAAAATAAAATGAATGGGGTATTTTAAAAACTGTTGTAAGGCCCGCTGTGATTACAGTTTTCTTGTTTGTGCTAAATATATCCTGAAGTATGTCCTGACTGCAATACTCTACGCGACAAAAGCATAATGCGTAGTGCGATACGACTGTCAACTACGAAGACGTCATAATGCCGCTTCGCGCTGCGCGTCGTGTCTGCATCACGATATCGCTGCACATTGCCTCGAGTCATTGCGCAATGTCATGATGTGGGTAACGGGAATGAATACGTGGCAATTCAAATCGTGGGGCGATTTGATAAAGTGGGGCGTTGGGGCCATCGCCGCATAAACTCTAAACAACGGAAACATGAAACCATGATAGTGAAAATCTGAAACAACGAAACTACGATGTTGAACACTCAACATTATTTCGTACGTCCACCATCATGATTTCGTAATTTTACGACTTTTCAACATTATGGTTTAGACTTTTCAACATCGTAATTTCGAATTTTCAACATCGCAATTTTGACTTTTCACAATCGTAATTTTGGCTTTTCATCATCTTACTTTCGGAGTTGGCTTATCTGCAGGTTCTTAATTCCGTTGTTGTAATTTTCTTTCACCTGAATTTAATTGGCCCAAGTAGAACTAGTCTAAAAAAGGAAATCTCTGTACTGGTCTTTTCTGTTCGTATCTTTCACGTCTCATATGAACTTTGAGAACTTTAAGAATCGATTACGAAGTTCTCATGTATTGAACATGTTGATGCCGCATTAATTTGTTTAAAATATGCTACACATGTATAAGGTAATTACTAATATAAAATATAAGTATCATTTTCCGAAAACTTTCGACATCTTTTGACAAAAACATAAGTTAGACTAAATGAAATTTCGACCAAGTTTTACAGTAGACGAAATTGTTATATAGACGAAATTTCGATTCGACCAAATGTCATGGAAGTGTCATTATGGTTATCTTTATGGGGTAAAATGACGTAACGGGGTACAACGCCCGTTTCAAGAGTATTTCAGTTATTTACAGCTCCGACCCACGATCCCCGTTCAGTGAGATCCTTGGTGAATTTCAAGTCAGTAACCTTAACCACACGACAATGGGGGCGGGTCTCCGAACACTCTATAAATGCAGTTAAAATTGCGACGATGAAAACAAAAAAGTACTATTTGAAATGTTTAACCGTCGTTAATACCTCGTTGAAAAGTCGATACCGAAATGCTGAAAATCGAAACTGCCATGTTGAAAAGTCGAAACTCCCATGATAAAAATTACCATGATTAAACTCGAAACCACTCGAAAATAAGATGGTGAAAGTCGAGAACGTCGAAAAAACCGAAACGACAATCATAAAAATTCGAAACTATGATGATGAAAGAATGAAATTATATCGAGTTTTCACCCTTATGGTTTCGTTGTTTTTGACATTTCAACATCTCAGTTTCCAGTTTTCTCCACTGTGCTTTCGACTTTTCAACATCCGTTGTTTTTTCACTATCGTTGTTATAGCTTTCGCTGTTTAGAGTTTACTTTATACGCCAATTGCTCCGACGGGTCATCGTAATTTGAAGCCACATCGACGTTAATGAACTTACGGTGCGTCGTCTTTGTGAAAGGCACATTGTACAGTTTGACCTTGAAGTTTTCGTGATTTTGTAAAACGTATTATCGCACGTCGAAAGCTGTTTACTTAATATTTGGCTTATAAATTTTGCTCACGTCATCTTTTGGTGAACGTGTAAAAAAATCCAAATGTCGCATGTAATTTATCACGTGTGTGTGTGTATGCCGAGTCTGCGAAAATGCTACTAAACTTTGCGCTAGTGCTATACGGCATCACGGCAATGTGTGAAGTGGCACACGACCCGGCAATCACGATATAAATGATATCTAGATTAAGACATGTCGCAGCTGTTTTTCGAGTGTCGTATCAAATTGTTGCGCCTTATAATTTCTTAATGATATTCATTTTTTTCCAAATAAACAGGTGTCATACCGATAGCTTTTGTGAGTCTTAGAGATTTTACGAACTCGTCCAAACGTCTCTCTTCTTCGGCCTGCGTGTCTTCTGTCGTCTTTGTTTCTTCTTCATCTTGGTTGGCTGGCCTGAAAAAGCGTATTTTGTAAAACTAATGATATTGTTCCGTGCTATTGATATCGACGTAAATCTACATAAATGCGCTTGGTGAAACGAAACGACGACAATCTTTTATGGCTGGTTTATGGACCGTATGTAAGAAAATTGTCGATCGTTGCATACATATTGCTAAAATACTAAAAAAAACTTAACCGTGCTCGCATGGTTCATTTTAATTATCATTCTATACGGAAATAATATATTTTCAGCTATGCTAAATTTATGAAAAGGTAAACGTAAGCAAGTTTAACGAGCAGTATATCAACATTATGGCTGTTTGGATTTCCCGCTAAAATCGTCGTAACGCTCTGCAGCACGACTTTGTGCCGTATCTTGTTTTTGACGCTCGAATTTCCGTAATCAAATAGGAAGTAGCCCTATTTTTTCATTCAACTATGTACTTGTATTTTATAATCTTTTGTAGACATTTATATAGTTATGTTATATTCACCTGTATTCTTCATTTATTTGTGATTCAGCTTTTATATCGTCGGACTGCGTTGTTTCTGGAATCTCTGCAACTTGTAGAGGAGTGACTTTGGTCGCTGATGTCTTTCCGGCTTTTGTTTTCGCTAGTGCATTTCTCTGTCTCAACCTTTTTGGTTTCCTGCCCCTCTTCTTCGGCTGCAAATAAATATGTATATTTGAATTTAAGTAATTCGTTTTCACAGCTTGTTGGTCAAGTAATATCATAACGGAATACTGTAAAAAAAACAGTCGTCTACTAAACGTTCGAATTGAAATGTGCTAATATATACAGGAACGCTTTATCAGGCTTTTAACCGACTTTTAACCTATAATTGATATCACTAAATACTGATACGCTTTTATCTCTGCGCAAATAGAAACAATAAACGCCCGCGGAAAGTAATTTCTGTTGTTGCTAACAACTGATCCCTTAACGGTTATTCTGATTCTGGATCAGGGGCTGAACGATCACAGGAGATTTTGACTGCGATAGCTCATACAGAAAAATGATGTACCCAGCGCCGCGCTTGTCATACTTAAATTGCACGACACATTTTCATTAATTTATCATTAATTGGACGAAAGTGCCCGAAGCCTTCAAAGGCCAAACAAGTCTGTGCATAACTTAACAGTGAACATCTGTCATTTAGTTGTGTATGTAAGAATTTTCTTGTTCTCACTTAGTAAAGCGAAAATGCACATTGAGGAATTTTCTTAAAAAATAATACTACATTAGACTTGCTAGAATACCCCAACGTACTCTGATAACTTTGGGACCCAGTCTGCTCTCACTGGAAATGTAAGCGGAAACGGTGCTTGTATTCAGTATAGTCAGGGTAAATATGTCTAGGAAGATATTAGTCATGTCTCCCAAGTCGTGTGCAAGCTTTTTCTTCCGTTTCTAAGGAAGTGATTTTTTAAGTTAAAGAAGATACAGTCGTATGACAGCATGACTGCTGCAACTATCGTAAAGCAGGTTAACGACAATCGCCGGCAGACGACTGAGTTTGATGTTGATGTTAGCTGACAAAACTTGTATTTACTTAAAGTTTTTTTCTTCTGTTTGTCCTATTCAGACTGTACGGGCCATATTTTTTTCTTGTTTTATTGTTTTAAGTACGTATCTTGTTATCATCTCAAAGCGACATATTCTTACATGTTCGTCTACTTTATTCCAAAACATCAGTTTACATAAAACAGTAAGCCAGTATCCTAATGGACTTTCCTATCGTAACGAAAATATAATATATAACATTGCATGCAAGATCAAATACCGCGTATTTTACGGCGAAATAAATGTCTATCGGCAGACAAGTATTCGCCAATGTTATACGATGTTATCAGAATCTTTACACACGTGGCTGTTTCACGCACGACCGAAATATTATTTCCGCTGTATACGATACATGAAGTAAACACTCGCACGCACTCCACTGATATTGATTTACGATAAAAGGATATTAAATACGAAACATTTAAGTATTTCGAACATGTACACATTACTCCTGTAATACGTTGTCGGAAATTGTATGAGTTTATATTGTGCGCATACTTTAAACACATCGTATTTTTCTAGTTCATTGTTCTCTTCTATTTAACAAATAATCAATTCAGCCCTCGCTGTGACGCTTTACATTTACTAACGAGACTGTACCTTTAGTGTGCATTACAAACATTTTTTTTCTGGATAATATTAACAACTATATGACGGGTTTTTCGTACAACAAGCATGCTATTTTTACATCAAAGTTTCATTACTCTCATTAAATTTCATAAGTGCATTGCGTCATTGTTGACGACTTTTGTAAAATTAAACCCACCCATTTTTACTCCTGGTTAAGTCGGATAGGGAAAGGTCATTCAAACACAGGAATGTTTTATTTATTGACGTAACTGAAAACTGTAACCATGACCGCTCATCTACTGACGTCACTGAAACTGTAGCAGCGGAAACCAATTAGTTTCTGGCGGCGCTCTGTACCTGCCAGTTACACAGGCAAGATAAATTCTCACAAAATTCATGTACAAAAAAAGACATGCTATATTGAACAAAGGTGTCGTCTGGATGGTTTGTAAAATATATATATATATATGGGCCTATATTTTCAAACAGAATTTACGGAGATAGTATAGAGAATATTTATATACGTTCTTATACTGAAACTGAACTACATTTGGAAATCAAATGTCAGAGCATAAAACGTGAAACGTATTTATGAATTCCAGTTAATGCAAGATCGTAAGATAGTCCCATAATTAGATGAAGTTAGAGCTGGACTCAAAACGCCTTACATTTTAAAATGGTTATACCAAAAAAAACCACCGTGATTGCAAAAAGTAAAGCCATTATCTCCTGCTCATTATATTGTACAGTTTATTTTAAGTTTTTCAATTTAATATGACGGTACACCCACTCGGAACAATATATAACTTTGAAAATAAGAAACACTGACCCAGACACTGTACGACGTGAAGACGTCTGGCCGGATTATAGTACCATTACATATTTTGCATTTTTTTAGGGAAAGCGCCGTACCCGAACTCGTGTTAGAGAGCACACAATACC
Organism: Saxidomus purpurata; assembly: GCA_022818135.1. Lineage (NCBI taxonomy): Eukaryota > Metazoa > Mollusca > Bivalvia > Venerida > Veneridae > Saxidomus > Saxidomus purpurata. The sequence goes on along the minus strand of JAFMSR010000002.1, from coordinate 49,989,433 downwards.
AACTTCGTGTTCGTCGGTAACGGACATATCTCCAGTTATTTATTTTTTTTTTGCATTATGCCGAATAGCACATTGACCATGTTGGGTGAAGACTAATAAAGAACTGACTGTGAAGTTCAGCAAATTAATGAAATGTTCATATAAACATTTGTTCCTGAAATTTGACCCGACTTCGATTAAAAAAGAAAACAACTACCAAATAAATGATACTTTTGATCAAAACTTAAGTTACCATTTTGAAATGTTCTTTCCGATAGTATCACAGTATCTTATCGTAATTTTAATTTTTTTTGTCTTGCATACATTTTTCTTTAGTTACGCACACAATGTGTCTTTGTAACACAATGAAGCAATTTCGTTTATCTAGATCAATTAGAAATTCTGCTTTTCTTAGGAAGTAATTAAACCCTCGCGACTGTTATTATAAAAGAACGCGTGACTCATTTAAATGTAAGGCGGCAGAGGAAAGTTCCATAAAAATACATGAGACATTCGGGGTCTGCATTCTCGCTCCGTCACGCGATATTTATTGCGTGTCACGATCCACTACGCCCAGTATATGAATACAGATTTTAGAGAAAAAATAGCACGGCTTACGATCGATCGGCTGATGAAAAGCGCTTCTTTAAAGCCATTGTCGATAACAATAAAGGAAATGTACTGACTTTGATATATTACGCGCGTCTATATTTCTAGAGTTTTACTAGTATCCTTTTGCAATTGGTCATGCTGAAAATATGTATACATGTAGTACTAAAAGTATACATGTAAGTCACGACAACGACAATTTTATAACAAAAGTTCATAAATATTTTTATCGTACTCCTTTTATCAAATATTCTTATAAAATTTAGAATATTTTTCTTATAATTCCTATAATATTCAATATAAGTGTTACATGGTAATTTTTTGAAAACAGACGGACGGACAATGGTGGTCGTTATGCCTCAGCCGACGACCGAGGCTCGAGTCTGCCAAAATGTGGACGAAATACAGAAATCAGTTTTAAGTTTCCGTATCAGGGGTTTACGAGTGTTAACCTACACAATTTTCCCCTGGCTCTTTTCATAGATTATTTTCATGACGTGAAATTCAATTTCCGGAGCGTGATAGAAATGTGAGGAATCCTCTCATCCGAGATATAAACCGCTTCATTGCGCTTGTGTAAACATCTATTTATTTCACGCATGTATCAAAATGAAATTTCATTGCATATTGTAGCTACAGATATCGCCGGTTACGACAGATACCCGAACATGTTTTACGTCATACTCGAATAACCGTCCGAACGCCTTTTTGCGGAAAAAAAGAAATATGAAAACGTCGTTTGTACTATTTTTGTTGTATATATATTAACAGCAAACAAGGCAAAATAATCGAGGCTATTATGAATTAAAGTGAATGATAAGGGTTTTCGCTTCGATATTGGTCGGATGCACCATGGTGCACAGTAATTTCATTCTTGTCTGCAAAGCTTTACCGGCCTTCCGGTCCGAGGGCTGTCGTTTAAACCAAACTGTTGGCAATGAACAACGGAAGACGAATAGAGGGTGATCAAAATAGCTTCGTATATGGTGCTCGTGTCTCCAGCGAGATCACGATGCTGGAACGCCTCTCCTTTACCGCTGTATCTGTCCAAAACATGCTACGCCAGAAATAATCTCTATGTCGGACATCTTGTCGCCGACTGTCTTTCCGTATAGTGTAACACCTTTGGTGTTATATGATACTTTCCTATTTCTTAATGTCTTTCTTTTCCAGCTGATCTATCTAAATATAGTAACACTATTCTTTAAAGGGTTTAACTATGACAAATGGTTTGCTTTATAAGTAGTAATAATATAATTATGAAAATCTAAGATAAAATATGACGTCGAAACCAACGACAGTTTCAGATCGGCGTGCCATTACGTCATTTTGACGGGCGATACGAGACAAGAAACCAACCAACATTGAACATCATTTCCTTACGATTGTAAAACTGACTGTTTAATATTGCGTTAAACGACGGGACGAAACTGGCAGAATTTAGTTACCAATCAATAATTATTCTTACAACAATAAAATATCTAAGCGTGTGTAACATTTTTTCTGGTCGTGACAACTTTCCATGTGTTGCCATGACAAACTTCACGCGCAATTTAATCGTTCATTTACATTGTTTTCAGTCACACACTCTCCTCACACAAAAGCTATAAATATTGAAAAGACGTTCATGCTCCAGATTTATCTTTATAAAATGAAAACATTCATCGATTAAACATGCGCGCATGTGATTTGTGTGTGCGTGCGTGTGCGTTCCGTATATACATGAAGAACTTTGTATGCATTCTAATTCTCCCACTTTGTCAGCGGATACTCCGTAAGAATGATGATTTATTGTCTGAGACATGCATTTTAATAGCCTGATCAAACGTCGGTTACTAGCGTAACAAGACAATTAAACAACCGAGATACGAAAACTGCGAAGTCTCGTGCGTCATTGCTTACGGATATCATCCGACCTATGCAGTTAGACAGTCTGTAGATAAGCAATTTACACGTGACCTTATGGTGCCTATTAATTCTGTACCCTGAGGCAGTATTTATCTAATTCAATACATGACGTTTTTATCTTCACTATCGCATTTGACGGCGAAAATGTGCTATTATAAATACATGTAATGTAAATGTAACGCGCTGGGCAAAGACTTTTTATCTATATGAGCTCACATCTGTGCATTCATAAAAAAGTTCTCACCAGCCGGCAGTCGTTATACCTCCACAAACATGAAACACTTCGCCAGGCATGATCAACTTTGACAAAGGCGTGACTGTTTAATAAATAATCCAGCCACAAACGATAAATAAACGTATATACTAAACGTGTACATATATACCCTTAAGTACCCACTGTAAATAGATATAGATAAAAGGCATACAAGTGAAATGCGATTAAACCTGCTACATATATAGTTAAACAGGCAGACTGGAGATCAATATATGGACGTAATTGCTTTACTTGAAACGTGGCACGTATTGTCGTTACGATAAATTGCGTATGATAAAATTTAACAATCGACAGCGATGCTAAACGAGCTGGTTTAGTTCGAATGGGACTTTTGTATCCGTGTAATAAGTAGCAATTTATTAAAGCGACGTGCTTCGAAGCACGCAACTAGATAACTAAATGCATGCATGCATATAAAATTATTCAACACCCGGTCCGGTTTGACTTATCATTAATATCGTGATTATATCATCACGTGATCCGACATAAAATACTTACCTGTAGTTAGTTATGTATTAAGCTACGCTGATATCGTGAAACTAATGATAAAAGAATGAAAGATACACATTCGAAATATATACATGATAATATTGTATCAGAAAGCGGTTATATATATGCCCTGTATACAAATGGTCTATTTCCTTGCGTTTCAAGAAAAACTTGGGTCGTTTTTAATTACATACATGTCACATTTTACTCCGTGGTCGTTATGTATTGTTCATACAATTTATCGAGATATAAAGGTGCCATACACAAACTCTTACTAAATATAATTACGCCGTAAGCTCTTGAAAAGTATTTATCTTTCCACTTACTATTTGTTTGGTATCCGGCTTTAGTTCAGATGTTATTTCACGTACGCCGGCGGCACTATTTGCGTCATCAATTTTCTCCTGAGTCGCCTTTTCCTCTAAAACAGGTGTGTCCTCAAGAGCTTTGTGTTGATCTTGGTTCTTCTGACTGGGTTTCTCTTGGCTCTTCTGACTGGGTTTCTCTTGGCTCTTCTGACTGGGTTTCTCTTGCAGTTGTTTTTGGAAAACGCTCTGTACTGTAATCAGTCCCTTTGATATGAGCATCTTTAAACTTCTCCCTTTGTGTCGTATAGACCTTTTCCAATCTTTCGCCGTCTCTCGTCCACTTACACTCTGGAATTCATTTGGAGTAAGCCAAGAGTCAGAATAATGTATGCAAGCCCCCTTGCTTCCAACAGAAAGTTTAGAAAGGTAAAGTTGTGCATCATTGTTACCACATTTAATTTCTATGCAAGTTTCGCCATCGATTTCCTTTGGATAAATTAACTCTTCATCCGTCGTCACATTTCCGTACGTCTTTTTTTCGTACCCGTCAGAGTTCTGCTTCTTTCTGTGCTTATTCTTGTTTGGTTTCCTTCCCCTGCGCTTAGGCATCTTCTTTACATCAATTTCACAAGTATTCTGCAAATTGTTCTTATTTTCCGCCGCACTATTAGGTAATATACTGCTTTCCGTAATTTGCACTTTTCCGCCGAGGTCATCGACTTCAATACATTCAGATTCCGTCTCTAGCTTCGTTTTTGTTTCTATTTTCATCATCTTCTCAACAATTTCGCCATTAATCTTAACTTTTCTATCTAATCCAGCAAAACGCCGCTTAGCTTTGGTCTTCTTTCGCCTTTTTGCCATTTCCGTAACTGCGTCTATACTTGATAAAATCCGATTATTGAATGTCACGCGGCTTCGATTTCACACCGCCGTAAAACTGAGTATCTATACACAAGCAAACAAAGGACGTCCGCTTTTCGTCTTGCGATAACGGGTTGACTGATACGGTATTTACATTCAAACTGCGATTATTCTCCCAACACATTAATCACCACATTCCCGAAAATATATTGTCCGAATATCAAGAGGTATATCCTCCGATAACGATTTAACGTAACTTACTTAACATATTCTAGCAATATGTAGCTATCCTTCACTGCCTGAATCAATTAAAGTATTTCTCTTACGTTTACGATTTACCACATATACTCCAGATCAGGTTAGGAATAACAAACTATTTGTATTTACGCCGATATGAAAATGTTACCCGTTAAACATACTCGCTCTCGTGCTTGTCAAGTCACTGCTATTAACATGCTCAATAGTTTAACTGTAACATAAAATCCTAGATGCGTAAAATGAAATATATTTGTGCTATTTATTTGAAAATAGCAAAGTGCGTAACAGGATCCTCGGGCCACGCCGAGCGACGATCGAGTTAATGCGGTATCCACCTATCGCCAAGTACACTGTCTTCGTTTCTACTTAATTCAATGCGTCAATAGCTTCGTCGCTCAGAATTACAAATGTATATTATTTATCGATGAGACTACAAATATCCTATTCCGCTATTTGTGTATAAACCGCACTAGACCACGGAAGTGGAAATAATCATATAATTACATGACATCACTTAGTCAAGCAAACATTTATGCCCCAGGATACTCCAAATCAATACGGCTCAATGTTTCGATTTTATATATTTAATACAGCTACTCCGTTATCCAGCTTGCTACAGCGAAAAATAAAAGAAACGTTTCAAGTTGTTTGGCGGACACATTTAATTTCCTTTGTTTAATCGGTGAACCTCGTCTTACGCAGGCGGTATCAACTTTTAAACAAAATATACACCGAGGTAATATAATCCACACTTTAATGTCGAACGTGCGTGTACAAAATCACACACAAACATGTTTTCCTTGTTTCAAGTTTTATGGGGGAATTCAGCACTTAAAACACGGACACGGAAGATTTAATTTTAAAACAATAAGCATTCATATAACTATTCAGGGAAAAATACGATATCTACATGTACATGACTTAAACATTTTCATTTGTAGCTTGTGTATTAAACTAAGACTTTAGGATTTTATACAATCGCTTCTTCTCGTAGAGGAAGCGAAGCCGACAAACACACACACAAAACTCATTGCAAGGAGAGATAAAAGAAAAAGAAAAAAAGATATAAAAATAAACAACTAAAAACCCATACGCGCCAACTCTAGCTATATTACATGAATGCAGAGTGCGTAATTCTCTTCTCTCGAACGCCTGCAGGAATTATTTATGAAACTTGTCAATTATATTACCGAAGAGGAGATAGAGAATCCTTAATAAATCGTGTATAAGCTGCTATCTATGGTGCTGTGTAAAATTTCACCACGTATATTGATGTGTTGCCTCCTAAATCAAATACTTTAGACTACAATGTTTATATTATACATTTATAGTTCATGTGCACATCCAATACGCTACATACTACGAAATACTAAATAGGTCATTACATGCTACATAGTTACTACAGTAGGAAAGATGAAACTGAGAAGGAAAGTCAATTCTAATGCGAAATTAATCTAAGCAAACCATTAAACGTTCGTGCCTAAAACTAAGAAAATGAAACATGCTTTTAGTATCAGCGAATTCACGAAAGTATCAAATTAAATGCAAGTCCGTTCAGATCAATGAATTGAATGTTTCCGCCACATTTGTCGTCACTTCAAGTGATTTTGTCCATAGCCGACCGAAACACCTGTTGAAAAGCATTAAAGGGCGTGAAACGGCTTGTGTACCGGATAACATTCTGGCTGCTCAGCCTAGACGGTGCAGGTTCGAAGTCCACTGAGATCACGGCCGCGACGCAGTGATGCAGTCCTTAGAGTGTGACGCGTTGAGGCGAAATGTAATTGCCATGCGTGTAACTTAACTGAGAACTAGCCTTTGAAAGAAATTCTATAAAAATGACGGCACTGACGCTTATTACTAGTATTGCAGTATTATTGCCGACTGTATACGATGAACCTATTAACCGCTCGCATCAATGACCCAAATACGGTTCAAACGAGCGTTAAACTCATACAACAACGCTGAACCTACAATAAATCTTTATAAAAAGATTAAATGGTTTTACTACAATTGATTTTCGTTCTAACTTGAATCGAATTAATGTATTTCATGACATTTAGTAATTCCTATATACACAATCCTGCACATTTTCACAGTCGCTCCGAAGCAGAAATACGTGAAAAACTGACGAGGACAGGAATCGAATCCTTCATAAGCGAGACGCCAGTGCACGGATTATTGCACTATCCGGACAGTCGATCCGTAATGTGCAAAAATATATTTTTTTATGGAATGCCACAGCTGCCGTCTTTTTCTTTATGTGCTGTATACTTTCCAGGTTGTTTTGTAGCAATAAAATAACACGTATGTTCTGTGCATTTCTCAAGTCGTTCTGTAGTACAGACAGTTTTTTCCTGTGAATATATCACCTGTGTCATGTGCATTTATCAATACGTGATGTGCATTTTCTAAGTCGATCTGTAGTTTCGACAGTTTGTCCTGTGCATATATGATTTCGTCTTGTGCACTTGTCAATATGTCATGTAAATTTTCTAAGTCGTTATGTAGTTACGACAATATGTCATGTGCGTATACCGTTTCGTCCTGTGCATTTGTTAATATGTTATGTACATTTTCTAGGTTGTTATATGGTTACGACAGTTTGTCATATGCATTTATCATATCGTTCTGTGCATTTGTTATGTTATTTTCTTTTTTCAGTCGTTCTGTAGTTTCGACAGTTTGTCCTGTGCATATGTTATTCGTCTGTACCTTTGTCAATATGTTATGAAGATTTTCTAAGTCGTTCGGAAGTTACCAAAGTTTGTCTAGTGCAAACATCATTTCGCCTTGTGCATATGTCAAAATGTTATGTACATTTTCTAAGTCGTTCTGTGGTAAAGACAGTTTGACCTGTGCATATGCTATTTTGTTCTGTGCATTTGACAATATGTGATGTGATTTTCTAAGTCGTTCTGTAGTTACAACTGTTTGTCATGTGCATATATCATTTTATACTATACATTTGTCAATATGTTATAAACATCATCGCAGTCGTTTTGTAGTTACGACAGATTGTCATGTGCAAACATCTTCGTCTTGTGCATTTGTCAATATGTTTTGTACTTCTAAGTCAGTCAGAAGTTATAAAAATTTGTCATGTGCATATGTTATTCGTCCTATACATTCGTCAATTTGTTATGTACATGTTGTGAGTTGTTCTGTAGTTACGACAGTTTGTCCTGTGTATATATCATTTCGTTCTGTGCATTTGTCAATATATTACATGTATATACATTTTCTAAGTCGTTCTGTTGTTACAACTTTCGTCAGACCGTATTTCGTCCTGTACAATTGTTCTAATGTTATGTACACTTTCTAACTCGTTCAGTAGTTACAACAGTTTATTCTTGGCATATACTATATCGTCATATCGTCCTGTACATTTGTCATTATGTTAAATGTACATTTTCTAAGTCGTTCAGTAGTAAAATTTATCCTGTGCACATATTATTTTCGTCCTGTACAATTATTATTATGTTATGTACATTTTCCAAGACGTTCAACAGTTACAACAGTTTGTTCTGTGCGCATATCTTTTCGTGCTGTAGTTTTGTCAATATGTTCTGTGCGTTTTGTGAGCCGTTCTGTTGTCACGACAGTTCGTTTATTTTTGTATACATTATTCATTCTGACTTAGGCATGCAGGCATACAAAAGCAATTTTCAAAATCTTTTTTTACATTCTTATTTAAATTCTTCAGTTTTAATTTCTATTTATTATAACTCGAAACACTTACACATGACAAGAAGTTGAATATTACAGTAAAGGGAATGTTTGCAGAATCAATGCCCATTTGAACTTACATTTTGGCCCCAAAACTGTAAATACAACCTTCTTTTTAAAACTTTAATCGTCTATTCACCAAGCAACAATATCAATATTATAAATAACACATTAAAGAGTGATTACTCAATCACAAATATTTGCAGAATTATCGCCCATTTTAACTTAGCTTTTGACTAAAAATGTAAACATTCCAACATAACCATTTGACATTTTTCTTTTAAACTTGAAATTTCTATTCACCAAAATATGTTAAACAACACAGAATAATAGATGCACAAGCTGTTGTATCTACAGAACGACTTAGAAAATAAAAAAAACATAACATATTGACAAACTAATGAAATACTGAACGACATAGAAAATGTACATGTAACATATTGACAAATGTACAGAACGAAGATGCATGCACATGACAAACTGTCGAAACCAAAAACGACTTAGAAAATGTACATAACATATTGTCAAATGTACACATGCGCAGAAAATGTACGTTACATATTGACAAATGTACAGAACGAATAACATATGCACAGGACAAACTGTCGTAACTACTGAACGACATAGAAAATGTACATGTCACATATTGACAAATGTACAGCACGAATAACAAATGCACAGTACAAACTGTCGTAACCACAAAACGACTTAGAAAATGTACATAACATATTGTCCAATATACACATGCGCAGGTAGAAAAAGTACATAACATATTGACAAATGTACAGAACGAATAACATATGCACAGGACAAACTGTCGTAACTACTGAACGACATAGAAAATGTACATAACATATTGACAAGTGTACAGGTCGAAGATGCATGCACATGACAAACAGTCGAAACCAAAATCGACTTAGAAAATGTACATAACATATTGTCAAATGTACACATGCGCAGAAAATGTACGTAACATATTGACAAATGTACAGAACGAATAATATAAGCACAGGACAAACTGTCGTTACTACTGAACGACATAGAAAATGTACGTAACATATTGACAAATGTACAGGGCGAAGATGCATGCACATGGCAAACTGTCGTAACCAAAAACGATTTAGAAAATGTACATAACATATTGTCAAATGTACACATGCGCAGAAAATGTACGTAACATATTGACAAATGTACAGAACGAATAATATAAGCACAGGACAAACTGTCGTTACTACTGAACGACATAGAAAATGTACGTAACATATTGACAAATGTACAGGGCGAAGATGCATGCACATGGCAAACTGTCGTAACCAAAAACGATTTAGAAAATGTACATAACATATTATCAAATATCGTATACCTATCATAAATACTTTCTCCTAATTGGCCGATAGCGCTCAGGTGACGGGTCCGCAAAAGTATGTGTAGACCTGGAAAATGATGTGTAGACCTGCACGGATTTCAAGACGTCATTTCTGTTATATTTTCGCATGATTTTCACTACTCTTTATGAGGTATACGATATAATAATTTTAGACTAAAGTTTCGGTCAATACATATTTTTGCGGACTTGTAAAAAAATGATATTGACCTCGGACTTCGTCCTCGGTCAATATCACTTTTAACAGGTCCGCAAAACTATGTATTGACCTCAAAATTAGTCTATAATTGTATAATGTACACATGCGCAGAAAATGTACGTAACATATTGACAAATGTACAGGACGAATAACATATGCACAGGACAAACTGTCGTAACTACTGAACAACATAGAAAATGTACATAAGATATTGACAAATGTACAGAACGATTAACATATGCACAGGACAAACTGTCGTAACTACTGAACAATGTAGAAAATGTACATAAGATATTAACAAATGTACAGAACGAAGATGCATGCACATGACAAACTGTCGTAACTACTGAATGACATAGAAAATTTACATAACATATTATCAAATGTACACATGCGCAGAAAATGTACGTTACATATTGACAAATGTAAATAACTTATAACATATGCACAGGACAAACTGTCGTAACTACTGAACGACATAGAAAATGTACATATACATATTGACAAATGTACAGGACGAAGATGCATGTACTAAGAAAATGAACATAACATATTTTCAAATGCACACATGCGCAGAAAATGTACATAACATATTGTAACTACTGAACGACATAGAAAATGTACATGTTACATAACTGACAAATGTACAAGACGAATTACATTGCAAGTAGGGCAAACTTTCTTTACTACAGAACAACTTAGAAAATGTACATAATTTTATTGTTAAATGTACAAGACGAAATGATAAATGCACAGGACAAACTGTCGAAACTACTTAACTTCTTAGAAAATGAACAATATCTAATGAGCAAACGATCAATCACAATACATGATATGCAACAATATGATGCTAAATGACAATACATACAGCACTTGGGTTGTAACAGTATTGACAAATACACAGGACGAAATGAAACATGCGCAGGGCAAAGTGTCTTAACTGCAGAACGACTTCAGAAATGCACAGAACATATGTTATTGCTACAAAACATCATAGATTGTGTACACGTCAGCACATACAGTAAAATATTACCAGAAGGCAGCTGTGGTGTTCCATAAATTTTAATTATCAGTGCATGATACGCGCAGTACGAGTCATAATTTTAACTAAATCTATATCGTAAATAAAAACTTTATAATCTGTTAAACCAATATTATAATTATTGTACACTTTAGTATAATTGACACGATACCTTATACATATTAGGTGTAGTTTTTTTCTCTAGTCAAATACTTCTTTCCAATCTACTTGTGATCACAGGTATAGCCTGAATGGAAAAGCGAGTTCAAAGGACCTGGTATCTACGGAATCCTGTTACCGCCATCGACAACTTGATAGCGGAAACAGGATTCCGTAAGTATCCCCGTGAACAGCTTAAAATATATAAAAAAAATAACTCTTATTTTCAGAAGGTAACTCATTAAGACATAACAAATATTAAGTGCAGTACATTAATAGGTGATAAATCTTATATACAATGAGGCCTTCTTAAACAATTTTAAAACAAATTCAAACAAGTATAAAACAACACAATATGAATAAGACTATCGTAATATGCATACATATTACATTAAGATATAGAAATAATGACAGACATAAAAGATTATGTTTCACTTACAATATAAAGTAGGTTGCAAAAAAGTATTTACAATTTATCAGTCTTAAGCAGAAATGTTTTTAAGCTATATTTGAACGCACTGACACTTGATAAAAGTCTTATATCAACAGGTATTTGGTTCCAAATTTCCATACTAAAAGTAACTAAAGTCTTCTTGAGATAATTTGTGTTAGGTGTTTTGTGTGTGATATCTTTCCTGGATTTTGACCGCAATTCATAGGCGTATTTGAGAATATAATTAGATCTTTGATATATGAAGGTGTCAAATTATGAAGAGCTTTATAAACTAATATGCCAGTAAAATATTTGCATCTGCTGGGGAAAGAAAGCCATTTAAGGTTATTGAACATCTCAGACGATCGTTAAATTTGTTGACATTTAGTATAACTCTGGCTGATCGTTTTTGCAGTTTAGTAATTCTATTTACATCGGTCATGTTAGCTCCGTGCCATGTTAAACATCCATAATCAAATGTAGGTGCAATATAGGCGTTGTAAAATAGCTGTTTCATCTCATGGGTAAGGAAATGCTGAATTCTTTTTAAAAGAAATAATTTTGAAACCAGTTTCGTGCAAGTTTTATCTATGTGTGTTTTCCATGTTAAACTTTTATCAATATGAATTCCTAATAGTTTTTGTGAATCAACATGAATTATACTAGTATTTTCAACATACAGTTTCAGATCATTCATGCCAGCTAGCTTTTGTCTGGAACCTATAGTCATACATGTAGTTTTGACAGGGTTTATTGCCATATTGTTTTTCTTACACCAGCTTTGTGTTGTTATAAGATCAGTCTGTAGTTTAAGTTGAATGTCATTTAAATGTTTACCCTTATTATGCAACGTCGTATCATCAGCATACATGTCAGTTTCAGAATTCAGCTTAAGAATAAATACAAGCTAAAACTACAGCCATAATTGCTTAAAGCCTCATTTGGAAGGGATAAACTCTCTTTCAGCAAAGGGGTTTAAGTCGTTATAAATTTGATGAAAATCTGACCACTGATTTCCCTAAAAATAGTTATGAAAATTCCTGTTTGTATTACATATTTCTCAAGGGAAGTTGTTCTTTGCCAAAATTACGGTCGAGGTTCATCAGGTGATGATTTCTGCAGACTACAAACCGAGTCTAAGATATAGATTTTAGCACTTTTTATATACATTATATAAGAAAAACAAACTTAAATGGAGTCTAACTTTTTTAAGTGATCACTTTTGTTTTAGAAGTGTTTGTTTAGAACCATTACACACATTGGAATTAATTACTACGACCACTTCCATGTAGAAGATATTCCATGTAGAAGATATGAGTTTTAATTTTTTTCAATGGAATATTTGAGAAATGATACTAAGGGCTGTAACTCGAACATCTGCTACTAGTACGAACTATTTCTATCAGATATGGCTAGAGTATTCGAATGCAAGAGAGTGATTATGACCCTATATCGCTCACCTGAACAAACATAGAACACCATTTAGATTTAATCACGTTGTCGAAGTTTCATTGATCTCAAGCAATGGGTTTTGGAGATAAAGCCTGCACAGGAATTATATATACATGTATATGAATACTATATATAATTATATATACATGTAGATATGTATAAAATTCAAGAAATATAAATGCGCCCACAATATGTCGTTGGAAATTATGGCTGCTACCCAAAAACAGTATCTAGCTCTGGACACAAATATATTCAATTTAATCTTGCAAACTAATCAAGTCACATCTATAATTCGTAACTTTTGACTTTTTTGTCTGTGTTTCCATCTTGGGACTCTTGAAGCACACGCAAGGTTTTGATAACCTCCCCTCCCTCTTCAGTTTGTTTACAAAGCTACATACATGTGGTTCAAATTTCTTTGATGTTTTAAAAAACAAGATAATAGGACAAAAAGTCATTATTAGGTCACAGGACGTCTCGGGTGTGGCCAATTTCAATTACTGGCAGATTATAGCATGTAATGGATCACTATAAAATGATACAAGCCAAATATCGAAGCTAAGCTATTCGTATGTTAAGTAAAACAATGTGCCACATAGGCGCGGCCAATTTTAATACTAGGGATTCTAGACAATGCTTTAATGCTAAAATATGTGGTTATAAATAAGTTTCAATGTTTTTAATACATAAACTCATGTAAAAAACTGACCAACTTGGTATGGCAAACTTTAATGCCAGGTGTACAATTTATACAAACTTGGTAGAGGACCACTACAAAATGCTACAAATAATATCTAACTTATGGACCTTGTAGTTATGGAGAAGATGTTCAAAGTTTCTCCAAGATAAGTCTATACAAAACAAGTGATCGCCCAGGCGGGGCAAATTTTGACAATACTTATCAAAAATATAACATTGCAACACATCACACGTCATTATAAAAATCGTTAAGTACTTTTAACCAGGGGCCATAATTTTGGAATTACTGATCCAATTATGCTCATAATCGACCTCATCCGAGATCTAATCATATATAGGTAAAGTATAAATGTAAGCGCTTAGAGCGTTAACAAAATAAATCGACGGACGACGACGGACTCCAGACATTCAAACTACTTCACCTTGAGTAATATGTGCTCAGGTGAGTTAAAACATCCCTTATAAGACGACCAAGCTTCCTAGATTTTTCACACAGAGAAAGAGACAATTCTAAATTCGAAATACGCTTCTATGCCGCGAAACCAGGTTTTGACCAGCACAAAGGGGCCGTTGTTATATTTAAGTGTTTTTAATCTTGAGTCTTGCCATATTGACAAAGATTATTTAATTAATCAAAAAGTCAAAAGAAGTTATTGGCATAAACATATATACATATTTCTCGCCACAATACAATTTTGGCGGTTGAAAACATATGAAAAGTATGATGTTCAGTATAAACAACATGACAACTAAACAATTAATTATGGATAGTCAAGTTATTGGAAGTAAATGGTAAATTTACCATTTCAAGTAACTTTAATTGAAGTTTAATCACTGCTTTCATATATTGTAATAACTAATTATCAAATTTTAATACTTTTTTATTTACCTGTTGCTTTTGGGTTATAAAACTTTATCTCGGGTTGTCAATAATAACTGAATAAGGTCAACTGAGAAACGAATGTCAATGGCCCTATATGATATATCGCTCACCTTAGTCAACAGAGAGCATCAGCAACCTATGGTTATACTTACATGACTTGTGTAGAGTATAAAGATATAACTGTGGTATATAAACTATTATATTGTGCAAGACCGACTATACAGTATTCTTTTCAAGATTTAATTTTATATATAGTTTATAACGGGAACACAGTCCCAGCCCACTGGGGTCTTACTTTTCCTTTTTGTAGAGGGTCAAGAAATGATCATTTATTTTCGAAATAAAATTAAATTCTGACCTGTAGTTCTGAGACGAGTTTTAAGTTTCGACAAAGAATACATAGAAAACAGCACCACTCACTCGGGACCTCATTTTGAAAGGGGTCAGAAAGTTTTCATATTTGTTAAATGAAATTAAATTCTGACTTGTAGTTTCAAAGATTTTTAAAGTTTTCTATATATATTATATAGAGAAAACAGTTGCACACCACTTGGGTTCTCATCATTGTCATGAATCAACTTCACTTCGTTATAGCAATTTTGAAAGATACATACAAGGTCATCATCAAGTTTTTTCTTTTGGTGGTTCCTGCATGTATCAGAATGCTTTTAGCACTTTTGATAGAGGTTCATACAAGGAACATCCCTGTCAAATTTTACTAACATTGGCGGAAGGGGTTTCAGAGGAGATGTCGTTAGAAGCAACTGCTGACGAACGATGAGTGGAATCAAGCGATTACAATAGCTCCACATACCAGGTGAACTAAAAAGTAAGCCTGGTTGAATATGTAATAACATTCAACAACAAATTTGACTTTTTTTTACTTAATCAATGTTGTTGTTTTTTGTACATGGAAGATAATTTTCACACACCATACCGTTATCAAATGAGAACATTTCTCGAATTGATTCTGTAATGATAAAAATCAATATCATTATTGTTCAGTTTCATAAGCTATAAATAATTAAGTTGCATATGCATCTGTTATGATTAGAGTCTCAGCCATCAATGGTAACTGGTGATTTATTTAAATGAATGGATGGAGTACTTTTACTTAGTATGAAAATAAGAACTACAGTAGTTTTCTTATTGATTAAGTTGACGATTTTGAAAAGTTATTAATTATAAACTTTTGAAAAGTAGTTGTTAATTATTTACTTCACATATTCATTTAATAATTAATACGAGATTGACCCCATGTAGTACATCAAGTTTTGTCTGAACAAGTCATCCAATAATGTTTTCCATTTTAATATTAACAGTGAACTTGACCTTGATCCCGGGACCTAAAATAAAATACAAAACCGTTTTTGTATAGCCCTTTCGGAGAAAAGGTGATACATAGGGATCGCTTTGTCCGTCGGTCCGACCGTCAATAAAAATTTAACGTTGGCTATAACTTTGTCATTTCTTAAGATTCTTAAGATTTCTTCATCAAACTTTACAATTGTATTGCTTATGACAAAATGGTCATGATGCCGCCAAAATTTATAGGTCAAGGTTATATTTGACAAAGTTCTGCCTCTTTTTGTACTTAGTTTTTGTCACGAAAACTTGACGTTGTCGATAACTTTGCCATTTCTTAAGATTTCTTCATCAAACTTTACAATTGTATTGCTTATGACAAAAGGGTCATGATGCCGCCAAATTTATAGGTCAATGTCATGTTTGACAGAGTTATGCCCCTTTTGTACTTAGATTTTGGCTATAACTTTGCCATTTCTTAGATTGCTTCATCAAACTTTCAAATTGTATTGCTTATGACAAAAGGGTCACGATGCCGCCATATTTATAGGTCTATGTCATATTTGTCAGAGTTATGCCCTTTTTGTACTTAGTTTTTGTCACGAAAACCTAACTTTGGCTATAACTTTGCCATTTCTTAGGATTTCTTCATCAAACTTTACAATTGTATTGCTTATAACAAAAGGGTCATGATGCCGCTAAATATTTTATGTCAAGGTCAATTTTGACAGAGATATGCCCCCTTTTTGTACTTAGATTTTGGCTATAACTTTTCCATTTCTTAAAATTTATTCATCAAACTTTCAAATTGTATCGTTTATGACAAAAGGGTTATGATGCCGCCACGTTCTGCAGGTCTTATGCCTCTTTTTTACTTAGATTTTGTCATAAAATTATTGGTTATTCTGACAAAGTGTAAGAGGGCGACACAAGTGTTCTACTGAACACCCATCTAGTTTGAAGATTAAGATACCACGAAGATTGCGTCTACAGACGGATTGCGTAATAGACAGACGGACGGACTGAGAGACAGATAAACTTAATACAGTATATCCCCTTACACTTTGTGTGCAAGAGGTATGATAACAATATGTCTTTCTTGAACTTTAAAACGGCTTGCTATGCACCCTTTCTTGTTTAGCGTTTCGTCCTTCATACCGGATAATCTATCTGATCAACGTTCCAAGAACAGGTTAATTATTCTTAGGTTTCGGGAGAAAGTGCAAGTCACATAACGCATTCCGTTACAGAGATACCCCCTGGTTCTTTTAATAAACCTGGTGTACAACACCGATACACTAAACCTCGGTGAGGTCTCATCCAAAATATCATTAGTTACGTTAGTGGACGAGCGGGGGATCGAACCCGTGATCCCTTGATGACCAGTCCAGCGCGCTAAACACTAGACCACTGATCCACTCCTTTGTGGCATGATGTCAATCTGACATAAAGTTATTGACCGGAAACCCCTAGATTCACGCCATACGCACCTAACTCTGTCTACCAAACAACGACATACTCCAATCTTATAACCAGAAATGCATTGAAATAATCAGTCACAACATAACTACTGTAGTAAGTAAGATCTTACGTACAAATCCTTGAAAAGAACAATTAAAGAAAAAGTTCATGTTTGAATAAGGTGATATGTAAATTCACGATACTGTTCAAAATTGCCGATATGGTCACGTTCTGAGGTCAAAATACGTACTGAAGTCAAGATAGAATGCTTTAAAAATAATTTATTCTACTTCTACAATAAATCAGCTCCTTGTGTTACTGACACAGAGGAATGAAAAGTATACCTATGTTCAATTTGTGGCTATGAAAGTTGGTTTTATACTACATGGTATATTTCAACACGAATAAAACTCTTAGATTTATATGTATATTGATGGTAAGTTTTGTAATATTACTTTTAATGAGGTCAATCTGTAATGTCTTTCTTACATTTTCGATAGTTTTAAACTGTAGTATGAAGTTTGCTGAAACGACAGGATTTACACGGAAAAAAATTATAAAATGTAAAAAACAACATCCGTTCAAATTGTAAGTTACTACAGTCAGTTTTTAAAATGGAGAGTATCGAGTCCTCCTTCTAGTACACTTGGCCTCGTCAAATAATCAAGGATAATATATTAATTTGTCAGAGGTATGGCTTATATAGAGGATAATTGTTGGTTTCGGCCTAATATCATCTTGTACTTTTACCAAATGCGCACCAACAGTGAAAATAGCTACTTATGGTGTTCATGAGTTTTATGCTTAAAACTCTACTTTTGTCGAGGTTGTTTTAATAATATGTCGGAAATTACGGGAAACGTCCCAAGAAAACATAGAACATGACGTCAGTTATTCATGGGTATTGTACTCTGCTTCTTCCTGCGCTACGGTTTTATTTGTTCCACGTTTAAAGGCGATGCATTTGAGGAATACGTTTCCGGCAATTAAGGTGACAGAGGGACGGGCATAAGGCAAGACGATGGAGAATCGTTCTCAAAGTGTCGTCCTTCTGTTTTCCACCCATCTTACCTCAAATTTGTTTAAACAGGCAGAAAAATAGAATCATACCATTCAGAAAATTCTATTTTTTCACTTGACAAGTAACTATATCATGGCTTTTGTTGTCTTAACCAATGTCGTAGGTTTACTTTCTGTTCTGTGATGGGGCATGTGTTTACCAGGCCTGCAAAGGCACAATTACACAAGGAAATAAATAATTTCTGGTGGAAAGAAGAAAAAGTCAGGCGTAAGCCATATCGACTGTATTCCAAGTGCGCATGCGCCGGGTGAAAACCCGGGAATGTCAAAAATCGTGAAAGAGGCCCGTCATGCAAAATTAGTCGTTAGGTAATGAAATGAGATGAATGTTGTCTTTTATTGTTGCTATTCGATATTCTTACCGAATCCTTAAAATAAAATCTTTATTTTCAGTTGGCTTTTGACAGTATTAGCAAAAGGGAATTGACTTGAGGTAACATTACGTGCAACAACTTAACATGATTATCTCGCTTGTAGTGCTGAGATGCAAGTAATTTTCATGGAAATAATCTCAAATAGTAAAATTTGTTTAAAAAATCACAAGAAACCTGCCAAATCTGACGAGAATGTGTCCTCCAAGATTCTGTTATATTTTCGATTATTTTTCACAAATCAGATAGTTCAGACAAGACAATGTGCTAATCAAATATAAGAGATGTAAGCTAGTAGCATAAAAAAGGAAATGACGTCAATAGCATACACAGAAAATATTAATGGAAGAAGAGAATTAGAAAGCTGGCTACGTTAGGGTGATGTTATGCGTCAGAAAGATTTTCTGTCGTTACCATGACATTCACGGATGTGCTAGGTCCGAAAATGGTAAAACTGGGGGAACTCGCGAAATTTTATGGTAGGGGACTAGAAAAGAACTAATGATTTTGTCACGGATCTTTTCTTCAATATTACAACATATATCAACCCTTACGGACCGTCTACTTTGGTGAACAGAGAAACGTTCGACAAAGTCGAAATCAGGTTTTACCTAAGATACGAAAACACTTTAAAAATAAAGGTTATTCAAGGTGTACGTCGAATCTAGTCATTTTCTGACTTGGACCGATCTCAAGACATTATTGACAGTGCCAATACACTCAACTTAAACCTCTGAAGTGGGGTACAAATGCGCAAGGAAAACCGGGACTGCAAGCTACACTGCCGTGTAAGCGCAACAGACTGACGCCTTAAATCGAACTTACATGGTTCGAAAAAAAAGCGATAGTGACAAGACAGTGGCGAAGTACAGAAATGAAGATAGTTAATATTATGTTATCACTCGGTTTAGTTACAACTTTAAAAAGTAAAAACCTTTAACCTTAAGACGATGTTTATGTAAAGTTAGTAATACGAGATAACGCTATTAAAATGAAATGTTATAAACTGTATTTATTGCATAAAGCTAGAAAAATGTTGGAGAGAAAGGAAGACAGGTGGTATCACATTAAACAAATTTGAAAAACTGTAGTTTTGAAAATTTGATTCATTGTTACAAAACGTGACAGTGACGTTAAGATTATAATTAGATTTTCTGCAAATTTATTTCAATGTCAACTTAACGTGTATGACTGTCTAAATGCCATAGTTTTAGTTTAAACATATTTTATTTTTACTGTTAGTGACAATATCAAAAATAATACACCATATGATAATAAATATATGAAAATGAGTCAGGTCAAATTCTAACAACGCTTAAAACGAGGAAGTTCGTAGTAACAGAATACCTTGCAAAAAAACAACTAAAATAGAGAATTGTTCTTGGCAAAACTCTGAATTAGTCGAGATAGAGTTATGGTTTTGTACACGCAATTCTTCCATTGTGTGGACCATTGTTGAAGTGTATTGCTTTCCAACCAGTAGTTTTCAAGTTTGCTCTGCGACAAGGAAAAAGTAAAAGTGGGCAATAACTCTTTAAATACTCAAGATATAGTTATGGTTCTGTACACTGCACTTCCTCTCATTGTGCTAGACCATTGTATGAAGATGTATTGAATTCTAACCAGTAGTTTTCCAGTAATGCTCCGGACAAGGAAAATTAACAAAGGGCAATAACTCTGTAATGAGTCAAGAAAGAGTTATGGTTCCTGTGCACTGCACTTCCTCTCAATGTACTTGACCATTGTATGAAGTTGTATTGAATTCCAACCAGTAGTTTTCAAGTTATGCTCCGGACAAGGAAAAATAACAAAGGGCAATAACTCTGTAAATACTAAAGATAGAGTTATGTATCCTGAACACTGCACTTCCTCTCACTGTGCTAGGCCATTTTATGAAGTTGTATTGAATTCCAACCAGTAGTTTTCAAGTTATGCTCCGGACAAGGAAAAGTAACAAAGGGCAATAACTCTGTTATGAGTCAAGAAAAGAGTTATGGTCCCTGTGCACTGCACTTCCTCTCAATGTACTTGACCATTGTAGAAGTTATATTGAATTCCAACCAGTAGTTTTCAAGTTATGCTCCGGACAAGTAAAAAGTAACAAAAGGGCAAAACTCTGTAATTACTATAGATAGAGTTATGGTTCATGTGCACTGCACTTCCTCTTATTGTGCTTGATCATTGCTGGAATTGTTTTGAATTCCAACTGGTAGTTTTCAAGTTATGCTCCGGACAAGGAAAAGTAACAAAGGGCAATAACTCTGTAATGAGTCAAGATAGAGTTATTGTTCTTGTGCACTGCACTTTCTCTCAATGAGCTTGACCATTGTATGAAGTTGTATTGAATTCCAACTAGTAGTTTTCAAGTTATGCTCCGGACAAGGAAAATGCAACAGACCACCTGACAGACCGACCGACCGACCGACCAACCACCGGGTGACTCCTATATACCCCCCAAACTTCGTTTCGGGGGTATAATAAGGTCAGGTCAAAAGTTCTAACAACACTAAATACGACCTTTACCAAAAGGGAGTGTCATAAGGCAGAAGAAGGGGGACATTTTGTAGATTCTTTAGTACATTTGTATGACAGAATTTCCACGGAAATGAAACAAAAATAGATGTTATGTCGCTGAAGGATATGATTATTAAATTAGCGATATTAAATGATTTTGTAGAGAACGAGGATATTGATTCATAAATAAATGGATTTACAGAAGATTGTACTCCTGATATATGTCTGCCTAAAGTAACAAAACATTTATGTTAATAAAATAGTTGTCTTTTGATTGATTTTCGTCAACAGTATGGTTTATGGAATGTGTGAATATGATTGCAAATGCACCTTTTATCGTGTCATGGGAATATTCAATCGATTCTAAGCATATACATCTATTGTGAAATACGAAGTACCTCAGACAGCCGAACTTACTGTCTCAATATTATATTGCAAGTCAGCTTAAATAACCTTATTACAAATGCTGATGTATTGACATTTCTTTCTTGTGATATCGACTAAATGATTGTACATGTGTATCAGGTAAAGTGTATACTACTTAACAAGGTAGACATATGTTGTGCTATTTAATATGTACATTTAAACAGACATTACGGGAACTTATTTGGAAGAAAAAGTTTGCAATGTCTAAACTCTGTAAAGTTCACATTCTTAGTATGTTTAAGACGGGGGAAATAGTTCATAGTTACAATTTATTTAAATATTTAATCATACTGGAGATTGCTGAAATATTCAGTATGCGACAATGCACGTATATCAAATATTATTATATACCTACTAATGTTTATCTGAATTTTCTTTAGTATTTGTGCAGTAAAATACAACATCCCGTATCAGATTTTCCGTATCAGATGAATTTAGCCGTATCTTATCTGTCCACCGTGTAAGTTGTACACAAATGCATATTCATATCATATTCCTACGCTAAAAGTTGAAAAATAGATCCACATTGATGCAGTAAAATAAGTGTAGTTTCATTGTCGTCACATTTTTCTTAATGTCACATTTGAAGACAAATGAATACAACGTCTTTTTCGCAGTAAATAAACCAGAAAGATGATTGACATTTTGCATTTATTTTTTATAAATGTTGTTTGTTTATACACGGAAGAAGGAAGTGACCGTCATATAAAACGTGACACGAAATAGCGCGTTATGTTGATGTTTGCCATTAATGACACAGATTAACGTTTATATAAAATTTAACATGATATTCGGTAAAAGGTATATAAGAAAAGGTATATTATAACAGTCGGTTGATCTGCGTGTGTATCTTTCTCGTTGGCTGCATAGATCAGGATCACACTCGAGGCTCCGCCTCTCGTGTGATCCGGAACTACACAGCCAACTCAAAAGATACGACGCCGCAGATCAACCGACTGTTATGATATTCCGTATGTATCAAATCTAGATATAGAAAGTTTTGCTCAGTGTGTCAGAGCAATCACGAAGCCAAAGTATCCGTTTTTATCAAAGTGATGCTTAACAAGTCTTTTAATGTAACAAATTTCACATCCAAGGTGTAAACAACATTTGTCTAGTTTCACAAGATACTCAAGTGCGCTATATTCAAAGGCAAACACTGTTACGTGATTACAACAGTAGACTTGCATCTTCAAAATAATATCAACGGGACCTGGGTCGACTCAAGGAAACAAAAAGAGACTATCAAAAGACAAAAAAAAAAATAAACAAGACTTAATAACCCAGACTTTTGCCATACTGACCAAATAAACAGAGGTCAATTATCATCTGACAACAGTTAAGATACACATAAACTTTGAGTCATGGATCTATACATTCTTTTGTTATTTAGCAGTCTAAATTTTTAAATGTGAGATTCTTTTGACCTTGTCCTTTTACCTTGTCCTTTTACCTTGTCCCTTTGGCCCAGTGATCAAAAATGAATATGCATCATCTACCTGACATGGTTATTTCCATGTAAATGTTTACGATCATAAACCAAACCGTTCTCAATAAATATGATTGAATATCGGTGTGACATCCATATGTCCACAGCATTAACAGCTGGGGGTAGATGAAGAGAGATAAAAGTACTGTTCGATACTTATTTATTAAAATAGAAAACTTTCATGAAAATGATTACTCTTAAAATCTTCTTACTCCTTGTAAACGATGACTAAATAATTCATTTTCTACTCAAAAACATCGAAACGCTATGCCTTAAATTCTACCTACAGATAAAACCTATAAGATCAAAACTATAGCATACAGCAGTGTTGTGTTCAATCACACTATGAAATGTCACACAATCCATAAGCATAAATCTGGTCGACAAACTCATTGTAAGCAATGATCTAAATAATTTTCTTTGTATTCAACTGCATTCAAAAGCTCCGCCTAAACATCTGTGTACAAATAAAATCTCTAAAATTAAAAAAAACTACAGCAAACAGCAGAGTCATATGACAACTTTGGTGTGCAGTCCTACAATGAAATATCACAAAGTTTCAAAGCATAAAGCTAATCACACGGCTTATCAATCTACTTTTGTCCACTTCCCATCTGGTTCTTTCTTGTAATAACGACCCTTGCCTTTAAACACTGCCTTCAGTGGATCTGGGTGGTCCCGTATTTGTACAAGAGCAGCACGTACACTGGCTTCAAAATGTTTTGGTTCTTGTTCTGGGGATGTGGACAAGTGCTGAAAAGGTAAAAAGAATGACACAGCTATAAAAATGTACATTAGAAGATAAAAATACTAATTGATAGATGCCTAATACCTTAACAGTGGTGACTAATACACACACACATTTGAATTGTATGTAGATACTAATATGCTACGGAGATGACGTATGTTATCACTAGTGTTTCAATCTTTAAAACAGCGGTTTGCCTTTCTGATTATCTCCTTAGTGAAAAGGTAATCTTAAACAAGAGTACCAAACTGTCACACAATACGCCCGTCAGAGAGGAATAACTCAGTATCCAGCAGTTCATACGCTTTGTAAAGCCTGTTTGAACTATAGAGCCGAGAAGGCTAATTTCATCTTTTCGATAATTTCAAGGGCCATAATCGAAAAGTGCCTCGGGTGATTTGGCTGGTTATCGAACTGGGCCTAGACAGTATGTCCATAAATATTTTCACCAAGTTTGGTGAAGATCGGATGAAAACTGTTTGACTTAGAGAGCAGACAAGGCTAATATGGTCAAATTTGCATAAATCAGTATCTCCAGCGATTTGGTTGGTTATCGAACTTGGCTGAGACATAATGCCAACAAATATGTTCAGCAAGTTTGGTGAAGATCAGATGAAAACGGTTCGACTTAGAGAACGTGCAAAGTGTGGACGCCGCCAGCCCGCCCCGGGTGTTCCCATAATACGTCCCTTTGGGCATATAAAAAGAATCGTTCGATTCAGAATCAATTCTGTCACATGACATTCTGATTCTTGAAGCAACAAATTGAACCAGAGAGAGCGAGAAAGCGATGTCTAGAGTAACATGGATATATTTTATATACTGTCTTTTTATATGTACTGCATTAGAAGTTTAACATTTTAATTCATGTTGGTTAACTTTGAAGAATGGTTAACTTTGTTATTCATTAGCGCTTCTTGGTATTCAATGTATTATCTAACCTTTAGGAAGTAAATGAAATTAATTCAAGTAGGTACATATTGTTTCTAATTAAACACTTATATATGTAGTATTTTAACACAATAATTAACAAGAGCTGTTTGTTAAACATGTATACCCCTGCGATGCAATCAGTTATGTGGAAAAAGAAATACATATGGCTTGAAAAAAATATTTGGCATAAAAAAAATTAATGTGCCTTGACTTTTGACCTACTGACCTCAAAATCTATACGGGTCATCTGCTGGTCATGAACAACCTCCACACCAAGTTTCAAGATGCTAGGCCTGCACGTTCTCGAGTTATCGTACGGAAACCTTTTTACGACTTCCGGTCACTGTGACCTTGACCTTTGGTCTACTAGGGGGCATCTACTTGTGATGACCAACCTGCACACCAAGTCTGAGGATTGTAGGCCAAAGCGTTCTTAAGTTATCGTCCGGAAACCGTTCTCTACCGACCGACCAATTCCGGGTCACTGTGACCTTGACCTTTAACCTACTGACCTCAAAATCTTTATGGATCATCTACTGGTGATGACCAACCTGCACACCAAGTCTGAGGATTGTAGGTCAAAGCGTTCTTAAGTTATCGTCCGGAAACCATTCTCTACCGACCGACATGTGCAAAGCAATATACCACCGCTTCTTCGGGCATAAAAAGTTAAAATTAATTTTATGTTGGTGTCATTTAAGATATTACTCAAAAGGACAAATTTATGTTAATATTATTTTACTGAACGAAGTTGTCTACCCAGAACTGTTGACTAAAATTGCATTCCCAGAAAAGATGTACGATCGATTCATTACACATACAACAAAAATCACACGATGCAGATGTTTAGATATTACATTTATATAATTACGTATTTGTTGGGATTATTTTCATCTAGTAGTAAATTAGTACTTAACCCGAAATATTCTTAATTTTGAGTCTATTGTACCAAAAAGGATATTTTGTATACTGATCCCCATTCAAGATTGGTAAACTCATTATTCCACTTTTGTTGTGCTTCGTTTTCATGTATCTGCCCTTTCTATATACCTCTTTTACAAGATTTTGTTATTAGCTCTTATATCTTATTTATAAAACACTGTTTGTCTTCTACATCATTTACGTTTAAAGTTCTTAACCTTCTTTTCCATGCATCGGGGATACTGGTAGTTAAACTGTAAAAGCTTAAAAAATTGTTGGAAATATCAAATACTGTTTAATTACAAAAATATAACAAAAGGGCCGTGATGGCTCTATATCGCTCACCTGAGTACCAGTGCACTTGCCCTAGGAAGTCACGTGTTGCTATAGGGACTCAGGAGTTGCTAAGGAAGTCACTGATTGCTAAGGAAGTCATCGGTTGCTGGTTGCTATAGGAATTCATTTGAAGCTATGTTGTCCTATAACTCTTTATAAAGACAAGGTCCCCCGCCCCGGCAGGTGTGGTCAAGTTTGGTCCCAGGGGCATGATTTGAACAAAGTTTGTAGAGGACCACTAAACAATGTTACATACCAAATATCTAAACCGTAGTGGTTTTGGAAAAGATTTTTTAGTATGTTATGTACCCCTATACCCCCTTCCCCCCCCCCCCGGCAGGGAACATTTTGACGCCATATGAACAAACTTAGAAGAGTTCCACTAGAAACTGTTCTATACTAAATATCTGGGCTCTAGACCTTGTAGTTTCGGAGAGTAAGATTTTTAAACGTTTTCCTATATATGTTTATGTAAAACAAGTGACCCCTGGTTAGAGTAAATATTAACCCCATGGGCATGATTTGAACATACTTGGTAGAGATCCACTAAACAATGCTGTATACATGTACTAAATATCTAAGCTCTAGGCATTGTGGTTTTTGAGAAGATTTTTAAAGTTTTTCCAATAGATAATCAAGTGACCCCGGGCAGGATCAATTTTGACCCGAGCGTTACGATTTGAACAATCTTGGCAGACGTCCACTATGCAATGCTACATGCCAAATATCTAAGCTATACGCCCTGTGGTTTCAGAGGATTTTCTTCATTTTTCCTATATAAGCCTATGTAAAATTAAGAAACACCCCGGGTGGGTCAATTTTGACCGGGATCATAATTTGAACAATCTTGATACAAGTCCACTAGGCATGCTAAATATATAAGATCTAGGACTTGTGGTTTCAGAGAAGAAGACTTTTAAAGTATTTCTCTATTTGTCGCCATATCATCCAGAGTTCTGCATGGAATGGAATTCATTGAACAATTCTGGTAGAGATTCATGCAAGGAACATCCCTGCCAAGTTTCATCAACATTAGCCCGGTGGTTTCAGAGAAGATGCCGTTTGAAGCAAAATGTTGAGGGACGACGGACAGTGGGTGATGGGAAAAGCTCATCCTGGCAAGAAGTGCCAGGTGAGCTAAAAACGCTTATGCCGAAAGTAAAAAAAAATGCTTCAGCTCTCCTATATTAGAGTTCTTCCAAAGCATTTCTTATGGAATTGATCTATTTCTGCACTAAAGTTGATTTCTTGTCCAGCTATTAACAGTGTTATAAAAAATGTGTTGTTTTTTTCAACGTCTTTTTCTAGAAGATTAGATTAAAACATCAGTTTACACACGATTTTCAAGTTCATTTCTGTAACAGTTTTTCCTCTAGCCTTTCATAGTGTCATCAAAGGTTCAGCACAATGAACAGTATATAAAAGCACTTAATTTTGCTAAAAATCAATCATCTTATCCCACTTAATCAATTTCCAGTCTGATTATTTTCCTAGCTATTTTGTCTGGTTTATTACCACACAGAAATGTCTATTAATTTCATTAAGAGCACTATCAGGAGGATCGTGATGAACGGTCAATGGATAAAATCATTTTGGAAGAATAAAGGGTTTTAAAACTTAAATTTCCAAGCAAGGTTAAATGATGTTTTTTACCAGCGTTTAAATAGCTTTTGATATTCTTGAATTTAATTTTTTTTATCATTTTCAGACGATACGAAGAGTTGAAGCTTTTTCTGATGTCCATTCAAACTTTTTGTCTTTACAATAAACTATGTTAGCATTTTATGAGACCCGACTCATAGTGCATGTACCACCGATTTTTACATTCAATTTGAGACCTGAAATGCTTCCTAGCGATATAAAACCATTATTAGACACCGGGGGGGGGGGGGGTTTTTAAAAAAAAAAAAGGGTTTTTTGGGGGGGGGGGGTTTTTTTTTTTTTTTTTTTTTAAAAAAAAAAACCCAAAGGTTTTTTAAAAAAAAGGGACAAAAAAAAAAAAATTTTAAGTAAAAAGTTTGATATCCCTGAATACTACAGCAAAGTTTTAAATTAATACTCCAAGTGGTTAATGATATATGTGCATGAAAGTGCCAGTTGCACACAAGATTCTAACTAGAAAGTACAAATCAAGAAACATTTTGACAGGGTTATCTTCTCTTGCTTACATATATGTGTCATAATGGTACATGAGTATTCCAACTTTCGAAGTAATAACTCAAATGGAACAAGTGGACAAGAATGAAAATTTTAACTGAGTTGCTAAGTCGAAATGGCCATAATTCAAATGAAATCCTTGACAGAGTTTCCTGCCTATTTTTGGGCACCATGATGGTCAACAAGTATTCCAACTTTAAAAGTAATATCTCATACAGATCAGTCAAAAAGTGGACTGGTACGAAAAACTTAAGAGAGATTCTTAGTCAACAAGAGCCATGTTACACATGGTTAATCCCCCCGCCAGGAAGAAGTTACCTGAAGGTTGTACTTTCGTACATTTTACTTTGGGGGGGGGAATCCTTAGGGGAAATCCTTAAAAGCCGTATAGTTATGGTCTGCTGAGTACAGTTTTCAAGTAAGTGGAAAAAGAATAAGGCAATGAAGAGAAGATTTGCAAAATTATATTAATGTTCATTATCAATATAGGTATGATATTTTTCTATTTGACTAAAAGTAGGCAAGGTAGAGTTATTGTTCTTGCACACTGCACTTCCTACCAATGTGCTTGTCAGTGTATTAAGTTTGAAGAAAATCCCTCAAGTACTTTTTGGAGTTATGCTCCAGAATTTTTTTTTCAAGTAAATCTGATAAAGGGGAATAACTCTAAAAGGGGAGAGGGGGGGGTAGGCAAAGTAGAGTTATTGTTCTTACACACTGCACTTCCTACCAAGGCTATGTCAGTGTATTAAGTTTGAAGAAAATCCCTCAAGTACTTTTTGGAGTTATGCTCTGGACTAACTTTTAAAAGAAATCTGATAAAGGGGAATAACTCTAAAAGTAGGCAAGGTAGAGTTATTGTTCTTGCACACTGCACTTCCTACCAATGTGCTATGTCAGTGTATTAAGTTTGAAGAAAATCCCTCAAGTACTTTTTGGAGTTTGCTTCGGACAAGTGAAATCTGATAAAGGGGAATAACTCTAAAAAGTAGGAAAGGTAGAGTTATGTTCTTACAACACTGCACTTCCTACCAATGTGATATGTCAGGTATTAAGTTTGAAGAAAATCCCTCAAGTACTTTTGGAGTTATGCTCTGGACAAACTTTTAAAGTAAATCTGATAAAGGGGAATAACTCTAAAGGGAGGTAGGTAGAGGGGGGGTTATTGTTCTTGCACCCTGCACTTCCTACCAATGTGCTATGTCAGTGTATTGAGTATTGGAAGTTTGGAGAAAATCCCTCAAGTACTTTTGAAGTTATGCTTCGGACAAGTAAATCTGATAAAGGCGAATAACCTAAAAGTAGGCAAGGTAGAGTTATTGTTCTTGCACACTGCACTTCCTACCAATGTGCTATGTCAGTGTATTACGTTTGAAGTAAATCCCTCGAGTACTTTTGGAGTTATGCTCTGGACAAAACTTTTAAAGTAAATCTGATAAAGGGGAATAACTCTAAAAGTAGGCAAGGGGGGGGGGGGTGTGTGTTTGCGCCCTGCCCTTCCTACCAATGTGCTATGTCGGGGTATTGAACTTTGCAGTGGGGGGGGGGGGGGTGGGGTGGGGGAAATCCCTCAAGTACTTTTGGAGTTTGCTCCGGACAAAGTTTTTCAAGTAAATCTGATAAAAGTAGGGGAAAACTCTAAAAGTAGACAAGGTAGAGTTATTGTTCTTACACACTTCCTCCCAATGTGCTCTGTCAGTGTATGAAGTTTGAAGAAAATCGCTCAAGTACTTTTGGAGTTATGCTCCGGACAAAATTGGGACGGACGCACGGACGGACGGACGGACGGACGAAGACCATTTCTAATATCCCCTTCGCCTTCGGCGGGGGGATCAATAAAGGGCCTTATTACAAAGAAAATCCTTTCGGAGTCAACTTCTCTTGCCTACAGATGGGGGTAATGATGGAAACAAATATTCAAAGTTTCAAAGCAATATCTCAAAGGGCTAAGTCAATAAGTGGATTTTACCCATATTCAATATATTTTCTAAGTCAAAAAGGGGCATAATTCTGACAAAAACCTTCACAGAGTTAAGTAATCTTGTCTGTTGATGGAAGTAATGATGTCAAAAAAGAATGGTAAGTTTCAAAGCAATATCTGTAATGGTTTTGAAAAAATGTGGGGAGGTACAAAAAACTTAACAAAGCTCAAAACATGTTTTAAGTAAAAAAAAGGGCCATAATTCTGTCAAAAACCATGACAGAGTTATGTACTCTTGTCTGTAGATGGATGTTATGATGGTTAACAAGTATGGAAAGTTTCAAAGCAATACCTCTAATGGTTTTGAAATAAAGTGGGGTGGCAAGAAAAACTTAACCAAGGTGTGACACTTACGCCGACGCAGATGCCGATGCGAGTAGGATAACTCCATTCTTCGATTCTTCAAAATCGAGCTTAAAAGTAATGATCTGACCTATGAAATGCCTTATCGAAATCTGAAAAAATATCCCTTGTAAATTGTGCTCGTTAAAATAACCTAGTATGTGATAAAGTAACCTCAGATTTTCACCTCTATAACGATTTGTAAAAACCGTGTTTGTTTCGGATTTTTTTTATTCTATTAGCGACAGCTTCTGGAGCAATTTAATAATCAACATTTAACAGTAATTGGACGCCAATAGTTCAGGTAGATTAAATCTTTATCTTTTGGGTGGTATAAATGTAATTATTCCTTGTTTTTGTAAAAAAAAATAATTCCTTAACATTAACAAGCATATGTTTCATCGAACTGATGAATCATTTGGGAAGCCGGTATAATCTTAATTTAGTTGATTCTTTTTATATATTTTTTTCTTTTAAATATCGTTAGATTGTTATTTCTGTGTTATTCACGGTTATTCTTGAAAAAGTTTTTATTTCACCTTTCTTCTTTTCTAAATTTACGAAATACTTTTCGCTCTTGGGCTTAAATATATTCTACCAGTTCTTTTATCTATAATTTGTTCTAGCTTCAATTTTTCTTCCCTTAATTTTTCAACTGATACATCGTTAGAGTTCGAGAATTCTAATTCTAGTTCATCAATATATCAAATCATTGTCTTCTTTCATATCATTTTACTTGTTTGTGCAATAACGAATTGTAACATTTCAAATAGTACTTTTTATCACTTCCCAGAGGATAATTGGAATCGCATCTGCATTGTATTCTACAACATCTTTGATATTTTGTCGTATTTCCTGTTGATATTTTTGTCTAATAAAACTGAATTATTTAGTTTAAAGATATCAGAAACATTGTTTAAAATCTACATTCATAAAGACTAGTGAGTAAACTGAGCGCAAATGTCATTTAAGTAGAGACTTCTAATTATGTTTTAGCTTATCTCTAGACTTTTTATTTGTATCTGCAGGACCGTTTTTCGTATCTTTATTTCAATCTAGTACCCTAGACTAATCGCCGCCAATGATAAACGTTTCATCATCATCATGATCAGCTATAAATTGTTCAATACTGTTGATATGTTCTACGTCGTTGTCGTTTGGCGCATACATATCTAATAAACAAATTGTCTTTCTTGCTATTCGCACGACCAGCGAATAACCTACATACATCAACAATCTATTTGGGTTATTCGCAATAAACCACTTAAACGATTTGCATGCGCACGTGCCTTACTGTTCAATACCCGACGTATAGTGAATCTTATATGGCATACGCGAATGACTTGGGGGATCCGATGGATGTCACAAGTCAAGGTAAATTGATACTTGTTATGACACCATTTACACTGTACTTATTTACGTTTGGTGTAAAAATATACTTTTGTTTACACAAGCGTTATAAGTAAAAGTAACTTGACGTCATTTAATTAAACACGTAACTAATATGTTTCGTAACTTGAATCGTTATTGCGTACCCTGATAAATCGAACCACTTCTATTGAAATTCCTAACATTTACGTGAAAATTAGATTATCCGGGAAAGTTTTTGATGAAAAAAATGAAATAAGGGTAAAAGTCTCTTCATAATGAAAGTCATATTTGAAAGTCAGCTAACTTTACGTGTTCGCGGGAGGTAACCCTCAAAGGAAAAATCTAGGTGGTAGCACACTAAATATTAAAGCTCAAGAAAATGTTTTTTTTTTGGATAAATTTTGATTTCAAATAAGTTTCATGTTAGAATCGAAATAATTAAAACCTTTGTTTATGAGAATAACCCTCGTTTGTCGTCTAATGCGTAAAAATATCACCCAACCTGCGGCCGTGATATATTCTTACGCACAAAAAAACTTGGGTTAGGTCAACATTAACCAAATGCAAGGATACTAAATATTTCTTAAAATAAACAATTTGTACAAGATAAAAAAATAACTGATTGTTTGCACCTAAGTCATAAAGCGGCCAAAGTTTGATCTTAATATAGATATTAAAGGTGAAAGTTTACTTCTTTCAATCTTATTTTTGGAAAGCAGATAAAATGTATGGTACATAAAAGTAGAACGAACTTTCAAAGTCGGATATCTAAATATTAGCTTTTCGAAGACAACGCCATATGAATAAAATGGTACGCATAAACTTTTCAGAGATTCAGGATACAATAACAATGGCCCTTATATTGAAATTTATTTCATTACATTATTGTTAAGGCTTCCTCAATGTTTATCATATATAACACAGTACAATGGGGGTTTACATTATATAAACGAAACGCACATCACCCGAGTACCAGTTCAAAGTTGCAAAGGAATATCAGGGTCAATCAGGGTTGCTAAGTCAATAAGTAGGTGTATTATAACTCTATATAAAGTTCAATGTACTTTCTAAGAAAAATATGACCCATGGGCATGATTTGAATACTGAAAAGAGGACCACAAGACAATGTTACACACCAGATTTCTAGGCTCTTGGCTTGTGGTGGTTTTGGGGGAGAAGATTTTGCTATACCAAGATAACCCCAGGACAATTTTAACTCTTTGGGCATGGTTTGGCCACAATTGAAAAGGGTGTACAAAATAAACTATTACAAACTAAATATCTAGGCTCTAGACCTTTATCACTTTGAAATGTTTTAAAAGGGTTCCATAGTATGTATTATAAAACAAGTGACCCCCTGGGTGGCAATATTTACCCAATGGGGCTGTTTAAATAAACTTGGTTCAAAGGTCAACTAAAATGCAATAAACTAAATATGGTTTTGAAGTCAACAAGTGGACAGAATGAAAAAATTAACTAAGTTTCTACAAAAAAGGCGCGCATAATCGAATGAGGAGCCTTGGACAGAAGTCCTTCTCCGACTACGTTTGGGGAAAATGATGAAACAGTTATCAAGTATTCCAGCTATCCAAGTAATATCTCAAACAGTTTAGTCAAATATTGGACTAGTACGATAAACTAAACAGAGATTCTAAGTCGATAAAGGGCCATAAGTTTAAAAAATTGTTGACTAGTTACCTACTCTTTCTACAAATGGGGGTATGATGCAAACAAGTATTTCAAGTTTCAAAGCATATCTCAAAGGGCCAAGTCAATCAGTGGATTTGCCCATATTCAATGTACTTTCTAAGTAAAAATAAAAATAGAGGCATAATTCTGACAAAAACCTTTACAGTAAGTTTGTTTACTGAACACTAACTTTTACATGCAGACATACATACCTCTCTTATAATTGGATCTGGTAGTCTACAGAGCAAATCAATTTCATCCATTGTACTGTAGTCAAATGGTCCAATAACTAACTGCTTTTTCCTGTTGTCATATATATTGAGTACCTGACAATAAATCAACTTTTAAGTGAATTTTGATATGTAAGCAAATGTCCTCTTCTGTTTGCACGAAAATTAGAACAAAGATATAACTACAAGTATTTGATTATACATTGTATGTGTAACTTCATGTAAAGTCACATTAATAACTAGATATAAAATAGCCTGCGTACAACTCTTTAGTGTTTTGTCGAAAGATTCCAAACGTTGCTTTGTAATTTGAAATTATGAATGCTCTAACTTAGATTTTTAATGATATTTAATAAGAATTGTTTGCTGACAGCGCTTTTCCGTGAATAAGCGACAAAATACGAAGGAAAGTTTTACTTCATTGTTTTAGAGCAGACAGAACTTAGTTACATTCATTATTCTATCCGTAAATTCAATATTGAACATTAAAAAATGATATTGGCACTTAAAGCGTTTTCAACGTCTTTTCAAAATGCATAATAGCCATGTATATTACAATGGCTAATCCCCCGCAGGAAAAGTTACCTTAAGGATGTACTTTCATAACAGTTTTACTTGGTGAAAGGAAGTTACCCAAGTCTCCCTTTGTCTATGTTCAGGTAGTCAGTCTTTTAAGTAAATTGAGAAAGAATAAGGCAACTTAACTGATAAGTTTCAAAATTATATTAATGTTCATTAACAGTATAGGATGAAATTTTTCATTGACTAAAAGAGGCAAAATAAGTTATCTGTTCTTAGCCAGTGCAACTTGCTGACCAATGTGGTATGTCGTGTACCTCAGTCTTGAAGAAAATCCGTGAAACATTTTTGGCGAACAATATGGCTGCACAAGATTTCAAGAAAATCTGATCACGGGAATAACTGTAAAAGTAGGCAATAAAGTGATTGTGCTTACAAAATGCGACTTGCTACAGATGTGCTATGTCAGTGTATTAATAGTTAGAATTATTATACCTCAATGCAATATTAGTTATGCTCCGGACAAAACTTATCCAGTGTTATAAATCTGAAAAGGGAAGATACTATAAAAGTAGGAAAGGTAGAGTTATTGTTCTTGCACACATGTTTTGCTACCAATGTGCCATTTGAATGTTTTAAGTTTTAAGAAAATTCCTCTGGATACTTATTTTGCCAGTTATGCAGGACCAGTAAATTTTATAAAGGGAACCACTCCCTAACTTTGAGAAGGAAAAGTAGAATTAGGGGAATAATAACACACTGCACTTGTTGACCAATGTGCTATGTAATAAATGTCAGTTGAAGAAGATCCCTCAAGTGGACATAAATCAATTGGAGCTAAAATCGGACAAGTAAATCTGTAAAGGGATAACCAGGAATTAGGAAAGTAAGCATTAATATTCCAATACTAGACATCCTAACTAGATGGGCTGTGTCAGTAGAATTAGTTTCAAGAACCCTCAAATGCTTTGTCGAATAACTCAGACAAAACTTTTGTGACAGAAATCTAAGTGTAAAAAGGGGCATAACTCTGTCAAAGTAGGAAATTGAAAAAACTATTGGCGGCTTCATGACCCTTATGTCATAACAATATGATATGACAGTTTGATTAAGAATTTGAAGAAAATGGCACAAGTTTACATTTGGAGTTATTTCGGACAAATTAAGTCAAAAAGGGGGAATAACTCTATCAAATAAGACCAGCCTAGAAAAATTGGTCGGCACACACACCCTATTGACATAAGCAATATCAGTTTGATTAAGTTTGATAAAGTAAATCCCTTAAGAAATTTGGCAATATGCTCTAGACAAAACTCTTAGAGTAAATCTGATAATGGGGAATAACTCTGCAAATAGGACCTTGAGCTAAACATTTGTCTGCACACTGCCCTTCCTACCAATGTGATAAGTCAGTGCAATTTGAAGTTTGATGAAGAAATCCCTCAAGAACTTTTGGCAAAGTTATAGCTCTGACATTAAGTTTTCGTTACTAGAATCTAAGTACAAAAAGGGGAATAACTCTGTAAAATATGACATTGACCTACAAAATTTTTCCGCATCACAATTCCTTCTGACATATGCAATATCAGTGTATGAAAGTTTGATAAAGAAATCCTTAAGAAATGGCAAAGTTATGGAAATATCTCAGTACAAAAAGGGGCGGAACGCAAAGACCTGACCTACGGACAATTTGGACGGACATGATGACTCTAATATCCTTCGCCATCGGCGATTTGAAAGTTTGATGTAAATGAAACTTAAGAAATGGCAAATTAATTTACAATGTTGTTAAGTAACAGTTTTACAAAAAAGTTACAGTTTTTAAAAAAAGGGGCATACACGTCTCCTTTGTCTAAATTCAGGAAGTCTGTCCTACAAATTGAGACAGATATATCATCTTTGACATAAGCAATACAGTTTGAGCCAAGTTTGATAAAGACGCAAACCACGAAATGGCAAAGTTATAGCAAAAAGGCATAATAACATAAAGCATTACTGTGCCAGTGAATATGTCATTGCCTACCTAAGTGGTTGGCATCTGGACCCTATTGTCATGAGCAATTTAGCAATGTAAAATTTCCCCTGACTGAAGAAATCTTAAGAAATGGCTGCAAAGTTACAACCAAAGTGTCAGTTTGAATGTGACGGATGGGCCGACAAAATGTGACTGTGACACATAATTATAGGCATATTACTATGTAATTGCAAATTATTATAGTCACTGGCAAGAAACACATGGAAATTTATTGTTATAAATGAAAAGATAAGATCTTGTAGGTGTACACATTCAGTACACTGTTGCCAGCATGTTTTGCCTTTATGACATTAATTGAATCTTTTTTCAAGGTTATTTTATCATTGGATATTTATTTTGCAATTTTTGCATGCACCTACTATTTTAAAAGTGAAGCCAAGTTCGCTAATTTTGGACATGGATGAAAAAAAAAGGGGAATAATTGTTATATACAATGTACCTGTTTAAATGTATTTGGGTGAAAAAATGCTCAGGACAAAGGTTAAGAGCAACATACGGCGATAACTTTTGTTCTCGCATGCGGAGCGGTAAAAACAATAGTAACATGTAAGGTTACGGGAATTGAAAGTAACTCGTAAATACAACTTTTAGTAAAGCAAAGTGACTGCAAGTTGAAATCTTTAATGTTATTTTATGCAAGAAAAGCTAAGGGACAAGGTTCAGCTTTGAGATGCGAGCCTTATCAAACCTTAAGAAATCAATTGATATTGCTGAGCTAGCTTATTTTACCTTGAGGAATCTATTCAATATAATTACATGTTTGTATATAAGTCTGTATACTTTATAAAATCAGCAACGTCTGCGATATTCTGGACAGACGATTGCTGGATGACCAACCCTCTTACTAATGCCCATAATGCGTCGTTTGGTGATTAAGGAATGGACCAAAGGCTCAAGCAGAATATGAGGCATTTTAGCCAAATGTAGGGAGTTAAACACAACAGTGGTCACCTTAAGAGTGGTCATCATGGTTAACAAAGTGTTACTTTTGTTGTTAGTCCCTACCTCACTTGGTCAAAGTCTCCCCCTTATTCTGTTAACCTTTGGCCATTATTTTTGCACTAAACAATGCATCACGGAATAGTCTTTAAATGGATATATAACAATGATTCACCGTTTTATTTTCATCCAGCAATGTCCAAGCAAACTTAGCGGAAGTTTCTTATTTTGTATACTATTTTCTTTACATGTGGTATTTTCTTTACTTTCCAACAATTTAACTTGATGTATGGCATAGTCATGATAAATACACTGCGAAGCAATAATGGATGCTCCCCGAGTTAATGTTCTATATGTTTACATTGCAACCGAACAATTTCCAATTTTCGAAAGGGGTCAATGCAACCATGTCGCAGAGCAATTGGTAAAGATCCAACATGTAGTTTCTGGGTAGTAGGACACTGTGCGTGATTGTCATAAAGCCCCCGTTTACTTTGTTAACCGGGGGTTTAATTAACATCAATGTTTTTTCTCTCTCTCTCTCGTTATATCCGGACAAGTGAGACAGACGAGATCTACTTTTGTGGTCAGTTGAAAATCGGTATAAGACAAGTGTCCAGGGCTTATGACCTGACACACTACCTACCATTTGAGGCCAGTATTTACTTTGTGTTGAGAAAAAAGTACTAATAATTGACACTTAGCATTGACACGTAACATTGTCAATAGTATCTTTACTTACCTAATCCATAAATAATTGGAAATGGTACACCTTTCTCCATTCTTGTATTCTGTCCTGAAATGATTAAGAGAAACAGAGCAAGAGCTTTAAACAAAAATCAAGTATTTAAATAGCTGCTTTACATCCGAGAAGAAAGGGCAGATGAGACATAAATGCAGTCTAATATCAATATGTAAAACCATTTAGGAAGCAATAACAAGTTGGCCAAGATGATCCTATATCACTCACTAAGACAATACAGAACAACAGTTGCACCTCCTCCTGACCTCCTATATTTACATAAATATAAGCATACAGAAATGAAAATGATAAAAAATGAGTCAGTTTCAAAACTGTCCCTTATTTAATATGGCTTTTAGAGAGTTCACAACGTGAGACATTCTTATATTTTTAACCTTAACTTTTATTAAG
The DNA here is from genome assembly GCA_022818135.1 of Saxidomus purpurata. NCBI lineage: Eukaryota > Metazoa > Mollusca > Bivalvia > Venerida > Veneridae > Saxidomus > Saxidomus purpurata. The sequence continues at coordinate 49,950,785 of JAFMSR010000002.1, read as the reverse complement.
ATAAGGGTAAAATTACAGACCGAGAATAAGGCTTTAAACAATTTAAAACTTATTCAAATTGTGATTTCCATAGCAAATTTACGCTTCATGGCATTGTTCTTTTATTATGTTTAGAAAGTAGACTTACTTTTGGAAAGGCATTAATATTTTTGGGAAAAGATCTCTAAGTAATAAATTGGCTTAACTTCAATTATCTAACAAGGCTAACAGTTAGGGAGGAAATGCTGTACGGAAGACCGATGGCACTAAACGTGTGTCCCTGTTTGAGAAAAGTATGTCACTGACTTTTTAAATCTTTATTTGTTTCAATATCATAACAATTTTCGTAGAGTTTGGTGGGTAAAATTTTACAGGTGATGCACTAGTACGTTAAACATGACTTAATGACTGTGCATAAATTATTGGTACACATATTCTGTTTGTTTTATGTTTAAGATTGGAACAAGCCTCCCGAAAATATAGGTTTAAATATTTTGTATGACTTGATATATAGACAAAATAGGTTTGAATATTTTCACATAGTCATAGAGACTGAACTCTCATCATCCGAGTGTTTTGCTTAAACCATTAAAATGTCTAGTGTCGAAACCATGGTATGTTACTCTCCATTCATACCATTGCAGAAGCAAATGTTGATATTCGAAGTATGTTATGGATACCAGTTACATGCGATAAGACTACGACCTTTACAGTTCATAGTATGACTTACAGACTTTGAAGAAATATGGAAACCGAACTTTTTTTTACGTAACATAAGGCATTACATTTAAATAAAATATATGGGAAGTTGGAACAAACTTGCAATACCCAGCTAATAAACAAAGCTTCTATGTTTTAAATTCAGAAGCTTCTAATAGTTATATCAACATGTTACCTTTTACTTGTTGTGTAAATGTCCTAATGTCTATCTTTTCAACCTAGGTTAAAAATGTTGCCTCTACTTCAAGACAAACTTGCTTAAATAATAAAATTAACTCTGTTCGAACGGAGTTCGTTCGATATGCCCGTAAATATTTGTACCAAAGGTGAAAACTAAAATTTGGAAGATTAAACTGCTACCCGGGACCACTAGGACAAACGCCATGTAAAAATTTCTTTGTCCCTGTTTAACTAAAATTTGACCAAGTACTGTATACAAACATTTTATATGAAAAAGCTACTGGTCACATGGGTATTGCATGAATTACATACGAACAGTTTTAATGAAGGAATGAATAAATCCTCATTGATAAACATACTAGCAATTTTCCATGATAACCAGATACAAATGGATTATACTATGTTTCAAATCATGTATCCATTAATTGTACCTATCGACAAAAAATACCTTTTGACCCCTGTTATCCAATGAACATATCCGGTGCATAATTAAAAGCATCTATAGTATGTAAAGTGACAAACATGGCATTGATTAATATGAAACCATCTACGAATTTTCATAACAAGATGCAAATTTCAAGTAGGTTTCGAATGACAAGTTACATGTAATCGTTGGCATTCAAATTGTGAGTCGGACTTTCCACAAATAAACAGATAAAGGAAACCAAGAACATTTAACGTAGTTTAAAAGCTATAAAGACAAATATTATGAACAATATGATGTTAATTTGAAAAAATGTTGCGTAAAAGGTATAAACACACACTTGGTATAAACAGAGGCTTTTTACTTGTTCTGTAAATGTCCTAATATTTGTATATTGTATCTACATAACACATTTTCCACCATCAAGACAAACTTCTTAAATATAAAATTAACCCTGGTCACAAGGAGTTCGAATGGTATGACCCCTAGATATATTTCGACCAAACGTGCCTTAAAATTTGAGTTTAAACTGTACCCAGAAATTATTCCAGGATAAAAACACTTAAAAACTTTTATTACGGTACAAACATGTTGATTTTCATTTGTAAACACAAACCGACTTTTATTCAAGCGTAGTAACATAGTTTAACTTAAACGCTAAATTGATTGACGTGCTTGTTTAAATAGTTGACGTCATTAAGTCATCTTTATAAACATCCTAGCAAATTTCCATGATAACTAGATACAAATGGTTTATCAAAATTTCACAACGTTTTCCATTAATTTGTACCATGCAACAAATATTGTTAGAATCCATATTATGACCAAACTTATTCTACGATAACGCTAAAAAAAGTTATAGTATGGTGATACATACACATTCTTCATTGAAAATTTACGAATTATATAACGAATGCAAGTATTTCATGGATCTTCGATGACAATGTTGGACTCGTATTCATTGGCATCTTAAATTTGTGAATCGGCCAAACCACAAAATAAATGTTAAAATCAAGTTCGTGCCCAATGAACAATATTAGTTTATGATAGTTTTCTGAACAAACATTATAACAATTTTTACGATGTTTAAATTATAATACATGTATGCTTCTAAAGGGTTGCGAAATGTGTTGCCTATGTTTTTTTCAGTAGAACCAGATGGACAGCATACCAATTATATGTCAATATTCTGTTTACCACTCGGTACTTTCTCGATAGTTACGCTGTATAAAGTGTTCGCCTGGTGATTGTCTCTGAACAGATAAGGTCATTCCTGTGGACAATACCAATGGTTTAAGCGTCGCTTTTTCCGCCGTTTGAAATTCACCGTGTGACAGATTTGCCTCGAAGAGCGAAGGTCAGAAGTAGGATTAAGACGGACCTATGTATACACGTGAAACATTCACTATTTATTGTTCATTTTCCACGAGAACCTAAAGCAGGATGCTCAATTATTTTATGGTAATTAGCAACCAATATTCTCTTGTTAGACCGATAATTTAGTTGGCAAACCAATGACCGAGCCACTCTCCTGATTCTAACGCGATTGTGCGAGAAATTGATGATTTGTATTCTATACGTCTCTGCCATGCTTGGAACTTGTACAGGAAGTCTGTATCGCGAGAATATTCGAGTACAAATCTTACATGTATATCACGGTAATAACTTCTACCAGATTTTGCTGAAATACTTGTACTACTGAAACTGTGAAGAGTTAACATTTTTTTTAAACAGATAGTCCGATCGACCAACCCCAGTGGTAGATATTTACCTCATTAAAAATTGCGTTTGTGGTTGTTTTAACAGTAACTTGTCATAATGGCTGTGTCTCATCAATATACAATTCATAGATAATATCACACTGCATATAAAATTATAATTTTTATACAAAGTATCTCAAGTATTTTACAATAGTACATGTACATTGCCAAATACTAACAATGCTATGCAATTACATTTGTATTTTGAAATTGCGAAACGAATTTCTGGGAAGCATTTTCTGCTTATGGCCAGTCTGACAATCAAAGTGATGCAAATAATCTTACCAAATATTTTAACTGAGAGCTCTCCTGACATCCCTCTCTGGTCACTAAAACCACCAACCAAACACAATTCAAGTCTAAAACATATGAACAGTTAAACCATTAATACATGCATTGTATGTCTTAAGCATAGGAAATCAAATGTTACACTTTTGTAAAAATAATGATAGCATATAACAAACATGTTCAAACCAACATTATCCGTAGTAAATATTTCTTATAACTATAAATGCTAAGTGATGATTGGGAGAGGATAGCAAAACTTCTAGAAGTATCTGCTTGGTTTGGACATCCAAATTAATCACAGTAAAAGGAACAGTTTTTCTTTCCTGTGGTTTCTCTTTACATATCTTTTACAGTATTCAGCACATCAACACAAACATGAGATCTTCTAATTTAGTATGTTGTCCTATATTAAAAGAGTCAATAATGTCAATGATTTCAAGATTTAGATTACGTTTCGAGAAATATTGGACTGATTTTGTTTATACCAGTATGGAAAACAACACCGAAACTCTTTTTCTGTTTTTGACAAACTTCAATAACGCCGTAGTTTTATAAAGAGTATATATTGAAAATGAAGTGTCACTGTTTTCTTAAATCAGAGAATGCACACATTCCATTGAAACTACAAGACACTTTAAACAAAATTAGGATGTCCGATTTTGAGAGCAAAAATGGCTTAGTACATTCTTTGGACCAAACTCTCTTCAACAAGAGGTCGCATATGGACCATTTTAGTGATTTGGAAACCGGTCCAATGGTTTCTGATGTAATTTTCCTTTAAGTGCAAGCTTTGTTAATGTACATCGAGGTAAACGACGATTACTAATGACTGTGTGTATGACAATACCTACTGTGTGGGGTGTATTCATCACGGAGTTTTTTCTGATATTTCGCGAATTCAACAAGTGTGATTTCTGTCCATATATTAGAAGTTATACGGTTATTTATTACATGTAGATCTACTTGAAACGGAAATTCATTAATTGAAACGGAAGAGAAAACAATACCTTCACCGCAGATCAATTGAAATTTATCGAATATAAACGTCCTGTAGAAACTTGAAACAAACAGATAAATTATTCAACTTACGTAGAAATTGTTGGTTTCTATTTATTTTCCCCGCCAATGATAACATCAATTTGTAAGCACACAATTAATGCGTGGCAAACTATTGTATTTCTTTACACTTTTTCTTAAACGTAAACAGCTCATCTAAACCAAAAAGACTTCTTGAACATCTTAGTTTATTTTTGACAGTTTGCTAAAAGAGTTAACTAGCCACTTTTTATGCCCCTGAAGGAGGGCATATTAAAATCGCACCGTCCGTCTGTTCGCTGTGCGTCCGCTCGTACATTTTTCCGTGTCCGGACTGTAACTTTATCATGCATTGAAGGATTTTGAAATAACTTGGCACACATGTTCAGCTCATCAAGATGATGTGTCGCGTGCAAGATCCACGTCCCTACTGCAAAAGTCAAGGTCACACTTAGAGTTTGAAGGTAATAGAGTCCTGTATATATGCACACATTCGTGTCCGGACTGTAACTTTGTCATGCATTGAAGGATTTTTATATTACTTGACACAACTGTTCAGCACATCAAGACGACGTGTCGCATGCAAGACCCACGTTCCAACCTCAAAGGTCAAGGTCACACTTCGGGTTTGCAGGTAATGGAATACTGTATGCATGGTAACTCCGTCATGCATGGAAGGATTTTAGAATTACATGGCACAATTGTTGAGCACATGGAGAGCACAGACTGTGAGACACCTCTTTCGGGGGCATTCGTCACTTATGAGGAACAGCTCTTGTTGTCTCTCTTTCACAGTTGCTGACGGTTTACACTTCTTATGGTTAAATGACATTAATTGCCGCTATGTATTGTCCAATACTGTACAGGGCTATAAATTCGCTTGTTCTTTTTTTCGCTATCTTGTTCATTTTTAAAAAATATTTCAGGAAAAGATAGTTTCTTTTAAAGTTTCAAAGACAAAGTTTCAACATTGGATGGACAAATCGCTCAACCTTAGAATTTGCTCGCAAGAGTTAAAACACAAATTGATAGAGAAACAAGAGGGCCATAATGTCCCTAAGTCGCTCACCTTAGTACAAGTCCTCTTGCCTGGTGGGTGTGGTCAATTTTGACCCAAGATGCATGATTTGAATAAAGTAGGTGGAAGACCACTAGACAATGTTACATACCAAATAGGTTTTCCTATATACGTCTTTGTAAAACAAGTGACGCCTTGGGCGAGGCCAGTATTGACCCCAGGGACATAATTTGAAAAAAAAAAACTTTGAAGAGGTCTACATGCTATCATATGCAATGCTACATGCTAAATATCTAAGCTCTAGGCCCTGTTGTTTCAGAGAAGAACATTTGTAAGTTTTTCCTTTAAAAGCCTATGTTATACTAAGTGACCCCCGAGTGTGGTCAATTTTGATCCGGAGATCATAATTTGAACAATATTGGTTAAGGTTCGCTAGAAAATGTTAACATTCTAAATATCTAAGATCTATGCCTTGTGGTTTCAGAGAAGAAGATTTTTAATGTTTTTCCTATATAAGCCTATGTAAAACTAAGTAACCCCCGGGCGGGGTCAATTTTGATCTGGGGGTCATAATTTGAACAATCAATCTTGGTACCGTCCACTAGACAATGCTAAATATCTAAGCTCCATGCCTTGTGGTTTCAGATAAGATTTTAAAAGTTTTTCCTATTTTTTCCAGAGTTCTGCATGGAATGGAATTGTTTGAACACTTTTGGTAGAGCTTCATGCAAGAAACATCCTTGCATAGTTTTATCAACATTGGCCAAGTGGTTTCAGAGGAGATGTCCTTTGAATCAAAATGTTGACCGACGACGGACAATCAGCTATCCTAAAAACTCATCCTGGCAAAGCCAGGTGAGCTTAAATTAACATTGATGATATACCTTCCCCACTGTTTTCCACCAGTTTCTTTGAGGACTGTATCGATTAGTGTATGCACTGCCTTCTCTACACCAGATCCATCAAAGTGAGCCATTCCTGTGACGTTTGATGCTGAAATTAAGTTAGATGAAACGTTGCATCTTGTTAAAAGTTCAGCCAGTGCTAAAGCTGTAAATAGTACACTGGACCGAGACTATAAATGTTATAGTCTCCAACATCACATATAGTTTCAGTTCTTAAAAAGAGTTGTCCCTCACAAGTAACGAATGTCCCCGAAAGAGGTGTATCACAGTCTTTGTCCTCTCCATGTGCTCAATAATTGTGGTATGTAATTTTAAAATCCTTCCATGCATGACACAGTTACCATGCATACAGTATTCAATTACTTTTAAACACTAAGTGTGACCTCGTCTTGGTGTGCTAGACATTTGTGCCAAGTAATTTTAAAATCCTTCAATGCATGACAAAGTTACAGTCCGGACACGAATGTGTGCATATGTAGAGGATTCCATTACCTTCAAACTCTTAAGTGTGACCTTGACCTTTGAGGTAGGGACGTGGGTCTTGCACGCGACACGTCGTATTGATGTGCTAGACATTTGTGCCAAGTTATTTTAAAATCCTTCAATGCACGATAAAGGTACAGTCCGGACACGAATGTGTAAGTGGGGACGCACAGACGGACAGACATCGGGGGCATAAAAATACAGTCTCTAAAGTGTTTCGAATGGTTTCTTTTCTTTTAGAAATTTAACCTAATTTTTGACTGTTTCCTAGCGTTTCTATCTATCAAATAGTCTAAATGGATAACTGAATAAAACGTATTTACCGTCCCCACATTTTTTGTTGTTTGACGAACTCAGTTAGTTAACTCCTAGCGCTCTATTTTGGCGGTAAAGTATTAAAAAATTAAATAATCTAGTACTTGCCTCAATTATATGACAGCTGTTGCATGGAACTTAGAATAGTTGCTCATAAATAAAGATTCTACTGTGTCAAAAACAATCTCATTTTCTTTCGTCAGGTACATTCTAACTCAAATGTGACATAGCGGGAGACATTTCTTAGTAGTCAAATCAACATAGCTTAAAATAGTGCTTGACAAAAGCAACTACTAAATGTATTTAATTCGCCAAAATCTTCTTTATCTTTTACTATTGTATACATTTTTGAAAGGTATTTTCAGTCTCAAAAACACAAAGAACAACAGGTGATGGCACTCACATTTACATAAAGAAATACGTCACTAAATGCAGTAAAAATCTTACTGGTATTCATTTTCTGAACAAGGCTTACAGCTAGAGATAACCAACCCTCTATAGTCTATACCTAAACGTGTTGCTTAGGAAATAGATTTCACTTTTGAATGATATACTGTAATTTATACACTGATCCCTGCTTGAAGAGGTTCAAAGATTTTTAAAGAATTATGTGTTGCAATTTTATGACCATTATTTATGGTTAGAGTATAAAATCAATTTGAAGACAAATATAAATCTGTGAAACGCTTCCCTGAAACAGGGATTACCAGGGACTAGTGTATAAAATGCAACAAAACTGTTTGGTATTCGGGGCATCCCTGGCAACAAACTTAATTAAAAAATTAATGGGTAAGAAAGTTTTATCATATTTAGTGTCCCGTTTCTTTTTTAATCATGAGCACCCAAGGCACCCCACCATTTGTTTTGTTTTATTTGTTTACTAAGAGGTTGAAAAGACCTTTTAAAAACTTAATAAACACAACAGAAAAGATAAAACCGTTTGAAGCTTTTTGCAGGTGGTACCTTCTAAATGAAATGCTACTGGGTTCTAAGAAGAGGACTAGAAGAGACATGCAGAGAGCCAGTCCAAACAATAAACAGAATTTATCACAATAAAATTCTAACTATGCCTTTGACTGCCAACTGTTACACTGATCACTGAGCCTTGGTCCTACAGAAAAAAAACTAAGTCTAAGTCATTCTCTCGCTGTGAGCATATCTTCATTTTAAGAGATTTATATGATTTTAGTTACCTTGCCTAACTTTGTAAAGAAAACATCTTTTAAGGTGAATATCTTCATGATGTATTCATGGTGATATTTTAAAAATTACAATATTAACAGTCAATAGTATAATACCAGTGTGTCGGAGTATTACAATATGACAGGTTGTTGCATCGTCTGTACCCAATACTTGCACAAACTCTGAAATGCAAAAAATCTAAATCTTGTTAGGTCGAATTTCGTACAGAAATAAAACTCAAAGTATGGCTCTCATGTAATTTAAGTGCAAATGTCCAGTTTATTTTTGTAATTTATATTGTCCGTACATTGACACCTGCATAACGAGGAATTTCAGGCCAAAAAAGCCCGTACAACTGGCAAAAACTAGGTAACAGTCAGAGAAGCCTCAAGAAATTACACTTAGATACAACATAAAGCTAGAGGACCATGAAACCCACAACAGCAACTGTGTTGATAGTGCAATGGAAGAGGTTCTGGACCCAGTTGTTCGAAACTTTAAGGGTTTTATTTCTACAATTTGAAAGTCTTATTAAAACTTTATTTTTGCATTCAAGAGAACGAAGACTAAAAACTCAGATTTTTTTCAATCAAAAGTTAATAGACAGTTGGCTTAACAGCTGGTTAAAGCTTAAAACAACCGGCTCCAGATATATCCACTCGCAAAGTTCCATGGACCTCGTTACGACACTTATTTCAGTAACTGCAGTAAGATCAACGTATAGACCCGGTAGGAGCTTACAACCTAATCAAAGGCAAAACACGATTCAATATATAAGTCAGGGCGATGATGGGTCCTATATCGCTAACCTGAGTCAACAGGGGTTTGGACCTACATATGACTTTGACCGTGGGAGTAGGTGACTGGGTGTTGTTGGCAACACGTCATTATGGTACGGGTAACAATTGTAGGACTGGTCTCGGAGCGGACAGGAAATATTGCTCTATATAACACTATGTGACTTGAAAGGTTTGAGCCCTAAGTGTGACCTTGGCGTCGGGAGTAGATGGCTGGGTGTTGTGCATTACACACTTTCATCACATGGGTAACAATTCTGTAAGGTTATACTGAAATTGGTTCATGCATTAAAAAGATACAGAGCGGGCAAGACATACTGCAATATAACACTAAAGCAAACCTGGTCATATGACCAGTAAATGTTACCATCTTCAGGTGAAATTACTGCCATTTCCCTCTGTCCAACATACAGAAGTCCGTGAGGAGGCACCTCCTTTGTAGGCTTTGAACTCAGCAAGACTGCACCTTCCTATTTTAAAGAAAAATATATTTTTAATGGAGTACACCTTTAAAGGGACATTCAGAACTTTACCAAAATTAATGCAACCAATAATGCTGACAATATGAACAAGACGTTATAATTTTATCACTCATGTGAGGTTACACTGTATTATTGCATATGTTACTATATATAGTATCAAATTTGCCTTGATTTTCGGTGATACGGGTCGATAAAACGGTCACGTGACGTAGTGTGCCGATAACTGATATTGGCACACTTGCTAATGTGCCAGAAAATCCATATCAAAGCTATTTCCGGTCAACTGTGCAGCAACGGCAGACCGTCAGCACGTGAGAACGTTGATGTAATTGACAACGTAGACGTAAAGGAAAATGGCCTCCGAGAGGACACAGACGTCTCTATCTCACCGTGTATAGAATTTAGATGGGCTTATTGGAAGCGAAATGCTGAAATTGAAACGTGTGCTTTTGGGATAGTATGAATAATCTTTTCTTTCAATGGTATTATTTTTTATGCCATAGAATGAATATTGCAGGAATTTGTGTTTTGTATACTTGTAGTATGTTTTCCTATTTTCAGAAAAAAAGATTTTTAACATATGCAATAAAAAGGTAATTATACGGGACAGGTGTGCCTCAAGGCGATATTGGCACACTTGATTCAAAATGGCCCTCGAGCCAATATCCCACTAAGTGTGCCAATATCGCCTTAAGGCAACACCTGCCCCGTATAATAACCTCTACATAATTTGCCAAATATTTTTCCTACCAAAATTGCTTAACAAGATCTGATTACAGAATGTAGAATTAATTAAAATAGCTTTTACAAAATGTATATCTAAGTACTCAGCTCCATATATGTAAACAACATCCTTCAAGTTAAATAAAGCTTGCAAACATGTTTGTATGCAGAAGAAAGTGGAAGGCAAACTGTTCTATGTGTATATAAACTTGCTATTAGGCCGTAAAACTTACTTTGAACTTGGGAAATCTTTGTAGAAATTCGTCTGCGGATTTTGGGCAAGAGCCCATTGGTTTGTCATCCACATACAGAGGCATTTTTTTCTAAATCTGCAAGACAACAGGCGGAAATTATACTTTGTTAGATATATTGCATATAATTGCTGATATTTCATTCCAAAGTTTTGCAATTTATGTTAAAATGCTTGAAGGTATTACCCATTTCATAATTAAAGATTTTTTCATAATTGTTAAGAAATATCAAAACATATTTATGTAATAACATGGACACCAAATTTATATACATTGTAATTACTGGTATAAGTGATTTTAATGTATGGCCGAATACTTGTTAAAAGTCATGCATGTTAGCTGCAATACTGTTTAAACCCATAGCATCAATTTCAAATTTAATAGTTGAGATAAAGATATAATATGAATAAAATAATAATAATAAACATGCAGTGTAGTAAATCAATAGCAAAGCTAATATGAATATAGGTGCTACCTATTGATGGGGAAAGCCTATCAACACTTCGCGCTAAAAACAGGATTGCCACAGTGCAACTGGAATGGGAACCTAAGCGTGTCTATCTTAAGTTGGTTGAACAGACGGACAGACAAGCTGAATTCAGTATACTCCCTCCCCCTAACACTTTGTGTTCAAACACTTTGTGTTCAAACACTTTGTATCCGGGGGGATATAAAAAGAAAGGGGCATAACTATGCAAATATGGTTGACAGAGTTATGTGACTTGCTGCAATTGTCTATATTGCCATAAGAAACAAGTATGCCAAGTTTGGAGTAAATATGTTTGATGATATAGAAATTATTTGCTTTTATAACAAAATTTAACCAACACAGACGCCGGGACTATTTCTTATTCTTATTCTCGAGTTAAAATGTTTATTTTGATCTGTTAGATAAACTGACACGCATCAATTTATTTTTTTCAAATACCGATATATTTAAAAACATATTTTGTTTTGTGTTTGACAATGAAACCAGACACCCAATGTCCGATATTTTTCAAACATACCCAAATCAATCATTTTTAAATCCTATTAAGACTAGGTTTGTGAATTCATGAACGTATGTTACAGATTAGCTTCTGGCTTTTACATTTGTCGTAGTCTTTGTTCTGATTAGCAAATTGTTGTTGTTGCAGTTGGATAGCTGAGGTTGTTTAAATTTCGAGCGATAAATGTACCTACTTTTCATATTTTTTTTATTATACTCGGTGTTGTTTTGTTTGTACATGAGATAAGTTGGCAAAGTGAGTTGCTGACAGTAGTAAGATTACTAGTTTTTATGGTCAAATGAAACAGACCTTTTACTGTCTGAATGACTGGATTTATTCTGAAATTGCGCAGATTTAAAAGTACACAAGGCATTTTGTTATTATTTCTAAAATCAGTTGGCTCCTACAATTTTTACAGTATAATGCTACATGACCAAGCTTACGGTGATTACCAATGTCGAAATAACAATCCTAGAACGACAACAACTTTTTGTGAAATTTTAAGACTAGGACGTATCATCTTTATTTTGGGCGCTTTACGCCTGTGTGTTCCCGACCAGGATTTAACAATTTGATGGGTGCTCAGTAGAACACTTGTGTCACCATCTCTCGCTTTGCCAGTACAAAAAGGGATATAACTCTGTGAAATATGAATTTGACATTCAAAATTTGGCGTCATCACGACCCTTTTATCATAAGCAATTCAATTTGAAAGTTTGATGAAGAAATCTTAAGAAATAACAAAGTTATAGCTAACGTTAAGTTTTCATGACAAAATCTAAGTACAAAAAGGGGCATAACTCTGTCAAATATGACCTTGTCCTACAAAACCGGCATCATGACCCTTTTGTCATAAGCAATACAACTGCAAAGTTTGATGAAGAATCTTAAGAAATGGCAAAGTTATAGCCAACGTTAAGTTTATGTGACGGACGGACAGACCGGCGGACGGACATAGCGATCCTTATGTATCGCCTTTTCTCCGAAAGGGCGACACAAAAATGGCAGCCTCTTATGGCGGATAACATTTTAGGACTGTTTTCTATATAACATTGCTTAAATACAGCTACTATTGATCATATGACCAGTAAATGTTACCATCTTTACTGCCATTTCCCTCTGTTCATCATCGTGACACCCATAGACTATAATCATAGGGGTACGTATTTTGACTCGTGACACCCATAGACTGTAACCATAGGGGTACATATATTTACTCGTGAAACCCAAAGACTATAATCATAGGGGTCCGTATTTTGACATAATAACTCTGAATAATTGTTACTGGTTTCTACTTTTGTACATGTTTTTTTAAAATTAAAACACGAGATGTTTGTAAAACATATATGCCCCTCTGACGGCAGCAGTTAGCCAATTAGTTGTTTTGCATTAAAGGTCAGCGTGATCTTGACCTGCTGACCTTAAAATCGATAAGGGATAAGGGGTCATCTACTTGTCACGACCAACCAACCATACAACTGTGAGGACACTAGGCCAACGCATTCTCTAGTTATTGATAGGACGAGTTTTTTTGTGTTATAAAGGTCACCGTGACTTTGACCTGTTGATATCAACATCGATAAGTCTCATCTACCTAGAAGTTTGAGGACAAAATGCAAAAGCGTGCCTTGGTTATTGACCGGATAAGCTTTTTCTGTTGAAGATCACTGTGACCTTGACCTTTGATATGAAGACCGTAAAATCAATAGGGGTCATCTTCTGGTCATGACGCAGACAAGTTTTTTTGTGTTAAAGATCTCCGTGACCCTGGACCTTTAACATTTTGACCTTAAAATCGGTAGGGATCGCCTAATCGTCATGTCCAACCTACCTACAAAGTCTTAGGACACTAGGCCAATACATTCCCAAATTGATAGGACATCATTTTTCTGTTGAAGATCACTGTAACATTGACCTTTGACCTGGTGCCCTCAAGCGCTATGTGGGTCCTTTACTATCATGACAAAACTTCGTACATGGTTTGAGGACTATAGGCCAAGGTGTCCTTTAGGTATTGATCGGACAAGCTGTTTGTGCTAAAGGTCACGGTGACCTTGGCCTTTGGCATGTTGACCACAAAATCAATAGGGTTCATCTACTAGTTTACCTACCTACACAGTTTGAGAACACTAGGCCAATGCATTCTCTAGTTATTGATTGGACATTTTTTTATGTTGAATGTCACTGCGACCTTGAACTTTGACCTGGTGAGCTCAAAATCGATAGGGACATCAACTTGTCATGATTAACCTTAATACAAAGTTTGGGGACATTATACCAAATTGATCGGACAATTATTTTGTGTTAAAGTTCTCTGTGACCTTGACCTCTTGCCTGCTGACCTCAAAATTGACCTCAAAAGCAATAGGGGTCATTTACTGGCCATGAGGAACCTACCTGCAAAGGTTGAGGACATTAGGCTAAAGCGTTCTCTAGTTATTGCTCGGACGTGTTATTTTCAATTGAAGGTCATTGCGACCTTATCATTTGACCTGAAATCAAATAGGGTTATCTACTTGCCATTACCGACCAACCTTCCAAGTTGGGGGAACATAGGCCTAATATTTCTCTATAATCGGACAATGTTTAGTTTACCGACACACCAATTTTCCCCTCCCCCCTCCGTCTTCAACGGACAGGGGGTGTGTGTGTGTGTGGGGGGGTACAATTATATTACCATAATTCATGTTCCAACCAGTGTTTATCAATTCAAAATTGTGAAAAAAATGCTTTTCGTAATGAAAATCATACTATAAATGAAACACATGAGTTTCATAACTCTTAATACTTGGAAAGAAAGCTTAAACAGATAACAAAACTCAAACAAACCTGCAAATCGTATTATACCCCAATCCTGTGTGCAATAAAACACCTTTTTCAAACAAAACTTACCGGTACATGACTTGCAAATTGTATCTAAAATGCAATCTTATCTTATGTGCATGCATATCAGAAACAAAAATGTCATGTAGAAAACTTTTTGTTTTTGGAAAACGTACAGTATCTATTACTCATAACAATAGGAGGAATCATTTCAAGCATTTACCTAAACACTTCCGTATATCCTGATGAATAGAGAAAGCACTAAATCTTACTGTATATAATTAATACATAACTTTTTCATTTAGTCCAACACGTTTGAATACTTTACCAGCTTATCTCTCACAGCACTATTCCCAGCTTAATGTCTATTTCGCCGACATAAAGGTCTGTATTTAATTTTCTATCCCATACAAGTGTACGACTTGATAGGTTTATACCTAAATTGATTAACATTAAAACGGTCAAGGGTAACTCAAATGTGCGCTGTCAATAATCAATATTTGTTGTATTCAATATTTACTGATTGTTTATTTATATAAATGCATACCAATCAGCCCGATAACCCGAAATCCGATTGACAACAAAGATAAAGGGTTTTATCCGTACCTGATACTAGGTGTTCTTGTATATTTGACCAGTACGGCAGCAACCGGTATAAGGGGATAGGGTACATTGTGCCTTGACAAGTAATTATCAAGCGAAAAAAGTGCTATTAAATGGAAGAAAACTTCCTACATCGACCATTAATAAAACCATTATTTTTACCGAAGTCAACAAATTTAGTAAAACAAAAATAAACATTTATCTGTAAGCCTGCCAATTTTCACTGCCAAATTCCTTGTTTTAAGAAAGTTACAGTATTTCAAATAAGACCTGATAAACGAAAATGGCTAACTGGAAATATCGACAACACTGACTTATAATAAATGGTAAAAAGGTAAGTTGTGTCATACATACTCTCACAAACTATTTTCAGAAATGAAAACTTTCAAAGAATATGTAAAGAAAGGGGGTAGTAAGGGTCACAACTCGAAGTATTCAACACTAAAAACTCGGGGAAGCATTTCTTTATAGAGTTAATCATTTCAATCATATCTTTTTAAAAACTTCAGTACTTTTTCAAAGAAACTGCACTTCCCATTTTACAAATAATATAAGGTAAGATACTAAGGACTACAATTCTAGAACTCCACAGGCAAGCTTACTCACACTGGGTAACCGGCTATGTTCGGCGCAGGATCGATAGATTGATTTTAAAACTTTAGTGGGGTAAGTATTCTCCTCATTCTGGTCTATAAAAACAAATATTCGGTAAAATCACCTCATGTGCCTTATCATATAAGAAATGAGGTTTCCAAAGTCGATCTAAGATCCTGAAAAGACGTTATTTTATAGTAAAACGGCGAGGTTAAATGTTAATCTTAACGTTAAGTTTGACAATTTTGAAGTTTATGGACGCATTTCTTTAAAAATTTGCAAAACAAAGACAGTTTCCCGATGTACTATATTTTTTAACCTTTTCCCTATCATCCTTTCATCCTATAATGTCTAAATCGTTGTTTTAATGGAGATTTTTGAGTTTGAAATACACCGTATATACGAAAACAAGCGATGTTTGGCGCAGGATGAAATTTTTTTGGCGATGTTCGCTATTGTTCGGGAGCAGGTTATTGTAAAGTGCATCGCAGATAGACCAATGGCCGTTTTCTGAAGCTGTCATGTAAATTTTTGATAGTTGATGTATGTTGATGTATGTAATAGACGTGCTCTCGTAGAAATCTGTTTATAACGATTTTATTCAGCACAGGTAGGACGTGTATGTCTAAGAATATACAGCCAGTTTCTAGTCATACATTTTTCTGAATACATGTATTGCTGCCTTTAGTTTTTATTATCACTAGGGAGATTTTGATTTCAATATCGACACTACTTGTAGAGTACATCTAGTAAATAAAATGCGTCTGAAGAAGATTTGGAGTTTACTCATTCTACAGTGTCCCTCGGGTATGGGGAAAACTTCTTACACGGGCAGGCATGTAAGATCATTATATTCTTGCACAGTCAACATAAATATAGCTTGATTGATGTGCATTGCTGTTATTTTTATGCCCCCCGAAGGTTGGCGTATTAAAATCGCACTGTCCGTCCGTTCGTCAGTCCTAGCGTCCGTGTAAATTCTTGTTCGGGTTGAAAGTCTGCCATCCATGAAGGGATTTTGAAATACATGTAACTTGGCATAAATGTTCACCATAAAGAGACAATGTGTCATGCGCAAGATCCACACCCCTAGCTCCAAGGTTAAGGTCACACTCAGAGGTCGAATGTTAACAGAGACTGTTTCGCGTCCGGTCCATAATTGCCATCGATAAAGGGATTTTAAAATATTGCTTGGCATAAATATTCCTTATATTGAGATAAATTGTCAAGCGCAAGACCCAGACCCCTAGCTCAAAGGCCAAGGCCACATCAATGAAGGGATTTTGAAATAACTTGGCATAAATGTTTTCCATAATTAAACAATGTGTCCATTAGCTCTAAGGTCAAGATCACACTTAGACGTAAAAGGTTAATATGGTATGTTTCTTGTCCAGTCCATGACTGCCATTCATTAAGAGATTTTAAAACTACTTGGCACATATGTTCCCTATAATGAGTTGATGTATCATACGCAAGACACATGCCCCTAGTACAAGGTCACCTTTCGAGAACTTTTTTTTTCCTTTTTGGATCGATTGAATTTATTCAATCGTATCCAAAGTTAACAGAGTATTTCAGACCCTTACGGTCGAACTCTTAACACAATTTTTTGTCGAATGCGACCGAAAAGTAGTTCTATATTACTGTCTTCTGTTTTAAAAATTATATAGTAACAGATCTAAATAATATCAAAACATTACTGAAAAGCATATTAAATTGTTGTTTTTCTTATAATTTGTAACTTAAATCAACGAGGTATCTGTTCTGTATAGAACTATTTTCCTACGCGGTTTTTTATCGTCAGACCGGTGTGACATGATAAATGTACGACCCGTGAAATACGTATCGCTACACCGGATACACTGAATTCAGTGTTTCCACGAGAGCGCGTTTTTTGCGGTTTTGACGCACTCATTTTGTCAATGACGCAACAGAAATAGCAAAGAGCGTCTTCTATGACGCAATTAAAATGTGTATGATCAAATTACTACAAAAACAACATTTCAAAACCTCTCAAAATGCTTCGAAATGCAAGATAAATTGTTGATAAAATACGCTTCCGGGGTGGGATATGTCTAACTTTGACCTTGACCCTATTGCGTCGTCGTTGTCGTCTGATTTCGGATCGACCCGCATTTTGTACCATTGCGTTTTTGTGTGTGTTGATTCCTATGATACCGTCATCATAGATCGTAGACGCACAATAAGAGATTGTCGACGAACCTTAATTTTATGGTGGCACTCCACACTTTTTAGCCACAAATTCGAATTGGTCAGGGGTAATTTTACAAAGTTTAGAGATATAAGGAAACTAAACAGCCCTGTGAACTTTAAATTAAATTTAAGTGCCAGATTTTGTTGTTTGAGTTTTATTTTGCATGTTTGCAAATGCGAAAACATGGGTCTGGAAAGCCAGTGCAGAGATGACATGCGCAGATGGTGACATTTTGTAAACAAGTGAAAATCAGCTCTACAGCTTAGAAAATCAAGCTTTTTACAGGGGGTACATACTTTTACTGCTTGCAAAATATTTTCGTGCTTAAAGCACCTTGTTCAATGTGTTTGTTTATTCATCTAGATAGTCTGCAAGCCAGAAACACTGTCACCTAGTGTGAAATATTTGCAGGTAATTTTGTACAGGTTCGGAAAATAGGGCTAGAATGGTCTCGGACTGCAGTGAATTCTGGCCTCCGACGGTATAAATAGGAACTAAAATTTCAGGAAAGAAAGGCAGTTCAGACTACCGAATTGTATTAATACGTTCACACTGGCAATGTGTTCACAGTGAAACACTTATTCTATTTTCAGGTTCACAGGTTGTTCATATGTGATAGGCCTACTTTGTTGGTGTCGCTCGAACAAAGCCGAGGGCTGAAATAAGTGTTGAGTGGTACCTGATAGGGGGAACAAAAACGTCTTTCTGGGTGATTTTAATGATCATTTTGTAGTCATTTCGATCAGACTGTCACTATTGAAAGGGGTTTAATTTTGCCAAATAATATCCAAGCTTAATGTCTATGGTTGAATGCACTTATGAAAAAAATTCGCTTTGTGGACAAATTTGACTTTTGAGATGCAGTGACAAAATGGAAAGCACCTGTCTTGCCAACCCCTTGAATACCCACCATTTTGTGATGTATCACATGCAGTTTTGCAGAAGTAAACTGAATAAAACTTCTTTAACACATAGTCATGCCTTTTATTTTTTTACAATAAAGGGTATGACCCTCGGAGTTTCTAAATGACCCCCAAATTATGATACAGGGCATTGGCACCCAGGCTCTTCCTCCTCCATGAAAGCCGGAAGTTGCAATATGACCCTAGCTGTTGGGTGCGACGTTAAATCCGAATTAATTCGTACAATACAATCAACCTTATCCCATAACTTTTGAATGACATTTAAAGTTGTTCAAACCATAAATTTTCAGTTTAGTTTTGTCAAAATCCATTTCACAGTTACGATTCACAGCTTAATACTTCATAGGGTAGTTGAACATAGTAACTGAATGACATAATGTAAGCACATGGGTTCCTATCTCAAAAGTAAAGTTTACACAAATGGTGAAAGGTCAAAATTTGTGGACAGTTGTGTCTCCAGTTTATAACTTTACTCGTGCAAGGGTTGTCCTGATATTCACACATGTATGTGTACAGTCTATGTTGTCCGGATATTTACACATGTATGTGTGCAGACTGTGTTGTTCAGAGACAATCGATCCTCCAGCACTTTCAGTCCTTTGATTTTTAGTCTGGTCGCAAAATTATTCATTCTTTAACTATTCCAGTATATTTTGCGCAGACAACTGTAGCATTGTTAGGTACGCTTTGGAGGTTTGTATTCAGAAAGATGTTTCACTATAACTGGCTGTATATTCTTAGACATACACGTCCTGCCTGTGCTGAATAAAATCGTGATAAACAGATTTATACGAGAGCACGATTATAACATACATCAACATATATCAACTATCAAAAATTTATATGACAGCTTCAGAAAACGACCATTGCTCTATCTGTGATGCACTTTACAACAGCCTGCTCCCGAACATCGCCAAAAAAAATTCACCCTGCGCCAAACATCGCCTGTTTTCGTATATACGGTGTATTTCAAACTCAAAAATCTCCATTAAAGCAACGATTTAGACATTATAGGATGAAAGGATGATAGGGAAGGTTAAAAAATATAGTACATCGGGATACTGTCTTTGTTTTGCAATATGTTTTAAAGAAATGCGTCCATAAACTTTAAAATTGTCAAAATTAACGTTAAGTTTAACATTTAACCTCGCCGTTTTATTTTAAAATAACATCTTTTCGGGAACTTAGATCGACTTTGGAAACCTCATTTCTTATATGATAAGGCACATGAGGTGATTTTACCGAATATTTGTTTTTATAGACCAAAATGAGGAGAATACTTACCCCACTAAAGTTTTAAAATCAATCTATCGATCCCGCGCCGAACATTGCATCCTGCGCCGAACATAGCCGGTTACCTAGTGTGTTACTGAAATATGCATGGCTGTATTTCCTCACTATTTCTATTTACGTTTATTTTCTTTCAATTATTGTTTATTTTCTGCTAAGCGTTATGCTGTAAAAAACTATTTTCGAGCTTCTCTATGTAGAGCATAGGCTACGTCATAACTCAATTAAGTAATCCACAAGAAATGTAAGAGAAACCTGCACATTTCCTAACACGAGGAGAACATTTTACAATGTTGTATTCAAACACTCAATCCATTTGAGAGAAAACAAATGTTCGAGTCTTCATAGAGAATATATGGGAAACAAAGAGAACTAAGTTGGCCCTTTATCACAGTTATTCAGTAAAGAAGAAAATTGAGAATGGTATGACCGATAGTATGCTTGGTTGGTCAAAGCATATGGCCGTACCGGCCGGGCCGTCCGCGACGGCCTTGCAGTACTGTTCGACAAAATGCCTCGACTTGCTCACTGGGGGACGGTGTATACCTTTTACACTAAACGGGTGTTTTATATGTGTTTTCTGATCATTTTCTGACAAAAATCCATTTTACGTATGCACCTTTTACACTAAACGGGTGTTTTATAAACACCCGTTTAGTGTAAACAAAAGGTACACACCGTCCCGCTGTGGACTTGCTCATTTGCTTAGCCTCCGGTTAGCGAGCCTGTGTAGTATCCTGGCGATACTCAAGCTGAAGTAGGCGATCAAGATGACGTGCCTGTATTTCATGTAGATATGCTAATTACACATACGAGTATTTAAAATCTATAAACTTACCTTACGTGAACTATTCAGTATTCTGTATCGTTCGTGTTTACAAACAATTACTCTACTTTCACTTTAGAGCATTTTTAAACGGAAATTTCTCTATGATACGGAATAAATATAATTTTACGAATATGAATGAAGACAACAAAATAAACCTCAATTATCACATTACTAACCGATCTCCTTAACAGAGATATAGTGTTAGAGTATCGTATATTAGGGCTTTATCGTTGGTACCGGAAGAGGTTAGTTATTTTAGATTTCGGAGGATAGTGCAATATACAGAAAGCGTCCCAATTCCAGAAACACCCCTGGTTCTTATGCATGCCAGGTGTATAGCACCCATACATGGGACCTCGGTTTTTGTCTCATCCGAAAGACTGTTAGTAATTTTAGTTGGTCAGCCCGGGACCAGTGTAAGAGAGTGATTACTAACATGTACATACATTGTAATTAATGAACTAAACATGATAATAGCAAACAATTCTTTTAATTGTATTATGAAAATATGGACCTCCTCTTGACCGTCCAATTTATTTGACCAGTCATGTACGTCTACGTCTATGTGTTTCCTGGTTGTTAAACAATGTAAACAATGAAA
This sequence comes from Saxidomus purpurata, assembly GCA_022818135.1. Lineage (NCBI taxonomy): Eukaryota > Metazoa > Mollusca > Bivalvia > Venerida > Veneridae > Saxidomus > Saxidomus purpurata. The sequence goes on along the minus strand of JAFMSR010000002.1, from coordinate 49,929,376 downwards.
ATTAACATCATTTTGAAAGTTTAATTTATCTGAATCTTTTGATATAATCTAAAGCACATGTCTTTCTGGTAAATATGGACAAACTGGGTTGGGGCTTCCTGATACTGGACCTTATATCTACATATAAAGGTTTTAAATATAAAGACAATACATGTATATACTAATTTATTGTAGCTCGATTGTTAAGAAAGCTTTACGCTTATCGAGTCACTCGAGTCCTCTTACTGGAAAAAACTAGTACTGGTGTCACATGAGGAGGTACGGTCGTGACCCAAGCCGCAACCTCCCGGATGAGCGACAGACACCTTAACCGGACCTTTTTTGGCACTGGGCATTTTTGTTAGGGTTTTTGTTGGAATTTATTCTAATCTATATTCGTATTGTAACCATAGGTAACTTGAAAAACAAAAACATCCATAAAGAAAATTGGATTTGTTTACTTACAGTGTAAATACATTGTAGTACCTGTTGCATATATCAACCATAGGCAATGTCAAAGCAAGGACGTATAGATAACATTTGTTTTTAATACGTCTCTTATCTGTTCTCGCTCAGCGAGGCGTGCACGTCGCAGAGTAGGCACAGGGTCTCACCAGATACTTGACTTCGGGACCTTGACCAACGTCGACGGGAGTGGCTCTAAAAGGGCGATGTATGTTTCGCAGAAGGAGGACCCAACGACCTTTGGAGGCCCCGCGTGCCGGTGATGACTATCGGGCGACGGGCATTACGGCTACTTGGGGCTTGGTAAGCCCTCTTTACAGCATCAATGATGGGGGGCAGGGGCATAAGAGTCCGTTTTAGGACGTCCACTTTTGGCTGCGCTTCTGACAGCCCTTTTAAGGGCTATGTCACTCACATTCAGGCCGAATTGGCGGCATGTGTGACCTACTTTTGGACTTAGAATTAACCATTTGTCTGCCAGTACTGTTTGCATTGAGGATGGGTTGTAGCTGCGTGTGTTCTCGGGAATCAAAGACACCTACCCTTTACTGGGCTGTCAAGCAGGCCTCTCCCTCCTCAAGCCCCCCCCCCCCACACAGACACACAGACACACACGCACAAACACACACAACCGAAACGTCTGGTACTGGGTACTGCAAAGTAGATCGGCTTTTGCTGAAACGCGTTAGGACCGTGTTTGCAAACTCGGCTTAAAAAAAAGTCATTTCCGTTGCCTTATATATATATTGATGCTGTAGATCATTGTAATACTAACGGAGGCAAAATTCACAATATACTAGTTACATCAATAGATCCGCCTGTACATAAAGCTCGCGTTTATATATCAGCGACTGTGTAAACAAACATAACTCATTCTGTAATTATACAGCAACTAGCAATACGAACTTTAAAAAGAATGTCCCTCACTCCACTATCAGCCAGTTATAACTTTAAAAAGATAAACGGCGAATACATGTATACATAAACATCGTTTCGAGGAAAAGAATCAATATGCAGTCTATCTTTAGATCGGCGATCACGTGAGCGAAAATTTCGTATTTCATTTACAACGCTTCCATTCACAAAATGTGAATGGTGCAAACTGATGAACAATGGTAAGAGAACACTAAATATTTGCGTAGCCTACTTAAGTTTCAAAGTATTATGGGCTCTAAGAATAAGCCTGGGTTTAATATTCAGTAGCTTTTCAAAGGATTTCTTAGAGTAAATTAAAGTGTAAGGCTAATAGACTACTTACTCGGGTGGTTATCTCTCCTTACCAACACAAAATGTGATGAAATGAAACTGTGGGGCAAGAACTGCCGATGTGGTGCGGTTGTGAAAAATCAACAAAAATATGAGTATGAATTATGTAAATGTTCTTTAAGATTTTTTAATGAAATACTTTCAAAAATCGGCTGAAACTTTTAGGTTAAGTTATCATACATGTACTTTCACAGATTTTATTATTTATTTTTTGGAGGTTATTTCGTTTGGCATCAGTTATAGGGTATATCCTTTTCAGAAAAAATGCTGTATTTGCTCTCTTTTATGATTTCTAATCGGATATTGTTGTTGTAGGAGTTAAACGTCCACTTCAAAAGTACATGTATTTGGTCAGTTTAATAGGCAGCTAGTTTCCCGAGTAACATCGTTCTGAAAGTTCCAGTACTAGGCTCCGAATCTTCGCAAGCCACTGCCAACTTCCCTACTTAAAGAGACAAAGTCGGAGGTTACAGTGATTTCAAGTTAGCTTCGATCTCTAACCACAAGACCATGGAGGCGGATCTGGTCGGACATCATTATGAAAATAATGACCTGTATTATATGTTTTATGATGTTAGCATATGTCCCTTACGGAAACATAATGCACCACCACTTAAATTTACATGAACATTTCGTGAAATAATAGACGATTTCATTTAAAGCTGCTCGCTCTCAGTTACCTTTGAAAAAAATTAAATTCTAAAAAATGACATACTGTGATTATAAAACTAAAGGCTAAAATCAACAATAGAAGTAAAAATCTAGGTTGACATTTGCAAACTTGAATCGAATGAAAATGCTGGTATTACGGCACCGCTACACTATATGTTTATACTAGAATTTCAAAAGCGTTTGCAACGCTTTAGCATTTCATAGGGTATTATTTCAAATCTACATATATACATGTCAGGAATGTATAGTACGTGGAACCTTTTTATATGACTACATGCTCTAAAATATGTTATTTTTATACAGTTTGAAGAACATTATTATTTTACCAAAATCTGGGAGCGAGCAACTTTAAAGTGCTGAGTAGGTCGTGTCACGTATTCCTGAAGGATGTGTCATAAACAAAGCTGGTTACATACAATTTAAAAGCATGTGTTATCAATGAACTGCACGTCTGTGATTAAAATAAACGGATAGTAACCAAAATCAAGTACTGTAAGCGAAGTATTGACACAAGTCTGTAAGAAAAATCCCCTTGTGCCCAATTTTGCAAAGGACTCCTTATATAAATAGTTGTCAGCAATTTCAGTTTTAGTATAGACGAACGAAGCACTCCCTATTTATTTTCCATTGCGCTGTTTAACGCTTTGAAAATAGGAATGTGAACCCCGTGTACTTCCTTTTTCATGTCGGACTCCATTCGGCATCATCTGTAAACGTAAGCGAGTCACTTTTTATGCAAAAGCGTCACTCACTGTGCATAATAATAGAAGTTATAACTTGCAAAACATATAAATTAAGTACCCACACAGAGAAAATATTCATTTGCCACCCAGGTCTCTAAGAAAAGTACTACTAATGATATTGTAATGAGTATTCGCGAAGAAGGTAACAATGTGGAGCCGGCAATGTGGCCGCTTAAAATAACCAAAGACATATTGAAAATGTCGGATTCTGTCATAAAGTAAAATGTAGTTGAAGCTACTGAAATTTACAAACACAAAATGCCAATGTTGACTTGCTGCTATTCTTAAGCCTTTATCCTGTTTTCTCGTATTCTCAGGGGGCTAAGCATGTAAATTTGGTACATATAAAACAGTACACATTTTAGCAACATTATTTACATGTTATTTGATAGAAAAAATAGTCATCTTTCAGTTGATGTCTTTATAAGTTGCATGATTTTTCTCCTTATGTAAATTTTGCTACAGTATTTGAGGTCACCCTCATACTCAGAAATGAGAAGAAAGTTTCTCGTATTCTCAGGGATTTATGTTTGAGTCTCAGGCATTGTCCCACTGTAGGATCCAAAAACTTATAAATTGCCAAGGTGCATAGCTTGGCATTATATGTTACAAATAGCATAAGATCAATAATGATAGACAGTAGAATCAAACAATATGGGCTGTTTTACTAACCCCACCACAAAAAAATAAGGAAATTTCTGCATTTTTCAGTAAAATGCCAATATTTTCATTAATTTTCAGCCAAATCACTTGAAACTTTTTTTGTGTCAGTTTTGTATCATGTCTCTGTAAATGATAACAAAGAGTTGCCAATTTGACACCTTTAATGCAGTCTTCGAAATTAGCGGTGGTCCGCTGGCCCGAGGCCTAGATTTTCTTCTTGGCCAGTAAAACTGCAAGAGACAAGCCGCTGGCTTGTGGTTTTCAGGAAGGCTGACTGGATAAGTCTTGTATTTTCATACAAAAACGTACATAATGAGTCACATAAAACAGGAAATTATTCTTTATTTTTTCCTATCGTCACAAGTCTCGGCAATCAAAAACAGTCGCTATTGGCTAACATTGAAAGTAGATGGATCGTGGTTACAAATCTCGGCGATTTCGCCGCAGTCAAAACTCGATTATCGCTGTGGCTAATTTACGAAAGAAGGCGGAGCTAATTAGCCACTACGTGTCAACTAACACATGTTCGTCTCGTCGTTATCAAAGGTGTTAATTGATAAACAATCATATAACTGAAAATAATAGACCCGGCGAATTTCAAAGACGGAGTTGTACACGGATAATGAGCAAACGCTCTGACACGACTCTGTGATTGTATCACAGACGCAAGAAACATTAAAACACTGACTGAGTGTGAATGCAAAAAGATTTATCAATTAACATTTCCAACGTCTGTTTAAAGAAAATCGCGGCGTGCAGCGTGTCCGTTTTTAGTCAATAATTGTTTCCATCAACTGTCAAAGCCAACGTTTTTCCAGTAATAATTTTCTACTATTTATTTTAATGAATAACCTTTGCGAAATATTTACTGCAACCTTTTTATTCATAAAAGATAAAGCCGCAGGTGTTACGAGATCAAAAGAACAAACGCCGACGCACATTGTACAGTGAGTTTTGTTTGATCTTAGTGAAGCACGTGGCATCAAACAGACCGAGATATTTGACAGTTTGAGACATGAAAAAGTAATTCTAGACGATAGTCTGATAATTTTGGATTATAGAAATAATAGTTTGGAATAGATAAGTTATGAGTAAGTTTTATTTTTGGTGATAAAATATATGAACACGCTATACAAAGTCGTTGGTCGGCAAATATTTTTGAATTTAACATGCATACAACTCAAAAACATTTCACGTGTAGACACATTTCTACGGGATATAATAAATTTGATATTCATGTCCCGTAAACCCGTTCATTCCTGTAAAATCACTCGGAAGGCCGCGATTTTGCCCCGCGCAACTCTTTCTAAATTTGTGTCAAATAACTTTCAGTATTTGTTAATGCTAATCATAATTTGAACATTCTTTTGGACAATTTTTTTATCAAAACTGTTAAAGTCGCGAAAAAATGGCGACATTCAGGGACATGCGAGGTCGCGAAAATATGTGACAAATGGGGTGCAACGTACTTTTGAGCTGATGTAGGAAAGAAGATAATTTAAGAGTATTCAGAATATACAATATATGACCTGAACCCTATGACCTGTGGCTCAAGCCTAAAAATTCTCACCTTGACTGTTGAAAATCTGATTTTGACCCTTGAAAATTTAGGCTGAAGTGTCAATGGCCTTTGAGTTTTAAAGTCTACTGAACACCCTTATTATTTTTCGGGCCAGTGAAAATACTTTCTGGCCAGTAACAGCCCAGGCAGTGCTGGCCCGAATGGCTTATGGATTTCATATCCAAAAATCATACACTGTTAATGTAAAAAACGAGAATATGAGAAACCCTGAGAATATGAGAAACAGGGATAAGGGGAGGAAGTTTCGGACGGTTTCATTTCAGACTGGTAACATTGGGCTAGCTAAAACAACTTCAGAGTACTCGGTTTAAATGTTTGACAGAACGGGTACGCTGAAGCTTACTCTGTACTGTAGGGTATTGTACCAATAATCGTGTCAGAATTCTCGCATTCCAGTATTTTATCATGTGACCATTCCCAAGAACCTTTCAGTGATTGGGAAGAGATAGCCTCAGCGTACCCGGTTTATATGCTTGACAGAACGGGTATGCTGAAGTTTACTCCATAGGGAAATCGTACCAATAATCATGCCAGGAATCTGACACGCTCGCATTTCAGTATTTCATGAGCAGTTTCAAACAGGTCAGAATTTTCACAAATTGGCCGCCATCTTGCCGATTTGACAATTATCACGTGACCATTCCCAGGAACCTTTGGAAAGGGATCTCTGCGGGATATCGCCGTAGGTTCTGATTGAGGTCACTGGGACAGTTTATTTATTTACATGACCTCGTGCGTTTTGGCGGGAACACTTTTAAGGTCTGTTTCGCATTGAAAATAGAGTAAATTTCTTTTGAAATAAAAAAACATGGTGGTAAATGCTATTGTATATTTACACTCGTTCTTTATATCATCTAAACACTAAACAAAAGGAAAATATCTGACTTACATGAAAAATAAGTGCAATTGCATCATACGAGATCTCGCGAGAGCAGGCATTTGGAAAGTCCGTTGTAAATGTAAACACAATGATGTAGGTTTGAAAAATCAATGTTTTTGTAGTCAACTTTGGTTGTAGAACACCTTAATTGGTTTGAAAAAATGAATTTATAAATATATGACCCAAACATGATCATATTTCCCTACTTAACGTACATTAGATGAAAATTTGCATGATCTGTTATTCTGGTAAGGATTCGTAGTAGGGCTGATCCAAAACTCTAAAGCCGCAGCTGACGAAAAACAAAATATTAAAATAGCGGCATTTAGAGTTTTGGAAGCCAGAACTAACATTAGAGAAATGGGCGTGAAGATTATTGCAAGTATGATGGGCTTGTTTTTTTTTGTTTAACATTACACAGACAATGGTATTAATCACCGATAATTGGTTGATAATTAAAGACACAACAAAAAGTTGCAAACTATATGTTGACAGCAATTTAATTATAGCAGAAGCCAAAAGAAAGTGTTCGTATTGATTTTAATCCATGTACATCTATAGACCTAGTTCGAAAAAATAAACAATGAAAAGATGAAAAATATTACATTGTGTTTATTGGGAAAAAAAGAATGTCATAAGTTTATTTATATTCTCATTCCTTTCCTTTATGAATAGCTGTATTATGTATAATGCACAAGAATACGACAGGTAACCGGTACCAATAATCAGCTTTTAGCACTGCCCGATAAAAACTCTTCAAAAAGGAGATAGACAGAAAATGTAAACACGTGAATTTGTTAACATTTCGCCGATTTAACAACATTTTCAAGCCAAGAAAAATGGTCCTAGGCCCTGTCTTAGAGTATAGAACGCACCCCTTAAAAAAACTGTGTGTTATACACAAACGATTACAGTAGTCAAATTCATTATGTTGTATTTGCACGGTGGGGAATCACGTGATCAAAATAATCTCTAAACAAAAGTAAATCTTTGAAAATGTTAAAAAAATGAAAGTTGTTTAGCTTTAAATATGAAATGTAGCCTATCTTATGGCGACATTACTGTATTATAGAACTACATAGGTCTCAATCATAGTCTCATTCCGATTGTAATACACACTTTAGTACACGGAACTAATTTATTTTTGAAGTGTTCAGCACAATCAGAAGGTGATTGTTATTGACACCTGAGTAGTTCTAGAATACGTTAGTGTTGTTATAAGATAGGCTACTTTTTATAATCACAGCTGAACAGCTT